>OZ038463.1:14924068-15504068 GCA_964036295.1 Plumapathes pennacea
TCAGGTTCTGGAGCGTTCTGGAACTTACTGCGACATTCATCAGTATTTTAGAGCCCGCAAACGTGTTAGCACTCACATAATGTGTAAATAAAGTCGGACAAAGCCAATATCAATGTCTACATGCCATATTGCATATTCCGAACTCCACACAAGTTTTTTTCCTCCGATTCCCATTTTCTGAACTGTCAAATAAAACCCAAAAGGCTCTCACCGAGTACACCCTGACAGAAGCTCCTGAACTGTCAGTGACCACTCAAAATAATGAAGCTTGAGTGCATCGTGACAGAAACTTCTGAACTGTCATAATGAAAGCTTGAGTGCATCGTGACAGAAACTTCTGAACTGTCGTCCACTCAAATGAAAGCTCTCTATAAGTACCTTCTGGTAGATTGAAGTGCTCATGTTGTTCTTGATTTGAACGTACGTAAAACGCTTTTTCCTTCAGTCATATCTTGGATAGAGATCCATGACAGTAGAAGGGTTATTAAAGTAACAATTGATTTAGCTGGAAGTATATTCGTAGAACTCCCGAAAAAAAAAAACGACACATGTACAAGAACAATTGGCTTTTGTACATAAAATGGGCGTTAACCTCGTTTTATTTCTGTGATATTACCTGCAAGTGAGTACTTGAACTATAAAACAGCCATCACAAACGATAACCTGCAGCTATTACAGTACATCACTGCATGACCCTGTTTAAGTTTATCAAAAATAAATTCCACTTAGGGCCATGAAAAGATTAAAAATATTTTAGACTTTTATCTCATGCTGTCACACCGCTGTTTAGATACAAACGGGCAAGTACGTTTTTCGGCCAAGCGGTCACCATATTTTCGAGTCAGCGGTCATTGCACAAAACTCAAAACCGTGGATTCACGTGCAGATTTGAGCTCAGTGAAATGCCCGTAAAAACGTCAAGACTTAGCCATGAAACTCAATATCAAGACTTGGTATTCAAAAGTGAGCTGTTCAATGCATTTTCTATAACATACGTTGTGCACAAGAAAAACCGGACTTGTACACGAGGTGAAATGTTACGGTTCGAGTTAGACCGAGGAACGCTGACCAACAGAAGTGAAGTCAAGAACGTATTTTACAAGATTGAGCTTTGCCTACATAAACCCACTCACGATATTATATGATACAATTCCTTTTATGAATACTATATAAAAATTTTCAAACCCAGCTTTGATTTATGTCCAAATATTCACCTCGTATAACCACTTTCAAGTTTTGACACCTTTTTCGAGAGTTTAAAAAAATTAAAACTGTTAAAAGTAGTTAAGTCATGCTTAGCACGCACTACGTGTTGAAAACACCAACAAACGAAATTAAACAGAAGAAAAAATAAATTACAAACTTGCTAAACTTGAAAGAAATCAAATAAATGAAATTCGCTTACATTGCTACTCCCTTGACTACGAACTGGGGAGAGCTCACAATAAAAAAATACAAATGTTTCGAAAAAGTGTAGAAATAGAACTCGTAACTAGGAAAATTAGTAAACCCACCGCTACCATTTTTTCCGAAAACTGCGTGTTATCGCGCGCGTTCGTGTAAGTTTTTAGTGAGTATGTGCGTCCTCTCAGCACCTTTAAAATTCCTTGACATCAAGTAGGTCCCTTCATTTTCCAGTGTAAAGTAATGCATTCTACAAAGAGTTCAACGTCTTAGCTCAACAGCGTCCTGCGCTGCACTCAACTGCATTTGCGGATTACGGATATTAACTTCACACTCCGGTGGAGAGGATATCAGGCTCGGAGTGGAAATTCTTCGTGGAATCCGCAAGACGACTCAAAGCTGGACTGTCAATCGGCATTGGCGAGCTAATGAGCAACCTGGGGAGAACAGGAGCGTCAGTAAACCATTTCCCCCAATAATTAGCAGCTGATTGCGTGCATTGTGGGCAGTTGATCTAACTATGAATGATCTTGATGTTACACATATTCACGGCTCGCTCGCTCATCCCACTCACTTAACTCCCATGGCCTAAAGCTTCAAGAAAGGCGACACGCTTTCCATGGTCAAAAGTAGAATACTGATGGTAACCAAGATAAAATTATAAATATTAAAATACTGTGCGCACGTATTTGTGAAACTCTAAGATGGTCTTTTGTTCCACCTCGTGCCGTATTGTTCCAACGAAATATCAAGGAAAACAACCGACACTGTCCATTTCGTGTGAAATTCCGTTCTAACTCAACATGGCCGACACACGGAGAAAGGGCGTATGAGTAAGCTGCTGATTGGCTAACAAATAATATCATGTAATATCGAGTCGTCTTATCTGAATAACAACGTCACGCCGTGTCTATGTCTGCAGCTTATCTTGCCATTCCTGGCTTGGAGTATAAAATTGATTATTACTCTGCTAAGCCGCAGGGGAAAAAGAGCTTAAAAACATAATACGAAGGCCTTGGATACAAGCTTGGCGCTGGCTAATGTGGTGCGAGCGCGTCAATAATGGCTATAAGAAAAATGGGTGGGATAAATTTGACTGAAAATAAAGCTCATGTTCAAACTGTTACAGTCTCAGTGTTTCAAGCAGAGGTGTTTAAATTATTAATATTATTCTATTATTATTATCATTGTTGTTATTATTATAATGTTATCATATTTATTATAATATTTTGTCAAAGCATGAAATTAGCAATTTTTAAGACAGAACACTGTCCTTACGTCATAGCGTGATGGATATGAAAATGACGATTTGCTTGTCTTGTCTGTATTTTGCCAGGCAAAAGTATTTCGGAGTCATCGGAGAATCAAAACCACGCTTGTATTTCTGAATATATGCATGCGCATGCGCCTAAGTTCGGTTGAGCCCAGTCTAGTATGTTCTGCAGCCTTCTTGGGTCAGCTGCAACGAAAAGAAAGCGCATACAGAAAAACAGAAATGTCTGCAAATGCGAGTCACCGTGGGCCACTGAATCCACCGAAAACGTAAGTCCTTCCAATTTGTTTGTTTGCTTTTGAACACGAACCTACGAAAATTTACAATTACATATTCTTTAGTACCCGTGATGTAAATATAAACTAGTCACGTCGGCAATAAAACTGAATTAAAACCACAGGATCGAAGACAAACAGCCTGCTCTTCTTCATTTGATGTGCTCATTTCAGGACGAGATAACATATCAAACGCCAGTCCGTTTCATGAATGTACGTCCAGACTTATTTGAGAACACCACGCAAACCGTGTGGAATTTTTCACCTTCAATTTTCAGGAGTCTTTGTAGACCGGTTGACAGCAATTACAGAAAGCAGAGATAGACATGGCACGTTCACCAAGAGCGAAATGTGTTATAAAGGTCGGGCACACGATGCAACGTTGTGCATAATAATGCCAGCAATTGGGTGAACACAAGGTGCAATAATGCGCACATCAATTTTAAAAGTGGATATTCGGTGTAATTCGGTCACTTACACGCAGTGATGTACCGTTTGGCCCGACTTTTATCTGCTTACTATCATGTATCTCTGAATATTTATTAATTATTCTCAACAACGACATGAACACTGTTGTTAGAATGTACATTGTACTGGTTGAGAACTTTCCTTCGACACCAAAGAATTTTTGGCTTAGTCACATTCGTCTTTGAAAGCAGACTGGGTTAATTTTAAATGCCAAACTCAAAGTCGTTGGCTGGAGGATTTCATTTTTACAATAACACATCAACTTCTTGCTTTGTGATTGGATAATTTTCCTCATTAATGAGAGGACAGACAAAAATAAACTTACGTAAGTCGAGCGCTGACGATAGTGACATTCACTTTCGATTTTTACCGAAATTCTTGCAAATGTAACATTTCCAATCGAAGTAGAGAACCAAAGTGTTTATACATCTTGAGTTTGGTCTTGAAATTGTCGAGAAGGCCGCAGCAGAAAAAAATTCTTTCCGACGTTTTGACATAATTTCCTTTTCAACTCTTCAAATGCTCACTTCAAGCTATCAATTCTCAGCCAATGAAATGTCTTGAAATTACCATCAACCAATTAATTAAAAAACGAGAAAAGTTGTCGACAATACATCGGTCATATCGAACAAAACCCAGTTTTCTCGCTTCGTTTGTTATTGTAAAAACAAGTTGACGTCAGATTTTTAAGTCTGTCTCTTATGGATGATGAAACGCGTCATAACATTTTCAAAAAGATGTGGTCCATAACAAACTGACGTCAATTTATTTCAAACTGATTCGGAGCGCAAGAATTGCCAGCCGAAACCGCGGAAATATATTCTTGACGTCCCTTCCGTTGACCAGCGTCTGTCGCCATTACTATATGTACTCGGTCTAGCTCGAGGTGAAATTTCACATCATGTGCAAGCCTCGCTTTTCTGGTGCACAACTTATGTTATAGAAAATGCATTGAACTCACTTATTGTTTTGATCATTGAGCCTTAAAATTGAGTTTTCTTGGTCTCGAGGTTTTACGTGCATTTTAATACACTGAGTGCAATAACTGCTGACTCAAAAATGAAGTGAGCGCACGGCTGAACGTGTTTCCGCAGAATACAGTCCTAAATCAATCTAAAAAACAAACAAACAAACAACAAACAACAAACAAAAAGAAAAAAGAAAAAAAGACAACTGAACAAGGGGGACGCGAAGTAAGAAGTAGTAGTTGGAAGTTGAGTAATATGTCTTGAGACTGACCAGATGGTCGTTTTCTTTGCCAGATTGAATAATATTTTGTATGAATCAACGGTACTAAATTGTACCAAACTACACGGTTCGAGTGAAAGTAAGTTGGGAGGTTTTGAAGTGAATTACAGTAATAAGCACAGGCTGAACATGATTTTAAACTCATGACCCACCCTCCCCATCCCCATTCAGGGGAAATGCAAACAAAGATGAACCACGTCAACACATTCTACCTGCATCCATAACAGAAAGGGAAGGAACAATAAAACAACAACAATAACTAAAACAGTAACAACAACATCAACATCAAAAAGAACAACAGAGGTGGCAAAAACAAAATGCACGAGTCACACTCACAACAAGGCGACAGCAACCATCTTCACCTAAGCAACAGCTTTTATTAAATAAATAAATAAATAAATAAATAAATGTGAAGTGTGACACAAAGAGCAACACGTAACACAGTAACAATAAAGCACAAAATACGTGACATTTCTAATGCTAAAACTTTGGTACGAATCCCAAATAGAGGCTTGAGGTTCGCGGTTCTCACGAAGGCAATGAAAAAATTATCACAAAACCAAAACATGAACAAGCTCAGACTATAATTAAACCTTTATAGGAATCTTTGTTAGGATTAGGACTTTGCAGTTGGGACAAAGTTTAGGCTTGGTTTGTACACGCTCTGAGGTGGAAACCTGGCTGGATATTATTGATGTTGCCTGTCCGATTCTCTCCACCCAGCCTCGCTTGTGTGCGACAATTTTCCTATCGGAGATCCATCATCCTCGGCCCCAGGCTCTTTTATCGCTCAGGGGAAAAGGCTGAGAACAAGGATGGAGATCCTTGAATTTTGAGACGCCTGTTGCCTGTCTCAAACGAGACCTAGTGCGAAACCTTCTTTATGAAAATTAGTTTTACTCGCATGTTCATTTTCAAAGTAATCAAACTCATTCTTAAAAGGTTTCGCACACGGTCTCGTTTTTACAAAACAGAGGCAACAGGCATCTATGGTATGTATTTACGAAAAAGTACGTTCAAAATGTTACAAGCCTTACATAAAGTCCGCGAATTCATTTTCCATTAAAAGTAGCAAACTTGAATTGTTCAAAGCCAGAAGCATGTGTATGCAGTGGACTATTTGTATACAGTAATTAGACAATTGTATAAACCTTTAGTCATGCTAAAGTTATAATTGCATATTTAGGCAGCATAACATGCTTTCCATGTCTTTTGTACTTTCTTAAACACACAGCATGTTAAAAATCAAGAACCTCGTGTAACCATCGTTATTTATAAAACAGTTTATTAACTAATCAGAGCGTGCGTAGTGCCGTAGTTATTTATAAAGGAGTGTTTTAAACTTTGATTCTTTGCATTATTTAAGTTTTAAATTACTCTTACTATTGAACAATTTCTTTAGCCTATATATTAAAGTTGGCACGACAGTGTCTTTATATGTGGTTTATAATGTGTTCAGGTATGCCGCACGGCCGTCTTGCCGATATCTATCAAGACTTGTGCCCGAGATGCGCCGAAAACTGCCCCGCACTACGGTGGCGTGGAAGTTCTCGTGGTCTAAAGAGTGATGGTGAAGAGGGGACCTTTTGGGAGGTCTAATAAAAAGGCGCAAAACAGGTTAGTGCTGTTAGTTAAAATGTGAAACCAAAACTAGAGTAAATGAAGTGACAGAGCCATCGCGGTACTTAGAAGACGATCGGGGGAAAAGCATTAGATGGATGATAGCTGAACGAGCTAGACACGAACTGAAGATGAGAAGACAACAAGAACGAAAGGGACGAGGAAGACAAAGTGGAGCACGAGGACGGAAGTAAGAAAAGAAGGGCAAAGAGGAAACGCAACAGAAGATGGAAAGACAATTAAAAAAGAGAAGGTTGTGGCGGACAAAGGAGAGAGGGAGGAGGGGAAGGCTAACGCAGGAGGGACAGACTCACGAGGAAGACGAAGTGGAGGAGGAGGACAGAAGTAAGGAAGAAGGGAGAAGAGGGAACGCCACAAAAGATGGAAAGAGAAGAAAAAGAGAAGGTTGTGGCGGACAAAGGAGAGAGGGAGGAGGGGAGGAGGTGAAAGTGAACAGAGGAGGGGCAGACTCAGAAGGAAAAAAGTGAAAAAAGAAAGAGCAGGGAGCAGGGGAAAAGCAAGAGGGAGAGAGAAAGAGCGAGGGAGGGAGGACGAGAAGTGAAAGGGGGAAAGTGTAATATGGGAGAGGGAAGATAGAGTAGGACAAGAAAGGATCACAAGAGACAGCCAAAGTGGTAAAGCTGAAGAAACCAGAGACAAGTGGAAAGGACCAGTAACAAAAAAAGGAATTTGTAAGTAACAATTTAAAAACTAAAATTATTAGCGTCGTTAGGCTATTATATGGATTACATGTTAACCTCGCTGCCTCCAGTATGACGACATGTTACGACAACAGTATGACGACACGTTAATCGGATTGCTCCGCAGCGGAATAGAGGGCTTCTGTGTCAAGACTGTTTTTAAGTACCTTATTACTTTGATTTTATTGTTTTTATTTTAATATAGGCGGATTCTTTAGTACTCATAATTTAGCAGTTATGTATAAATCACAACCAACATCCGAACATTTTAAAATTATGTATTAAAATACAAGAAGGCCCTTGTACTATTGGGTGCACGCCCACAAGCTGACCAGCGGTCATCCAATGGCACGTAGGGTAGCCACTTCATCCGCCGTGCGCACACTTCACAAAAAAACGTTGAACATTTGCGGTTCCTAAATTTGATTCCCCTGGCAGTAGGTCAGACGAGTCTATCAACCGGCGTTTGTTTTACCTGTTGGCCTGAACACCTAATAATGAAAAAAAATCTTCTGCCAGAAATGTTCTCTTCTCGATTTTTCCTTTGTTATTCTCCTGGCACATAAGCACTGAGGTAACAGAACTAGGCACAGAAAACGAATGTCGGGATTTTGAGCTTCACGCAAATTATTAACCAATCTAATGTTTTTATTTACATTTGAAAAAGTGTGAAAAGGTGTGAAGAATGATAAGTAAACATAAAAATGTAATAAATCGATGGCGGAAGAGGTAAACAGACTAATCTTCGCAAACGAGTCGGGTTTTTTCCAAATGTTTCGGCTTTGGAACCCCTCAAAATGGAGGATCGAAGAAATCGGCGTGCAGAGGATTGTGGTAGAGGGGGCCCGTTCAGCCTATTTATAAAATATCAGTCATTTAATAGCTATCATGTCAATGCCATTGTATCTGTTAGTGTTAAAAGAGAGAAACTCTTTTTCAACGGGCTTTACCTAAACGTGTTTCAAATGCCTGCTGTTAGCAGCGTCCCAGAAACCTCTTGAAACTTGAAAAGGTACACGCGATAAAATAGGCTATTGCGTCAAGTTCAGAGAGAGAGCCTGTTGACTTACCCCGCGGCACTTGGTCCTTGATAGGTGTGTTGCAGGGACGGTCTGGGCTCTCTGTTCTTGTGCTTTTTCCGACTCAGGAGTTTTCCCAATGATTTCTGTCGCATAAAGGTAAATCAACAATTAGTTCAAGATTTAGGTCACTCATAATTCACTTCCAGGTGACTGGGACAAGCTATCAACTGGCAGTAAAATTTGTATCAAGAATTTATCATTGGTGTGATGCCCAATGCTTCTCTAATAATATTGCGCATGCAGCCAAAGCTATGCCGAACATAGCGCTGTCTTCGGATGACTGTCCAATACAATTGTTAGCTTTTGCGTTTGCCACGCTTTTAAACTTGTTCAAATATTACGTTTGGCAGCATTCTAAGCCTGCCAGGAATAAAATCAAAACGTGATTGCGATATTCTCAAGCAAGCAAGGAAGTGGCAATGGCGTTTTCTCGCACCGCTGATTGGTTTCTTCTTCACAGTAAAGCCACACGTAAAATTACTTTGGCTTCTAATTGGTTGGAATGTATTTCTTACAGCCTCTGTGATTGGCGGTGTACTTACTTTGGGTCAACCAAAAACCGCTCTGAGAGTATTTGTATGAGAAATTTAATAAATTTCCACTGGTTTGCCGTGGTGTGGACTCTTATTTACCACGATTTACGTCATCACATGATCAAAATTTGTCGTGGACTCACGAGGCGCTTCGCCTCGTAAGTCCGCAACATTTTGACCATGTGATGACGTAAATCGTGGTAAATAAGAGTCCACACCACGGCAAACCAGTGGAAATTTGTTTTTTACCACAATATTTTAGAAATATACAAGAAATTTTCGTTGTATTTCGTTGCAAAGCGTGACACGCTGGCGTCAGCTAGGGTCACATCGTTGCCTGGACTCTTATTTACTACGGTTAATCGACTAATCAGAGAGCGAGAAACTAGTGTGTTGTGGTAAAAATTAAAATATGTGCTGAAACGCAGTAAGAGTTCAGTTACCCGATTAATGCCTGCGATTTGTAGCATTGGGGCATAAAATAACCGGAAGCATTCCCGGTCCAAATTGAACCAAAAGACGCACGAACACCTATACTTTCGCATACAAAGTAACTCTCTGAGATTTTTGCGGCATAAACTAGACATTCCACAGTCCTAATTCATGTCTTTCCTATTCATAAAATTTCTGGGATACAGCACAACGATAATCTTCATCATTAGTCAAAACATTTGCTTATCACTAAACGACAAAGCAGGAATATAATTTTAGCCTGTAAATACAGCCGCCTCGGTTGGAGATTGCAAGCGGTTTTTTTTCAATGCATAGACTGTTGGTTCAATAAACAACACCTGTTTTCTTTTCAATTGCACATTCTCGATCAAATTAAAACGTGGCCTTCGCTTTTGAAAACGTAAACAGTATAGTTATTAATTTTTTGAATGTTTGGGAAGCTAAAAGCAGGAGCTTGAGAATAAAAACAGTCTTGTTGGACTTTGTTGTCGTAAGATAAATCAAGGCGCATACGCAGGTAAACACTTGAAGTGTGCTATTATTGTCTTGAGTTTCTCCTTCAACGGTTTTGACAGTTATGCCTACGTTGTTTCTAAAACAAAATAGTCTACCTCACAAAGTGAACAGACAAGTCCTTGAGCGAGAAACTCTGATTTTTCGATTTCGTTTGGACGCTGCAAGTTCGCGCCAGTTAAATCACGAAGATGTTTCCAATGTTGGCTGCTCAGCCAAAAACGGAAAAATTGTTTAGAAGTGAACAAAGAGGAGCTTCAAGGACACAGTAACCACGAGACATATGCAAACGACTAGTAAACCGCAGACATTCACTAAACTCACAAAACGGGATGTTCGGCTTGGCTATTCTAAAAAAAAAAAATAAGACTTCCATTAAATATGCGCTCAAAATGACAATAAAACATGAAGTATTTATAGCAAGGAATGTTCTTGATGGGCTTGTGTTTGCCGCACGTGATTTTGTTATATACATGCGCCCGTCTGGATAAAAGCCAATTATTTTCTGAGCAAACTACTTCCGTCATTAGCACAAGGAAAAAATCATCCAAACAAACAGTTCAACATTCTGACCAAGAAAACACTTGTGACATGCAGCGCGATCACCGGACTGTAAACACGGTGGACAAGAAGATACCGTCTCTCTTGTGGTGGGACATTATCTACACGATACACGCTCGAGCACATCATGTAAGTGAAAACCGATGAAAACCAATGCCGAGTGTCAGCTTTTAAAAACATATCATGCCGCAAGGGCATGCATTAGTTCACGAACGGCTGTTGGATTCTTGACGGGGGTAAGTACAGTTTAGCAACTGACGCGGAAACTTCCTATCCTTTCGCCTCGCATCTGACACATGATAATACACATTTTAGATGTATTTCGTTTCATTCTTGTTGTTTCGCTCGGTATATATCCGCGAGGTTAAGAATTCGTGTAATGCCCGAGAAAACAGCAGCCAACTACCGTAAACTAACCATTATTAACATGTCATGTGGATGCTAGTGTCGCCTGCCTGCTATGCCAGTCGTCTTCTAGCTCGACTGATAATTCAGGCTAACTGCATCATTTCCGTGTTATAACCTTTCTCCCGGAAAGAAAGCTGTCTTGACGCAGCTCAGCAACAGCACTGATTATCATAACCAAACTTCTGGCGGTATTTTACACAAAAGGTGCTGGTGCAAGTGCCAATACTACACTGCTAAGTGCTGCACTGCTAATGTGAAGCTATACTAATACTGCTACAGCTACTGCTAAACCTGCTAAACCTGCTTTGCTGACGCTGCAGACTACTGCTTACTGTTATTACCGCTGCTTCTATTGTAGTAGTACAACTTAGCCTTTCAAATATTTATGCAAAGTGCTACTACAATCAAAATTTAACAGTTTGTACGGAGAAAAATGCAACCCCCTGAAGCAGTTTATATCTGTATTTACCCAAATAGGTCTACCACTGAAACGAAGCAGGCTTTCTATTGGAAAATAGCTTCACTAATTTACATGTGATCTCTTTTTTTTCCTGGGTCTACTGGGTCGATTAGCAACAATTACAGTGACGTTGAGCGCCAAATCGACCGAGAAGCTTTGAACAAGAAACACATCAGTCAGGTAAGCGAACATTAGTCCAACTCAGCGCATGTTCGGGTCATATACACGAGAAGGACAAGCCATAAAATCAGCAGGGCGCTTCTGAGTTCTCTAATTATCGCCGCGTTCAGAATCATCTCGATATATTCTTAGTAAAGCACGATTTTTCGTAAATTGTAAAATGAAGCCACAATGACTCTTCGAATTCTGTTTTCAAGATAACTTCCTCCTCTCAGCGAACTGAAATTTGACGTGATGGAAAGTACGTCCAGTTAACCATTTACTAAAATATTTCAAAAACTCTCGGTTGGGATGTAAATGAAAACAATGTTTTGGTTACACCAACTGGAAACCTCCCAAAACGAAACGGATTGTTTAAAGAGACAGTTTCTTCTGCAGTCGGGCACCGACAGGTGTTATGTCTGTCTCTGTCTAACTGCGGAAATACATTTTTAACGTCACCTCCGTTAGTCAGCCGTTCGTCGCCATTACTTCTAACTCGAAATCGAGGTAAAAGTGCAAGCCCCGTTCTTCTTGTGCATAATTTATATTATAGAAAATGTATTGATCTAACTTAGGCCTGGTTCAGACGCCGCTCCTCACATGCGCCGAACCTAATGCAGATTCCCTCAAACAATAGTTTTTACTCATTTGTATTGGGTTCGGTGCATTGGGGAGCGGCGTCTGAATCGGGCCTAAGTTAGTACAGTACGTTTCTATAACTTGCGCACAAGAAAAACGGCCTTACACTTTAATCACGAGTCTTAATTTTGTATTTCTTGACTAGGGCTTTACAAGCGTTACGCTAAATAGGAATTGTACTTGTTGTCGTTTCCAAAGTTTTGTACAATGACCGCTGACTCGAAATAACATAATCGCATGGTCGTAAAGTGCATTTGCGCGGAGTCAAACGCATGTCGCTGAACTAAGCAAACCAAGTGCACCACCACCGTGCAGTGCTATCATTCTAAAAATTAGACTTTTACAAGCCGTAAAAGTTTCCTTACTAAGCTCAAACTTGGTTGCACTTTTCAAGTTTCTTGAACAAGGTTACGTTCTTGCGTTTGTCAACCTCTAACAGAATCATAAACAGCAGGAATAACTGAGTCTTGATGCAGGTCGATTGATGCACAGAGCGGTCAGAACGAAACTTCTCCTTATGAGAACATCACGGGTGATCTCGTACTTGGATTCAAGCAGAAGCTGCTCACACTATCAATTATCTTGACACTAATAACATATCTTTCTACAGTAAGGCATGATGGAAGATTTAGGCTCTAGACATTCACAGCCATACACCAGCGTTCTCCTACTACACATTTCTAGTGCTTTGTAAAGTATTTGTATGCACAGAAAAGACGTTAAATTTTGTTTTCTTTACCAAAGGACCAAGTTCATCGCCAGCAGACTGGAATAACTAGCTTGGTCATACATACAGTGGGAATTATTACTATATACTGCACAACATAATGTCCTAAGAACACGTGACAACTGACAGGGTTAAAATTACACAATGACTTTAAATTATACCAACAAACGACTTTACACAGAGGAAGCCAGAAGAGATCAGGCAAGTTAGAACACCGCGACGCAACACAACACATCTAAGCACTAACAGCGGAGAATACGAATGACGCCGCGGCACAGCACGGCATGCACACAGCACAACACAATACAGTGCAGCACAGCAAAGCACAACACCGCACAGCACAGCAAAATACTGCATAGCACAGCACAGCGCAGCACAGCACAGCAAACGTAGTGCAGCACAGTACATCGTAGCACAGCACAGAACTGCAAGGCACATAAAAGCACTGCACAGCACAGCACAACGTAGCACAGCAAAGCACTGCAGCACACAGCACAGCGTAGCACAGCGTAGCACAGCACATAACAGCACATCGCAGCACAGCACAGAGCTGCACATCATTGCACTGCACAGAACATAGTAGCACAGCACAGCACGCATCTAGCACACTGCACTGTACAGAACAGAACAGGTACACGCAAAAACAAAGACGCCTTATGTCTGCACTGCCGGTCACATCCACGCATTATAAAGCGACTCACCGATCTATCCCGCCCTTTTTCCGGTGGATCTTCGTTGTGACGATGGGATTTGTCGCTGGAACTGTACGAGCTTGCTAACATAGCACTTGGTGAGATGCTGGTCCACGAACCACCGTAACCAGACTCTGAGGAGGCAGCTGTAGAGAGAATAAAATTAATGTCAATTAAAATAGCAAAACGACACCATCAAAACTCAAACATTTACCGTCAGATGTAATGCACGACGAAAGAAGTAAATCAGAGGAACAAAGAGCAGAACAGAGAGGAACAATTCAACAGAGCAGAGAACAAAACAAAACAGAGAAGAGAATAGAGCAGTGAAGAACTGAGCTAAACGCAGCGCAGAACAGCACATCACACCGCAATAAAGTATTCATCACAGCATAACACTTAGATATACAGCATAGTACAGCATAGTACAACATAATAAAGCTCAATACAGCAGAGCAGTGCGAAGCACGGCGTACCACAAAACAATGCATACAGTACACCACAATTTACAGTACGCCAAGGCGCAGTAAAATACAGTGAGGTGGTTCTGAGCACTCCATAGCAGAGTACAACACAACTGCACCAAATATTAAGAACACCATAGCAAAAACCAAAAGAGAAAAATGGGCGCGAGTTTATAATTATAATGAATGTTTTATATAGCGCACATATCAAATCGTCTCATGGCGCTTTACAGTTGCAAGTGTGTTGATGAGATGAGATGAGATGAGATCGGACATCAGCTGGTTTATCTGTAATGGACGACGAGCTACACAAAAGCAGATGACATGTACAGGTAAGTTGCGACTGCCAGCTGACTGGATGTACATTTATTTAACAAAAAAACAAAAAAACAAAAAAAACAAAAACAAAAAAAAAAAACATCAGAACACAGCGAGATAAGCGAGATATTTCATTTATTTAAATTTACATTTAAATTATAGTGAAGATTACAAACAGCATTATAAACGTATTTCAGTGTATCCGGATGAGCTCAATACGTTGGCACATCGAACGTTCATCAGGTAAGTAACAGTGCAATAATATAGCAAACACGAACTAATGGAGAAGCACAGGACCCATAGAAGACTCTTGGAGGACTCCCCAGGTTGTGATCAAAGCGCACGCAAATGCTAAAGTGGAACTGTAGAAGTACACCAAACACCATGTCGCCAAGTAGAGATGATATAAATTCTAATAGTTGTACACAGACCCTATGGACATTTTAACTCGTAAATTTGTTACTTTAGTGTTTCTGGTGAAAAAGAAGTCTGCTCTTTTGAAACTGTGGACAGAAAAAAACTAGACTAAACACAAATGCTAGGTGACGGGAATTTCTAAACAGCTCTGCTAAAAAAAATCCTCTTCTACCAAACACACACCTTGCAAAGATTTGACACCGTGTCGACTCAAGACCGACATTGCAGGGACAAAAAAATCAGCAACTTGAAAGGTTGGGAAGATAAGCTGCATTGGGCCTAGTAGTATTAGATAAACTTGGCACAGTCGGCCGAAGGGTTAAAAAAGTTCAAGAAAATTGGTCGATACTTTTTCTTTTTTTTTTTTTTCCTGACAGTGCTGCGCCAGATGACGTAATTAAAACCTGTGCTCGGATTTTCGGGTCGAATCCATTCGGTGCGTAGTTGGACCCACTTTTCAACCGGACAGACAACCCCGATGACATTTCTCCATAATCTTATGAGTTCAAGGGAAATAAATCGCTGAACTCCCACAAACGAAGCCACAGGTTGACCAACAGAAGATATTTACAGGTGTCTTAATTCGAATCTCCTTAGTTCTGCTTCTTTGTTTCTATAAGAGCTGTTTGAAGAGACGGTACTTTGCCGCCTAAAACCTCTAGAACATAAATGTTTCTCTCTCCAAACTTCTAAGACAGGACTTCTAGGCAACACGGCTCGACAGCCCTTAACTTTCAAACGTAGACTATCAAAGCGTGTGTTTTATTCTCTAGTTGTTGCGGTAAGGAGAAACTCTAGGGATGTGAAGCTCGCTACCACACAATATCTCGCTTCTACCTTCATGAGTATTTGATCTCTGAAAACATTATCACTTTCAAGAAAAAGTGACAAAATAAAGCAATGGAAACTGAACTTTCATCAAAGCGGTTTACTTCCTCAAAATGTTCGAGTATGGCAGTAAGTTCTGAATAACTATGGTTGTTTTCTCCCCATTTCTTTTACTTACTATACTGAATAGTGATCGTTTGTCTTGCTTTTTCTACGGTTTTCTATGCCTTCTGTGTATTCGCCACCTTTTTTGCCACATGGGAACAAATTACTTGAACTGCATGAACCAAACGACAAATTTGGTTTTGATCAAATTCATGACTGATGCAAGAAACATTGTAACATTCCAGCGAAGCATGAGTCCTTGACATAAATTAACAACCTGCATACTTACAGCTTTTTTTTAGCAAATAATACAAACAATTCACTTAACATAAACTTGTACTTCTACTTTTACAGTTTTAAAGTCCTGCATTAGCGTCGCGACTATCTTAAAACTTTCTGCAATGTTCCGGAGAATAGAAGACGAACAGCTCTCAAGATGCTGGTGCTCTATATGTTGCCCCACATTTGAACTTTCAGTCAATTTGCGTTGCCCTTTTGGCTTTCATCTTCGTCTTCTTTAACTGTTGCCTTGTTCAATCTCTCTTCTAGTTCTTCCTTGCTGGACTTCTCACTTGCTTGTTTCACCAAGTCCACCTCGTCGACTCCGCTTTTCTTTTGGCCTCGTGCTTCTTGCATTTCCTTTGCATCTTCCTCGTTTCTTTGAATTGGATCTTTCTTGGGCAATCCGAAGTATTCGTCCTTGGAATATTTCCTCTTGTCTTTCGACTTTTGCTTCTCTTTCTCGGCCTTTTTGCTGCGAAAGCTTAGGCGCAACACCCCGTGTTTCAAAAATCCAGCGATTCCGCTCCCCTCGTTTTCCCAGTGCTCGTTCAATTCTGATGGCGCACATGCACAATGATTATAACAAACATTTCAACATTAACCTTTTTACCCGTTTACCTCCAACGTTTCTGTATCCAATAGAAACTTCAAAATGCACAAATAATGAATTCGACTTAATATATCAAAGTGAGCGTTCGCGACTTCCTCTCGGATAAAGGTAATTCATATTAGTACTATTTACTGTCGTATAAAAAGGTTCTCGACTGCAAAATGTAGATATGATGTTATATCTTTCCAATGCACTTTAAAAGTATACTGCGATTTAGGTTAACTTTAAATTGAGCGTTTCTGAAACGAGAATCAGAACAAAAATCCTGGTCCTCACTAGCGCATAAGCATATACACAAAATAGCGACAGTTGCGACATATGTATAAGTATAGGGATCAAACACGTTGAAACAGATAACAGCAGAGATTAGACGAAATGGAAAAAAGGAAATTATTGCTGCACGAACAGACAAAACGCAAAGCGGCAGATTACAAGCAACACCGAACAAATAGCGGCTGGAAAACTAAAACATTAAGGTGATGTTACACGAGACGATTTTTAACGACGATTTTTAGCGACGATTTTTAATGCATGTTACACAAGACAACTTTTAGCGCAACATTGTTGCGGCAAAGGCATGTTACACGAGACGATTTTTAGCGCAACATCCAGCCAGCGCCCAGGCTCCTACTCCAAAAACATGACAGCCTTCACCAAAAGCAGAACTTTGTGCGAATGTTGTAATTAATCGATAGTTTTGAAGATTACCAGACGCAAACACGAGATAGAATTGTTTTGACGAGGGAATGGATGAAGAGGAGAGAAGAAAGAGGGTTTATCACCAGTTAATCAGAGAATTAAACGTAAAAGATGAACCGGCCTTCGCTCGATATTTCCTGATGGCAAAAAACAAGTTCGACGAGCTGGTCGGCCGAGTCGCCACACAAATACAGACTGGTTTTAACACAATAATGAGGGCGTCAATAAGTCCTGTGACGTCAGTGTTGCGCGAAAAATCGACCGCGAGGGTGTTACACGAAGCAACTTCAACAAAATTCGGGCAACATTGTTGCATGCGTTTGAAGGCCATTCAAAAACTTTTAACTTGTTGCCGCAACGAAGATTGCGTTAAAAATCGTCCGGCGCGCCATGTTACACTATGACGATTTTTCGCGCAACATTGTTGCGCTAAAAATCGTCGTTAAAAATCGTCTCGTGTAACATCACCTTTAGACCAACACGGACAACAAACAAGGAGAAAGTAGAATATGGAAAAAGGAATGGAATAAAATGGAACTCATCATCACAAAGCTTACCCGAGTAAGAAGAAAGTTGCTCCAATTTTTCTGTCGAAAGAAAATCATTCGTTACCAACGAACCTAAAGCAGATTTAACAACCCGCTATGAAACAAAGCCCTGCACAAAATAGCGCAAAAGCGTCTTTGATTCTAATAAGAACATCAATTGCGCATCTGCAGTGGTATAGTCAGATGCTTTGCAGTCTCACGCAGTCTTGTATTGAAAGTGCGAGCTGAATGGGCCGTAAAGTCTCCGTGTGCCGTCAAGGCCGTGAACTAGGTCTCACCCGAGAGACCACATAAATGGCAAAAATATCCACGTCTTTATGTAAAGGGAAATTAAACTATTAGTGAACAACTCCATAAAATGATAACGGTAGGAGGATCTCGTGTACAATAAAAACCACGATGCTGCACTCAGGTGATCAACTTCTAGTTTCTCTTTTAGTCTCTTACCAGAGATATATAATAAAGTAAGGAGAACTTGACGTTTGAAAGTTGACTAAAATGACAGCTGATTGAACTATCAGTTCTCGCTACAACAACTAAACAGTTTCTTCTTTAACAGTAGGGAGAATTTGAATGTAGAACTTGACTTACGCTGCGCCTCGATAGTAAGCGTCTCTTTGGCCACTTGTCTCGCCTTCCGTCCGCTGTAGTCTCTGATGTTGATGTCAGCGTCTGAAAAAAAAATGTAAAATTTATCACTGGAGTTAGAGATTTTCTAAATCGTGAGGAATTGCGTGCATGTGTGTAGAACGAAGGTGACTGTTAGTTTGAACGTGTTACTAGACTTTATTGTAAATTATTCAGACCAATAGAAGTGCCCAGTCTGAATGAGCCCAAAAAAAAAAAACAAAAAACAAAAAACAAAAAACAAAAAACCCAGGAGAGAGGAAAGTCGGGTGCGGGAAGCCTTGAAATTGTACCACACCCCCCCCCCCTCCCCCACGCCCAGTATTGTCTTGTATTCCAGTATTGTGTACACCCCTTTCTTCAGTTCACTTTTCTCTCTGCAGACGTGCACCGAAAAGATAATACACAAACAAGACCGACCGAAGGACAAGGAAAGGCATCTTACCATAGTCATCCACCAGAATTTTGATTACATCATCATGTCCATACATACAAGCGAGATGAAGTGCAGTGTAGCCCTGAAATGAAAGCGGGAAATTAAAAAACAAAACACCAGAAGGTCGGACGTAAACACTGGACAACGTAAAGTACACAAGAGTTTAAAGTATGATAAAGCAAATAAAAGCTGATGTTTCGAGCGTTGACTTTTAGTTCATTTATCTCTACGCCGACGAAGTCTAAAAGTAGATCTCATGCACAAGTACTAGTAAGGGGGACAAACAGATGAATCGGGTGACGGAGGGAGAAAACACTGCCAAAACGGACGAGGCAAATGGCGTGTAACGACAAGATCATGGGTGCGACTGACTGACAGACAGACAGACAGACAGACAGGCGGGCAAGAACAAGATGGGAGGGAGCACTACAAGTACAGACAAAACAAAAAAAGAAAAAAAAGACAAACATGGTTAATCACTTACCCCCTACATACATCAAGGATAGCGGTCAGAACCACATGAAGAGAGATAACACATATTGCATCAGTATTGCGTATTACATACACGTCCAAAATATGGAAGTCAGATTTGACGAAATTAATCTCAGTCAGTCTTGACAGTGAGTGTGCTCAGTTTAGCCACCAATCCACATGTATTCAGTAACAAACGGGAGAAAATATAACATAGAGCAGAGTATCACCATCACTTCTCTGGAGACCGACTACACAGCGCGATATCAGGATACGTCTGTCCGGGCACGCGGCCTGTTTTATGCTGAACACCACGTTACGCTTATGACATGTGTTTTGGCCAACGAACGTCAAAAAGTTAAAACAAGTTTGTACGCAACCTGTCGTAAGAATTCATGTGGCAGACGTAAGCAAACAACGTTCATGTACTGTGTGAGACGACCCCACGGCTGCTCTCAAGGACAACTCATGTGAACAAACAAATAAGCAAACAAACAATACTTACATGCTGTAACAATCCAGGCATCCAGTTGCAATAAGAAAAGAAAGCAAGTGTTAGTCTTCGCGAAAAGAATATGGCTATTCTCTTGTCTTCGCTGAGTTTTAAAAGTTGGACTAACAATACAGAAAGTATGCACCTTTTGATAACAGATAGCAACGAGAACGCGGAAAACAAGAGCCTCAGCTTCTGTGAACTCGTTTTTGTTCCTACAATGCTTACATACCGTTTTTACATTCACGTCAATTCCTGTTTTCGCCAAAAGTTTCACAATGTCTTCTCTGCCACGTTTCGCTGCCCAGTGTAATCCGGTCTGACAAAAAAAAAATTAAAAAAAATACATAACAATAATAAAAATCTCTAAACAGAAATATAAGCCAGACAGACAAACAGACCCGCAGGTGCTACACTGAAAATTTCTCATGACAGAAACTCTTGTTGTGACAGATGTCTTCTCTGCAACTTGAATCGCAACATATTTGTTACGCAAAGCGTTTTATGAATGAGAACTCAGTCCTACAGTACTATTTTTGTAACGATTGCAACACCTTTCGGTTGCCGTCAAAAGTTCGCGAGCTCAAGTTGCACAGTGTACAGTAACTGCAAAATTCAGCTGAAAAAGCAGAACGCTAAAACAATACTTACATACTGTAAATGGGGGAGAACAAAACATCCCATTGCCAGGAAAATATATGCAAGGAAACAGAAATGTCAGTACCGTTGACAGTTGACAAGGTAACAAAATACAGTCAGCGTCAGTCAGAACTTTCTGTTACTTTCTACTTCACTATCCATTATCCAAGCCTCGGTGTGATTAAAATGTTGATACACAAAACTATCTTTTCAGAGTGCAACGTTGGCTTACGCAGAAAAAGCTCGAGGAAACAATGATCTGCAAAACAGTTAAGAAAACTACACGCAGCGACGCGCGGCTTTTCGTTAATAGGCTTTGGCGTGTGGTACGCGCGCTAACCACGCGTGGGCACGTGTTAAACTCCTTAAAAGCACTACTACTATGTATACTGCATTGCACGTATAGTGAGTGTACACCTTACTTCGCGCGGCTTTTCGTTAATAGGCTTTGGCGTGTAGTGCGCGCGCTAACCACGCGTGGGCACGTGTTAAACTCTTTAAAAGCACTACTACTATGTATACTGCATTGCACGTATAGTGAGTGTACACCTTACTTCGCGCGGCTTTTCGTTAATAGGCTTTGGCGTGTAGTACGCGCGCTAACCACGCGTGGGCACGTGTTAAACTCTTTAAAAGCACTACTACTATGTATACTGCATTGCACGTGTAGTGAGTGTACACCTTACTTCGCGCGACTTTTTGCTAATAAGCTTAGGCGTGTAGAAACTCTTAAACACACTACGTGTACTCATCAGACTGGAGGGTCACTTACCCCCTGAAGGAACATTCAAACGCAGTGGAGCAAAATGCAACGGAGAGAAAAGGCAGTATTAGAGCTTTGAATTGGTCAGGAGTAAGAAAAGACGGCTACTACATCATTCATAATGATTACTGTATGCAGTGCCTGTGTCTGTGAGTGCAATACATACAACCAGCTATTACTATGCAACTAATGTCAGCAAAGGCAACAAAGTATACACTATCATGCAAAGTACATGTTAATATATTGCTACAATAAGTGGTTCACATAAACTACAGACTGAGTGACACATACATGTACAGTATAGTAACTTACCAGCACGAAATCCTGGTATCAGTGAAGGAGAGAGAGAGAAAGTAAGAACAAGAGATTAACTTATGTTGGCACAAACCAGATATGTACCTTAAAAAAGCAGGCAGCAATAGAACAAATAAAACAATGTGGCTTCTATATCAATAGGATTCACACAAAACTTGGGAGCAAATTAAATATGTATTTTCATGGTATCTCAATGACTTATGTGATGCTTTACACAATGATTCCTATACGTTTCCAAACATTGGCTTATTTAGTAATTTGTGAAAAACCCTGAAATTCCATAATTTTCCACGACCTAATTTGATTAAATTTTCTTGATAAAATCTGTGAGTGTAAAGCAATTTTTACTTTCCATGAGACAGAGGTTGTTCAACAGGATTCAAACTCTCCTTCAAAAGATGACATGCTTTACTGATGTAGGATTGTGATATTTAGGGTAATTAATATTTGCACCTTCTTTCCTGCCAAATTGGGGTCTTGTTCCAACAGGCACATGATTTGGGCTCGGTTACCTCTTGCCAATGTCAACAACCATTCTTTTTCAAGTGGCTCAAGCTGCAGGAGGAATGTAAAAAAGTACATAAGATGAAACCAGGAAATATGTCAGTCTTTGCAGCCCTTCTTTAATCCCCAGAAGCTCCGAAACAAATTGTCAAAATTCCTTTTCACATAGAAAATGCTGTAGTTTCAAACTTAAACAAAAACACAAAGCATGTTCATTCAAAAGAAAATAAAAGTGTCCATGAGTGCATTCTAAGTTTTTATATTCCTATATATGTACCTCAAACATCTTTTGTGCACTGTTCAACAACAAAACAAAACATTACTTTTATCTTGGTATCTTTCTCATCATAAAACAAAATTTACCCTTTCACTCCCAAGAGTGATCAACTTCAATTTTCTCCTTCAGTTTCTCACCAGAGATATATCATACAGTAGGGAGAACTTGGCTTTTGATATCTTGCTCTGATGACAGCTGATTAAACTATCATCTCTCACTACATCACTCATACATTTTAATCTCAAAAGGTTTAGAGAATCTGCATTTTGAGCTTGGGAGTGAAAGGGTTAAAATAAAGTTATAAATTGTGCACTACTCACACTTGTCACAGGACCTGTCCATTCATCTCCTGTCAATTAACAAAAGTGTTTTGAGACCACTGAAACCCTGGGGGAGGGGGAGGAGGAGGGGGGGGGGGGGGGGGGGAAGGGGAGGGGGTGCACCCATATATAAGCCTATAATAGGTATAATGTGCCACCTCAAAGGGTATCATTTTCAGCATTTTAGTCTGAAATAGGGTATCGATTTTGAGCCTTTTGATTTTGATATTTGGTCTGAAATAGGTCGAAAATCCCACATGTTGGTCTGAAATAGGGTCAAAAATCGCAAATTTTGGTCTGGGTTTGGGTTTCCAGCCCCGGGCGGCACACTTTCACCCAAAATTTGAGGAGTACCCCCCAGGGACTGAAAGTACAGTTTTCACAAAAGGAGGTCACTAGAACAAGATATGGAGGGAGAGCCTGCAATAAAATGCACCCAAATTTGTTCCTTCTGCCCCCAAATAGTGAATTTCTATAGCTATCAAAATCACATGATGAGAACAAAGAAAATGTGTTTTATGTTGCTAAATAAATGTTATTTCCTTGTTATGAATTGTAAACATTTATACATGCATGATTGTATTAAAAATACCTGTATTATGTACTGACTGAGATATACAGCAATGGAAGTCTGTTGTCAGTGATAATTACTGCAAAATATCTCAGCAAAATAACGGTATAATAATGTGTACAGTACACTGTGCTGTAACAGTTGCAACTGGCTTTTCGGATCAGTGTGAGCACACATACATGTGAATAATCCCATCACATTACTGTATGTATACCGTAGTAACATTGCCAAATGTTACGACAAAAAAGTCAAGATGAAAAGGAAACATGTAAATTACTTACTGCTGCCAATTTTCCTAAGTTTTCTTGCCATAAATGGAGGAGATATTACAGCCATATACTGCCAAAATCTTCATGATCAATTTGTAATTCAACCCGTGATAGACCACATGTTGTGCTGTGGGTTCTCGTTTGTCTGCTTTTCATTCAATCAGTTCCACCTGGTGTGTTTTTCATAGGCTCACTGATGTCATTGTTATATCTAATAAAAAAATGTCTGCCTACAATGAAAACTTGGCACTTCTACTAAACGTACACGTGTCAGAATTAATAAAACTGAAATCCTACTTTTTAGTGAGCCAATTATTTCATAATTTACAGGTCCACACATCATACTATGCCTGCATAAACTTTATATATCTTCTAAAGATTTTTTGTGAATGCAAATTACTTTATGGCATATTTTGTAGAAACAGAATATTAAAGTGTTGCACTGTGCAAGAAATAAAAATATATACACTCAGGTACAGGCAATATTGTAAGTTGTTTGGTAGAATAAAATCATATACATATATATATGCACTGAAGTGCCAATTTTATGTGAAAAATAAAAATATCAAGTGATTCATTATGCATCTATGTATGACACCTTCAGTCGTACAGTGGCTCCACAGGACGGCATAATTATGTATTTATTTTCTTAAAGATTAAACAAAAAGCTTTATGAATAAACAAAAATACTAGTCAACCACTGTCTTACAGTACAATCATGTAATAAATACATGTTTTGCTGGTGAACATGTTTGTCAATCATAATGCTCATGTGCAGTACAAAATAATTTGCAAGTTAGAATAATTTGCATAAATGTTTTATATTGCTTGTTGTAAAATTTAAATTAAAATATTTTTGTCAAATCTCCAGATTATAAAATGAGTATAACAATACTCACAGTGTGACATTTATTGTGGTGCAAACTTGTGTGTATGATCACAGATCATTCACGACTGCTGCTTTTACAATACATTTTACACATTAAATGCTGGTAGATGTGCTTTCAATATTGGTAATAAAATAATGTGTACAGACTGAACCTTTTTATTGTTTAGCTCAGTATTTAAATATTACAACAACTGTGAGTACGTTTTCAAAGCTGGCTTAACATAATGGACAGCTACAGTATGTTCCAAATATCATTTTGAGCTCCCTAGAACTACAACCATTATATAATTAATTTAACAGTATTTATTATATAGACACGAGTGTTTTACTGGAAAATATACCGTGCGTAAAATCCATACGAAACTACATCCGGGACCCGAGTGGCATATTTTCCATATCTTCACTAGTGAGGATACCGTTGGCATCATTTCCCGCTTTTGCATGGTTGTTTGTGCAATTTCTCGTAAAACACTCGTGTCTATTAATATAATAAAAAGAAAATTACACGGCGGCTTGAAAATATGGATTTCATTTTTTCTTGGTAAAAACAATATTTTACTCATTCACAAAGCACTCATTCGTAAAATATTGTTTTTACCACTTGAAAATAAAATTCACATCGAACGCGTTTGCATTCGCGTTCGGACGCGTTTCTGACTGCATTCGCGTTCACCACATTCAGCCATTGTTATTCATTTTGTCACCTTTGGCTTGTTGCCATTGTATGGGCAACAAAAGCCAGCGATGTGACGGCGTTAATCCGCATACACCCCTGCACAGCCACATTTAAAAATCAGTTGGATGACAAGTCCATACGTAAATTTAGAGGATGAGATCAAGACTTAGTTACAATATTAATTATGTATCACACCAAACTTACCTTCCTCCTCATCCAATTTTTCCTTGAAGAAAAGAAAACAAAATTTTAATTATGGTGGTTTTGTTTTGTTTTGATTCATACAATAACTAATTAATGTAAATAATATTATGTACTAACGCCTGCTTATGATGCGGCCCCACAACTTCAATGTCATAGCAGAACTCTGACAAAACAGTCAGTAGAGCTGACGTCCACTTTGTAAACTAGCACGAGGTAATGCTAATGAATTAATGTACAGCAATTTGATCTGCTATATTGGCTGTGATTCTAAATCAGCACAAACTCGGAAGAGTGTTTTGAATATGGCAAGCAGGGACAATCAGATCGATCAGTCGTAACATGGGCACCTCAGGAAAGTTGAGCTTCTGTTGTAAAATATAAACATGGGCGTGCAAAGCATCTATGTTGACAAGGTCTCTTTAACAGGGAACACAATTTATTATTAAAAGTTTTCCA
Source organism: Plumapathes pennacea (assembly GCA_964036295.1). Classification (NCBI taxonomy): domain Eukaryota; kingdom Metazoa; phylum Cnidaria; class Anthozoa; order Antipatharia; family Myriopathidae; genus Plumapathes; species Plumapathes pennacea. The sequence goes on from OZ038463.1 coordinate 14,949,469, forward strand.
ATGGCTGCCGTGGCTCGACCCAAATAATATATTTTTATACAACTATAATATTGTGTTCCCAGTAGGAATTGTTGAATGTACAGTTTGTAACTTGGAGCCGGCAACTGCTGTTATGACTGTTCAACACATTGCCAATACTGTACATACAATACCTGGTCTTCTCCTCCAGATAGTTGAGAAAGTTGGTCAGGGTCTTTTGCACCAGGATGAAGAAACTTGCTTTGCAATCTTGGTGTGCCAGATCGAGAACCACTACCAGTGGAGATATTCTACAGAAACAAAACAGAAATATGTGTACCTGGTTGATGTACAATATACTTTTGTCTACACTTACACTGCACTAAAGTGTGGAGAAAATGGAGATATTTTGTAGATCAAGTGCACTACAGTTTGTGTGCTTAAAATAGTCAGAAAATTAATGTACAGTGTAAACTAAACATTGCATACAATCATGTATGCACTCATCGAGGTGTAGTCAGTATGTCATGTACAGTTAGTATTCCATTGTGTCCACTATGCAGTAGGTGCCAACAGGGTCAACAGGCAGGAGATTCAGGCAAGAGCTAAAGGCCCCACTCAGCCAAGAGGTAACCCACCTCTGTAAGGAGGGAGGGAGGGGGCGGGGGAGGGAGTTTAATGGTAAAGCTGATAATTATTTGTTATACAGTATGTCACTTACATCCCCCTCCACAAGCAATCCATTCTCCACTGATTCTTTACGCTGTGGAACATCAAGCCGGCCATCTTTTTCTGCAGGTCTGTTCTCTTTTTCTGAGCTGCCCCCAGAATCACCAACTGACACACCTCGTGCCGATGCAAATTCTTCCATCTTAGCATACCTGAACACAGGCGGTCCTGAAGTGGGCCGATCTTTCCTCGTAGGTCTAGGAGGTTTCCTCATAACTGCTGGACCCTCCTTTGGACGTTTCAGCACAAAATATTTTTCCCCCTGCATATGACCAGAAAATAAAGATGTATTTAATTATTAATGGAATGATACAGTGGGCTGTTATCATGTAGAGTAGATCTCTAAGCAGTTCAAAGAAATCTTGTACACAGGGAGGCTCCTGCTTTTTGCTCCCTACTCTCTAATGTACACTTCTGAGGTAGAAATAAGGACCCATAGTGGACAATTCTCTCTGTCATGTGCCTTGAAAAAGTACAACATGCACAGTGTACTTAGTCCACTTCTGACAGACAAATTAATTCCCCTTAATCGGAATTAACAAGCTAGAACTGGTAATAATTATTATTAATAATAATTATTACATTATTAATAATAATAATAACTTTATTCAAGTGGACGTGTTAATGTATTTAGCTTATTGGTTAATGTAGTTAGCTTATATACACTATAAAATAATTTGTTGGTGAAAGTAATTGGGAACTCCATTATTAGATAGTAATGTGTACAGCAATGCATTAGATATAAATTCTACCTGAACTAAACTGGTTGGATATAAAATAGTCCGATTATGGATAAAATATGCTTTCAGACTTGCACTTCTAGCATGTATGTGCTACAAAGTGCACAGCAACTACAGTTGTTGGCTATGAGACAAGAGAGATCTCTCTTGCATATGTTTTTCTTAAAACAATGTAAGTAGCTACAGTAGATATATTTATGTCCTTTAACTGCTAAGTTTGGAACAGAACTCTTGCTCTCTAGATTTTTTACACACTTCACTGATGTGTTTGTTGAAGTTTAGATGTTCATCGATATGCACACCAAGTAGCTTATGATCTGGGGCATAAACTAGTACTGCACCTCCAGTATGGAGTTGAAAGGTCCATTTTATCAGCGTCTATATTTACAAAAATCATCCTGGAAGGTGGAATATGAATATGTAGTACTGAACGATATTGTGATTCAATAGCCTGGCGCATATGAATGGACATGATCTAAGTTGGCTCTTGTAACCATTATACTGTAATGCAAGGTTTACAAGATACAAACTACAGTGTAGTATTTGCTTTTGTTATTTAATTTCTATAGGCTGGTTTACACGGTAAATCAAGCGCAATAGAATGAAAACTTTTCCATTCTCTTGCGCTTGCGTTTGGGCTCGCTTTACAAATGTTATCGTGTGAACCGGTCGCTTGCGTTTGCGTTTGCGTTTGTGCTTGCGCTTGCGCTTGCTTTACTCGTGTGAACCAGCCTTATGAGATCAACAGAGTTATTAGGGAACAAAATTAATGAGCTTCGGGTGGTCAGACTAAAGCCCGGAATCAAATACAAAGTATTACGAAAAACAAACAAACATACGCACACTCAATGTTCAACTCAATGTCAGGGTCACGTTTATACAATTTATCAAGTCTACAAAGATGCGTGATCAATGAAAAAGAAAACATTTCAACTCCTGGATTAAAACAGGAACTTGCCAGTCATTACATTTCCATATAAACACAGGTTGATATTGCAAAATACCGGCCTTTGATTAATTGTTCTGCTTTGAAAGACTGAGATAAATAAATATAAAACACATAAAACGATCGTGCAGAAGTGAGCAGTGATTTACAAGAAGACATCGAAAACTTGCATGTTAACTACTGTAGACTAAACCCAATGAAGGTGCATTCCAATATATAAACCGCATTTAACTATAAACTTCGAAGAAGTTGTGAGCTTACCGCTGGTGTAGATTGGACTGTCGCGATGGTGTGCACAATTTCCATGAATTCTGCTCTTACTTTGCCTTTTAGATAACCAAATCAAAGCATCGGTGATACACGAAAACGCAAACAATAACCAGATTGCGAGAACGACAAAACAATACTCACTCTTGTTAACAGGGTCGTTGAGTTGTTGTCGGAAATGTGTGACCAGGTCGACATTTCGCACTTTTCCGTCGTTTTTCACCATAAATTCTTTTACGGACGCTTCCGTCAAAGGCTCGTTTGCTGACATTCTCGAATTTCTCTTTCCAGTATAGCAACTGACACTGTACTATGAATTCGAGATGATTTTCAAAGACGATAAAGGAAGGAATGTTCCGCCATTGAAAACAAGTCACGTCACGCGAAGGCGAGGCTTCCGAAACCTCTAGAACCCAGGTCATCACAACGACAGACAGACAGACAGCGCATCGAAATTGGGCCTGCGCCTGCGCCTTGGCAATCTGTTCTCGACCCGCAACATTTTCGATGGCTTCCAAGTTTTTTTGCGTGGCAGTAATTTGTCGAAACCAAGAATATCTGCCTTTTCCGTTGTGGAAATGATCGAACTAAAAGCCCACAGAGAAGAACGTTGCAGCCAAACTCAACCTCGAGCACTGTGCAACAAATCTTTAAAATGATCACAACGACGACATCAATAGAGTGACGCTATTAATTTTTTGAGTTTCGCGCAAATTTATTGTTACACAGTCCTATGGGACTCTAGTTCACCAATAAGCCCGCTGTATAACGCTGACAATAGCCAAAAAATCAATGGCATGAAAATAACCAAAGGATAAACATTTCATTAGTTAACTTAATTGCCCATTATTACTCGCTGTTCCTAAAGGATTTTCATACCATTTAACACAAATCATTAAAGCGAGTTATTAGTCTTACCTACTCCAAGCTTGTTCCTATTTAATTTACGTATGTTTGCGTCTCATTTTAAACGCGGGGGCTATAAAATACTTATGTGAAATCACTCTGTTCGATAATTACGTTCTTTGCTGTCCCAAACGGCGACGCCGTTCATACCACACCTGCATGGCCTTTTGTCAAAATCTTAAACTGAAAGATTTGGTGTCCAGTCTCAGATAGGGTCACAAATTATAGCACTTTCTTTTATATGGCACTGTTCTCTTAAACAAAGTCAGTAAAGTTGCAAGTAGGGTCGCAGGGTCAGAGTGCACTGAGCGGGGTGGGGGGGGGAGGGGGGGGGGGGGAGGAAAGCGGAATATACTAATCATAACAAAGCAGGAAACTTAGCAAAATAAAATATTGACCTAAGGTAGCTACGCACTACGATCTTTGTTACTTTACTCAGCGGGTGTGTCGCGTGATTCATATTTTTACCACTTATCCTGCATAGCTTAGTTAGATTGAGGGTGATAGCTGACTTCAGCATGGTGCAGCCGCTCGCGCAAGAAAACTGAGAGGGCCTGGAAAAGATGAACTCATCCATCGAGACGCACACTTATGACGCAAACTTTTAATGGCTTTACCGTAAGACACTGTTACTACCTCGCAGCTACGTTATATTGCCCAACATTACTTGTCCAAGCAGAAAACAATTAAGTGGCAATAAAAAGTATCGTACAAGGCCGATAACACGCTTCACCGGCAAAGGAGTGCAACTGTGCGAGTTCAGTCAACTGACAAGTTCCCAAAATAACTGGAGTATCACAGCACAACAGCAGCCAGCAGCAATATTTTATATAAGCTACTATTAAACAAAAATGAAGGTAAATGCACACTACAGCTTGTTATAGATCACCCGTGACAATCTGCCCCGACCCGCAGCAATTAGAATACCCGCGACGCGCGACGCGAGACCCGCGAACATTAATTTAGAGTACAGATCAAACTTGTGATATACATGATACGATACGATACGATAATCTTTATTTAAACACGATAAGAGTTTAAGCATCAGCTTGTGGGGTCGTGTATAAAAACAAATGGAGTTCGAATTACACCAAGTATACAGCTCGTCGAGCGAATTGTTGAGTAGTTCAGTAACTTCGTCCACAGAGTCGCCAATACAATAGAGTGTTGTGTCGTCCGCATACATAAAGACTGTCCCAGAGGTGACCGCCAGCGGCAAGTCGTTTGTATACAATGTGAACAAGGACGGGCCGAGGACGGAGCCCTGCGGTACACCGCAGGTCACTACAGCATAATCTGACCTTTGTCCGTTTATGGTGGTGTACTGCTGTCTTTGCCCTAGGTAGTCTTTCAGCCACGATAGTAGACATCCGGTGATTCCAAAACAGTGTTCAAGTTTGCTCATAAGTCTGAGATGTGATACACTATCGAACGCTTTCTGGAAATCGATGAAGACTACGCCGACAATTTTTTTGGAATCAAGGGCTTTTCTCCAGATCTCAGTTCAATTGACCAGTAATAGGTCTGTGGAGTGTCCCTTCCTGTATGCCCATTGATGTCCTGTGACCAGTTGGTTGTCTGTGAAGACGTGTTGAACAATACTGTCTGTTATGCATGATTCAATGATTTTACTAGGTACACTTAAAATTGACAACGGTCGGTAGTTTCCACACTCTGTTTCATCCTCTTTCTTGAACACCGGGTTTACCCTCGCTGTTTTCCATGCACTGTAGACGGTTCCACTGTTTATGCTGTGCGAGTACAGATCTGTGAGTGGTGGTGCGATTGCCGGCCCAGCTAGTTTCAATAGCTTGGGCGATATTCCATCCGGGCCCGTTGACTTATTGGTCTTCAGTGATGCAACATCGCCAGAAATTCCGGACATTTTGCGTCCACGATTGCTTCCGGTCTTTCCCAGCGGCGTGCGGTATGAGCATGCGCCATTCACACATTCAACATTGATACGTACTTTGCCTCAGTGGGGTGGGGGAGGGATGGGTTTCTCCGGTTCAAAAAGAGACTGCTACGTTTAGGAGACGTGCCGCTGAACGACCTAGTTGAAACTAGCTTTCGTTTGGTGCAATTTTCATGCGATTTGGAGCTTCCCAGCCCAAAATATCAACATCCGAAGTCAGCGTATTTCACGGGAGGTATTCGCCATGGCTGGCTGTGAACTGCAAATTCAAACACAAAAAGTACACATCGAATTTGCTCCAGGGGACTGACTGAGGCTTCACAGGAGATGTTCAATCCTTCGACAATCAGGTACGGGGTAGACATTTTGCGTTTTACCCAAGGTTCTTGTATTAAATGCAGCTTCAAAAGTGACAGTAGCCGGTTTTGAGCGTATTCTGCTATCAATCCCTTCTTACGTCGGCCGAAATTTTAAATTCAAAAAAGTACACATCGAATTTTACCGGAGATAAATATTTTTTGTACTGTTGTGTTTAGGAAGCTTCCCTCTTCCGAATGCTGCCCAGACATTTTTACGAACGTGCTTCAGTTAAGCGAAAAGCGCAATTTATTATCAGATCCCATACATTTCTTTGTTATTTCTTGAGCGGCTGTCAGCGTGAAACCTGATGCCTCTTCCGAGATGGCGCAACCGGATGTCTGAAATTTCTGGCGATGAGTTTCTTTTCAATGTTACTATTCTGTAAGCTTATTTCAGATGTCTTCTGGACTTGGTCTTTCTTTTGTTTGTCAGACAGTGGCAGTGACGGGCAATTCATAGTCAGGGTTTTTCCAATAGTAGCAAAGAATGTATTCATCAAGTTTGCTTTTTCTTTGTCGTCTACAGCAAGGCTTTTGTCATCGCGTTTCAGTGGACCAATGCTTTCCTTAACCTTGGGATTAGTCGCCTTTTTTAACAGTTTCCAATATGCGGTTGATGACTTGACTTCGGCCAGTTTATCATGGAAGTATGAGGCTTTAGCCCTCCTGATTTCTGAAGTTATTTCATTTCTGAGTCGTTTGTAATCAGCCCATATCTGATTGGTCTTTGTGTCGACAGTTTTCACTGAAAGCCATCTAAACTCCACCATCGCCGATAATGAGCGTAACTGTGGTGTCGCGTAATGTTGTATATAAAAGTAATGTATTTATATGTATATTACACATAAACGGCCTTAAATTCTCCCGCCTTGATCGGTCAAAGCGCAAAGGTGGTGGTTGTGTACTATATTATGCGGAACACCTCAAAGTCACATATCGAAGGGATTTAACCAGAAGCGAACTAGAAGCTATTTGGATACAGGTCAACTTCCCAACGAATACTACCCTGTTCTCAGTGATATACAGATCGGAACTGGAATCACATAACTTCTTCGAACACTTTAATGAGGTCCTCGAAAAGGCATGGCTGAAATCTAGTCATATATTCCTACTTGGTGGTCTCAACTGCAATATGATCAACGCAAACTCGTCCAACATCCAACTAAAGACCAAAACTTTACTAAACATACTTGATCTATATAATATGCAGAATGTCATCAAGGATCCCACTCGAGTGACACCTGAATCTGAATCCTTAATAGATCTAATTGTAACAACAAAGGCGAATTTAGTGCGTAAAACCGGTGTCCTATCTCTGGGAATATCGGACCACAGCCTGGTCTATGCTACAATCAAACTTACAAACAAAGTTAATAAAGTTACAAGTTACACATAACAAACAAAGTTACACATAACGTGTAAATGTTTCTCTTATAATTGTCCGTAAGCGTGCTTCCTTTTGTATCTTCTGGCCGTTATCACCACCACAACTGCAAGGAATACGCTTCCCAGAACTGCGCCGGCCACGACACCTGCACTTACTGATGACCCGCTTGATGCTCCATGTGACATTTTGCCGGAGGATTCTTGTGTCTACAGGAAAAAGTGCAGTAAATGTAAAATGTAAAATGTAGAATATAAATGAAAAAGTACACTATTTAGACTGCCCACATAATGAGTTGTGGAATAGAAAATGTGAAATTTAATGTATGTGATTATTATGCGGTGTTTGGTATGACGTGATGGCAAACTAAATATCGTGATAAAGAACCTCTTTTAGACTCAGTTTTTGGTGAAGCTTGTTAGACCTCCAGCTGCACAGCGAATGTATCGAGTGAAAGAAAGGAATTAAGAGTTTTAGGTGTTTATCCACACAAAACAGTTGCGCGAGGAGATTATGTGGTATGATGAGGTGTCATGAGTGTAACTGTGGTGTCGCGTAATGTTGTATATAAAAGTAATGTGATAGTGTGGTATTGGTGAGGTGTAGCGCAGTGTGGTGACTGGTGTCGGTATTATGATGATGTGGCGTGACATGTGGCATCAAGGGTGTGTCATATATTTTCTTCATTCCTAGCCAGTAATAACGAGTGCAAACATTACCGACCACGTGGTGTCCGTTTCGCTCACCTTTTTCTTCAGTGTCTGCTCCTTGAAGTCCCTCGCAAACAACGGGTGGGCGCTCTCTCCCCACACCTGTTTATCTCTATTCAACAAGTCACCGGTATTGTTGCACGAAGCAGCCAACAGCCCGTCCTCTCCAACTGCGTACCGATCATACTCATCAACGGACAGGTCATAAACCGGTACAACCTGTTGAGCGTCACCGCTGTTCATCATCAGTTGCGTTGCAAAGAGTTTTCCACGGAGCGCCACAGATTTCCCACTGATCGCCTGCAGTGAACTCTGTGTCGTCACAGTTCTCGCGGTCACCCAGCTTCGCGTGCTCTCGTCGTAGAACGGGTGGTTGTCCGTGACCCAAATGTTTTGGCTGGGGGTCTGGATCACGACAAGATTACGAGGAGACACGAAGCGTTTCCGAACTTGGTCGACGCGACGGAGATACGTCACGCCCGCGTCATCGCCTTCGTGACGCGTCAACACCATGTCTCCGACTTTGATATCTTTGATCGGGACCAGTCCCTTGGACGTTTGCACCAGCGTGTCCCCACGGAAACACGACTTGACCAGACAACAGCTATCCGCATGATGCCACGTCGGACGGCACGCGATGGCGCTTGGATTAGAGCAGTCGCAGACTTCCGGTGGGCAACATACGGGACACTTGATGACGTCACACTGAGTCCCAGTATATGGTGCGGTGCAAACGCATTTATATGGATCACTGGGGCACGAGCCGTGCACGCATGGGACGACACACTTCCAGATGGCATTGCACGGCCCAGCGCCGGTTTCGAAGCCTGGTACGGCGCCCTGCTGATTAAGCCAGCCATAGTCACAGGTGCAGTGCTTCAAATTACCGTGAAGTGCGCATGAGCCGTGTTGACAGCCGCTGCAGCTTTGGATTTCACACGTGGGGCCCGTGTAGCCCGGCTTGCACTTGCACGTGTCGGGGCCGGCGGAGCACGTGCCGCCCACTGAAGAACAGTTGTTGCACGGACCCACGTATTCGGTGCAGTTGGGGGGCAGCCAGTTTGTCTCACACTCGCATTTGTCCGGCTGAGTGTCACACCGGCCGTGGACACAAGGCACGCTACAGCCGGCTATATTCTCGCAGTGTTCCCCTGTAAAACGATAGATCATACACAGTGACTTCGTTTTATATCTATTGTTTTGTATATCTTTCCTTTTTTCCTTCTACCTACTCGTCCATCATCCGGCTATCACCGTACATGTCTATCCACCAGGTCCATCGGCGCTATCTCAGCTGTACTTATCTTTCGCATGCAGTATTTTAGAAATCTATTCTTTTTGTTAGTTTCTATACATTTTCTCCATAGAGCGGGTAGCTAAACTGACAGAGTACACGTTATCAACACCCGTTCGCAAGTCTATCATTTGACAGAAACCAAATACGACATTGGCCGGGACACGCGAAGCGACTGATTTCAGTCATCGCCGTAAAACCAAAAAACTACAGAGCTAATGAGCTGCACCCCACACATGATTAGTTAATAACGGTGCTAAAAGTGGGATCAATTCAAGCTTTGCACTTAGCTTGGTAGCGACATCGTGTATGGTGGGTGTTCACCCTATCGAAAACTCAGATCAATATAGGATTTATCCAAAAATTGACGGCTCAGTGCTGATCAAATGCAGCAATACTTTCCACTGACACCCACCAGTGTAAAATGCTTGGATTGACACAATAACCTCCATTGAGACACTGCCAACCATCAGCACAGTAAGCTCTGAGAAAAACAAAAAAAAAAAACATATCAAGACATCTTGACAGCACTACATATACACACTAAAAGTTTGCAAAGGAAAGCTAATACTTGAGAAAACTAGTTTTGGACTGCATTGGCGTGGACAAAAGCGTTTTTTCCTCCGCGGCCAGCGGACTTCACCCTCTACATAGACCAATGTTAATCTATAATTCTCTACTTGCTCCAAAGAAGGGCTAACGCTTGAAACTTGAGCCTCCTAGTCGATTCATCATAACTAAATGTTTTCTCCGACTTGCAACTATCCTATTATTTCCTTCAAAGTTGAATATTTCCAACGGGGACGCAACTGTAACTTTGTGCCGGCCGATTCTTTCGTCAGAGAGATATCATACTAATACAGTATGGAAAACTACACATTTGATACCCGGCTGCTCTAAATCAAACGACAATTCTCACTATTTTTTCTCGAAGGTTTGGGAGAATTTATGTTATAAGATCAGGGTGAAAAGTAAAAAAAAATAAATAAATAAAAAACCGTCACATTTGCACCATACCTGTCACAGCCAGTTTGTGGACTCTGAAATCCCTCGTAACATTCGCACGTGTTGGGATCATGCGGACACGCGCCAAAGACACAATTTACGGCGCACAGCGATCGATCACAATGATCTCCCACCCAACCCGGCTCACAGTCGCACAGGAACCTCGACTTCACGCACTTGCCCCTCTTACAGTTGAACCAAGGGAAACATGACGTCGCGTTATCACAGTTGGCCCCAGCCCACCCGTTTTGGCAGCGCTCGCAGGTCGCACCATCAGGGCCACAGAAGCCGTGTTTGCACGTTGCGTTCGCACTGTTGCAGTTGATGCTTTCACAGCATTCGCCAGTGTACGGTCCGTACGGACTGCTCCAAGTTGTCGTGAAGCATTTGCATGTTTGTGTCGCGGTGTCGAAATCACCGTGGCCGAAGCATCGAGTCTCGGGTGAGCACGTGCTGGTCACGTGGTGGACACACGATATGGCGACTAAGAATAGTACGATCATCATAGCCATGATTTGCTGCTCCGTTGATCTGAAAGTAAAACCAGGATTTAAAAACAGAAACAAAGAAAACTAAAATATGATGGAATACGCTATATAAGATAAGAGCATATGAAAAGAGTATGTGTACACTAAGGCAACATGCCGATACGAGAGCGGTCGGAAGGAGAGCAGAAGATTATGCCGACAGACTCTGGCAAAGGATTTCCCAGGACATGAACGATTATTCACATAGTATTGAGTGACCAAGCTAGACTAAACCTCTTGTTGTAATCTCATCTTTTTCACATAAGCCCCTCTGAGGACGTACCCCCACCCCACTCTACACGGTCAATTTTTAAATAATATACTAATCTTAGCATTTACGGTAAAATTGAAGTATCTCATGACACATGTTTACAGTTGGAACCTACAAACAAATACCGATACATGAGCCTTATCACTGTAGACTCTCCTCGTTCTGTGAGTTTGGCACGCGGTACCACGAAACAAATACCCATACTACAAATCTTATGCCATAAAGCCACCCGGAGAAAATGTATTTCAGCCGCCATGATGATTACAATGTCAGACCGCAGATAGTGTGATTGCACAGGCCAGCTGCCTTTTCTAGTAACTGATCATGAAACGTCGCGTCAGGCGCTATATTGGTGGATTTATTAATTATGAAAAATAAACTGAGGAGCAGACAAAATTAACCTCATGTATCTTGCATGGCCAAAATGTTCACAGAAGTGAGCTTGCAAAACGCCGAATTGCTCGCCATTTACAAATATCATGCGGTAGACCAATACGTTGAAATCAGGGCGAACCAGAGTGCGTGTTCAGAACTGGGGGACGTTAAGCCATTGACATAGTCTCTCAACCTTCTCTACCCAATTAACCCACCTTCCTCAAATTCTATACATTCCACTGACGCTCGGGTAATTTTTTTCAAAAGCGCATGAGTTGTAGTATCTACCCTGGAAATCTCAGTCCTGTTCAGTGCATTTTCATTATGTTATGCCCTTTTAAAAAAATGTTCAAAAGTCACCCAAAATGACCAAATCAGCCTCCAGGAATACCTTAAAGAACTCACACACATCTCAAAAAGAGCAGGGGAATTTCTTCGGTGCTGTGAACTGTCAGTCCATGAGATCATTGTAAAGCGCATTTGAATATATACACAATATAGAATTTGCGCTATATAAATGCATCATCACCATCGCCATAAAGAGCCGCTTCATGCCAGCGGAAGCTATAACGAGTAAAAATTTTCTCGTGTATTAGACTGCGAGCAGTCCCTCCTTTTCCCTCCAAGATCATATATACCTTCGCGACTGGGCCGCACCAATACGGCTTAGTGGAAAAAGAACTGCTAGCCGTCGTTGTTTTGCGCCGCTGAAGAAATATAAGAAGCAGACTAAAACATTTTCTCTCACGCTCGTTGCCTGGCCGGAAACAGAATATAATCACGCAGCCGTGTAACTATAAAAATCACTGTAGACATGTTAAACTGTGCAATCATGCAATTATAGTTCCTTAAAACCTTTTGTGTGGCTTCGAGGAAGTAGAGCTTACCATCGTGCTTGCACGCGCGTGCTAGTTTTCGGAAATGAGAACGATTTGGGCCACAATTTGCTAACCGGAAAGATCGTGTGTATTACCAGAGTATAATCGAGTGTATCATGGCACATACAGACAATCTGAATGTCGACTCTTACCTGCACTTGATGTTTCCACAAAAACTGAGTTTATTAGCGAAAACTCTTGTTCCGAACCTTCGAATGCTGCTCCCTTTTTATGATACTGACCCTGCTCGTGTGAATCTTGTGACTGCTTTTCGAACCAATCAGCACAGCCTAGTGTGACATGACATCACTGGGCGCTGCCGAACCTTTTTTTCCGGGATAATCCCTGTGGCTTTGGCAAAGTCCGAGTTCTGAGAACTCGTTCCGTTTTGTCTTAACCACTGAAATGATAAGAAGCAAGTATTGTTGACAGCATGATATATAGCTGTGCTCAGCTTTTCTAAAATACTATGTACACGTTAGTTGTTTTAGGAAACAGTCGTCGATTATGCAGAGAGTGATGATCCTGCATTTATTCAAGGGACTTCCCCCATGACGGAATGAATGAGTTCGTGACGGAGTTTAAAATAATTATGCTAACGTGTCATTTTCAGTTGCTGTTTCGGTTTCAGTAAGGCGACAAGTCTAGACGAGTACAAGGACCATTGTTTTCTCGGGATTGATGCCATTAGTCTAAAAGTTCTTGATCGACTTTTTATGTTTTACTGTTATTAAGTAAACAAAGCATATGAATGAAGTGATCATGGATTCGATATGTCAATAGTGACGGACCGCCGGACGTATTCTCTTGACTCTGCCTTGGGTTTCTTGGTATTATCTGACCTTCTCGCCACAGGAAAAACACAAAACTGAATCCCAGGACAAACGATTTTGGGCAGCGCCTCCTGATGACACATTTGGCTCCAAACTGCGGTTTACTGCGAACCGGCCAAATGGGCAGGTGATATCCGGATGCGTCTTCAATTAGAGTTCGATCCCGTCACAGACTCAAAACGATTTCAATTCGGTGAAAAAAAAAAAAAAAAAAAAAAAAGGAAAAAAAGAAAGAAACACACACACACACACACACACACACACACATCGAATTTCGTTTCTGGATTTCGAATTTCGTTCTGGGTCGTTTTTAAGACGGGGTTTTTGTTTTTGCGAAATCTGCATGACGTTTACGTAATAAATAGAAATCGGTCAAGCTAGTCATCAGTGACTGTTCGGGTTTTTCGACATTTCATATTTATCGAGTATGAATGTGCTCTAGGGCATTCTGATGGTGTCTGCATCAAAGAGCGCTCGTCCTATATCAAGGTTTACGCTTTCACAGCCATACACAGTGAAAACAGGCAGCCATTAGGTCAGACAGCCTAAAATTTAATAACAAATAAATGAAAAAAAGGGAAAGAAGGCGAGGCCTTGAGTTCTTCCCAGAATTCTATAAAGATAAGTTTCCAAAACTATGGAAATGACGTGCAATTCATTAAACTGAAAGCATTACCACAAGAAAATATAACGGGAAAATTAGTGACCTAGAAAGCATATATCGTCAACAGCTTGAATCTGACTGCACAATATCACCATTACCAGCACCTCATATTGGTGTACTTGATCCGCGTATAAATGAACTCTCCAGGCAACGCGACGAACTTGACGGAAGACAGCTGCCCTCAGCCTCTTCCAGTCGGCCACGCAGTCGCTCTTGTTGGAATTAACTCTCTGTTAAGCATCAGTGGAACTGTAGGAAACATCCTGGTGTGTTTGGCTGTGATTGCGAACTCTCGTCGTCGACGGAACGCGAGTAGTTACCTTCTAGCGAGTCTGTCTATCGCTGATCTTGTGGTCACTGTGTTCGCTCAGCCCATGGTCGTCGCTATGATCATCAAGAGAGTCTTCTTCCACCAGTGTGCCCAACTTCTTGAGAAGCTGTACAGTGCGTCGAGTTATATTTCCTGCTCTTCGTCCGTATTTCACTTGGCCATGATAAGTATCGACCGCGCTGGAGCTGTGTTGAGACCTGTACAGCATATCGCATTCATGAAGGCCTCAGGATGGAAAATTTTCATTGGTATAAGCTGGGGAATGGCCACAGCTTTTTGTTTGACCGGCCAGATATTCAAAGGAACTAAAGTAACCCGCTACCTGATATATATTCTCTTCTTCACCTCTTACACCGTGATTATCGTTTGCTACAGCCTTATTCTGATACGATTGAGATTAGAGGGTAGGAAATGGAGAAGGCGAAGCAAGAGAAAGCATTCATCAACAACTGATGCCCAAGTCGAAAAGCGCGTGGCAAAGACCATCGCTATTGTCATCGCCACTTTCACGGTTTGCTGGCTACCCATGATCATTACGTTCTTTGCCAAAAAGGAGCCACTAGTCCAAGTGAATGGTCCAGCTTTTATGTGGATCAGAACTCTGTTTCTGTGCAACTCTTCCATGAACTTTATCATCTACACCTGGAGACTGCGTGAATTTCGCCAAGCCTACTGGAAAATTATTCGCTGCAAGACTCTGAAACAGGAAGGTCGTGGCCGTGAAATGGAAACTATAACTCAATAATTTTTTTTGTCAGTCATACTACATATGCATAGCGCAACTCGTTTTTATAGCTTTGGGCTTAGAAAAACTTGCATACAAAGCTGTAAGGCCTTATAATGGATCACCTAGTTATTATAAAGCGGTGTTTTGATGACTTTCGCAGAATCAAAACGAACTGATTAGAATAACAAATCACAAAAGGCTATAAGAAAAGACTTTCAACCAACAAGACAAATGAATGTGAGAAAAGGTCATCATCACGCGTGGCTGCTTTGCTTGAGTGACAAAGCAGTTCGTGTACGTTTTCGGTTTGTTATCAAAAAGCATGGGAAACGCAAAAATCCCAAGCAATAACACGATTTATACGTGCGATAGCCATCCGAAAAGCTCCATTATAGAGGCGCTCTCCTTATGTCCAATAGCCGCTTCATAAAAGTTCCTGCTCCGACTTCACAGTCAACAAATAGTTGTAAAAAAAAAAAACAAATAAGCATTAGTATACAAACAAATTATTATACTGTTACTGACTACTTTTAGGCAGATCGGCGCAAATTGCTGTCTTGCTATAATTCAAGTATTAAAGGCTCACATATTACATATTATGCACAGTGCACCATATAAGCATACACTAAGAGACAGCCAGGTCTGAGACTTATACGCAAATTTTGACTTTCGATAGCAAATAAAACAGAAAGTTAGGTCATCAAGTTCTTCCCAGCATTCTAAAACCCACTTTCCGGCGGGTGGCCAGTCGCGTACGTGCAATTCTTGCATCTGACCACAAGGAAATAACTGACAAAGTAGGTCAACAAGGAAGTATATTTTCAAAACAAAAGAAAGCGAAATTAAAAGAACTGAACCTTAGCAGCATCGCCATTTATATCGGCGCACCTGCACAATGACGCACAGAAGTAAACTCAAAACAACAGGACGGAAGAAACTAACATTGATGCCCTGCTCTAAAACACAAATATAGTCCCGGCCTGGTAACAATTAAGTGTAAATTTGACGTTCTTTAAGGGACCGGTCGCACTAGGAAGTTTAGTCGATAATAACTCAGCATCGAGAACAATATGACGGCTTCTTTAATGTTTGGTAGCAACTTGTTAACATATATTTCTGGTGACAAGCGCTTATTGCGCTTCAAATGATACAAATGTCGATATTAATGCCGTTAAAGTTACGAGTGCGAGAGGAGCTTTAAACTGCAAATATAATCACATGATCGTGGTAATTCGTTGAAAGTAAAAGTGAAATGTCGTGATCCGCTCGTGCAAGAATGATCATGAAGTAGATTGACAAGGTTATTTGTGTTCCTCAATTAGGCCTGCTCACATTTTATTAGATCTGACAGTTAAACCGATCTGAATCCAGGCGTCAATTGCGAGCCGGCTAAGTGTGAACAATTGATCGAGGACGCTGTTTTCTTATGACAGATTTAACTGATATTTCGACGCAGTGTGAACAAGCACCAATATACAACCCCAGTACAGATCACCGATCGATCTTACTCATGTTTTACTTAGATATCTCCGTGTGAACGGGCCCCAAATATCAGTGAATTTCCCGGTTCCAAACACCGACCGTTTGATAGATTATTTCTATTAGTCATTATTACGACAGGTCTAGTGTAAGATAGAATGACGCCGTACTTAGCTGAGCAGCCGGAAATTTGAATTGGAACGCCTTCCAAACTGTAACACAAGTATATTTTCCGCATACAAACTGACACCCAGTACATGTCATTCTCTAACGCATATTATTTTTTCTGCTGACCGTCTCAGCAAAACTGACTGCACAAAAAAGTTAAATTTGCGCTGAGCCAAAAGTGTGCCAAAGGGGGAGCAAGACATCGATGTCGGTCTTTATATAGCGTCCTGTAAAGAAGAACATGAAAATGTAAAACAAACTGAGCAGAGGTTTGGTCCAGTTTGCATTTCTGACGGCTAAGTTCCTTAAATCATGCATTTTAAATATACTCTCGATTAGGTACGAGAGCCAAACAAAACAGAAAAACAAAAAACAAAAAACAAAACAAAATTTAGGTATCATCCCTGTCAACCAACACTGGGTCATCATTTTTTTTTTTTTTTTTCACTGATCTTGTGAGGCTCAAACTCCCGAAGTCTGTAGAAGGAAAAACACCCGTATATACAGCCTCCAATAGCAAACATACTTTGTGTTACTTGCATGGTCAAGTTCTTCCTAAAATTCTAAATCAACTTTTCAGGCACTACAGTTAGTTTCATGAGCAAGTTAATGATGTCTGGCTATAGTGCCCGCCGTAAAACGTCAACTTTTGTAAAATATAGGAAATGTTTGGTTCTTAGCACTCTCACTGAACCTTCTTGAAGCCACTTAAACTTTCGAACAAATAACCGCAGGGCAAATATTCAAACAATAAACAAAAGGCCGAGTGAATAAAAGCAATAGTATTTGAAACAAAATTTTAGTTTGCTTCTGACCTGCACTGAAGCAGTAGGATTCATTTCGTCCACAAAAATGAACTCTTCGGGCAACATGACGGAAGACAGCTGCCCCCAGCCTCTCCCAGTTGGCCATGGAGTTGCACTTGTGGTAATCAACTCTCTGTTAAGCATCGCGGGAACTATAGGAAACATCCTGGTTTGTTTGGCTGTGATTGCGAACTCTCGTCGTCGACGGAACGCGAGTAGTTACCTTCTAGCGAGCCTCGCTATCGCTGATCTGATCGTCACTGTGTTCTCCCAGCCCACTGTCGTCGCTATGATCATCAAGAGAGTCTTCTTCCACCAGTGTGCCCAACTTCTTGAGAAGCTGTACAGTGCGTCGAGTTATATTTCCTGCTCTTCGTCCGTATTTCACTTGGCCATGATAAGTATCGACCGCGCTGGAGCTGTGTTGAGACCTGTACAGCATATCGCATTTATGAAAGCCTCAGGATGGAAAATTTTCATTGGTATAAGCTGGGGAGTAGCCACAGCTTTTTGTTTGACCGGCCAGATATTCAAAGGAACTAAAGTAACCCGCTATCTGATATATATTCTCTTCTTCACCTCTTACACCGTGATTATCGTCTGTTATAGTCTTATTCTGATACGATTGAGATTAGAGGGTAGGAAATGGAGAAGGCAAAGCAAGAGAAAGCAGTCATCAACAACTGATGCCCAAATCGAAAAGCGCGTGGCAACGACCATCGCTATCGTCATCGCCATCTTCACGGTTTGCTGGCTACCCATGATCATTACGTTCTTTGCCAAAAAGGAGCCACTAGTCCAATTGAATGGTTCAGCTTTTATGTGGATCAGAACCCTGTTCCTGTGCAACTCTTCCATGAACTTTATCATATACACCTGGAGACTGCGTGAATTTCGCCAAGCCTACTGGAAAATTATTCGCTGCAAGACTCTGAAACAGGAAGGCCGTGGCCGTGAAATGGAAACTATAACTCAATAATTTTTTTGTCAGTCATACTACATATGCATAGCGCAACTCGTTTTTATAGCTTTGGGCTTAGAAAAACTTGCATGCAAAGCTGTAATGCCTTATAATGGAGCACCTAGTTATTATAAAGCGGTGTTTTGATGACTTTCGCAGTCTCAAAACGAACTGATTAGAATAACAAATCACAAAAGGCTATAAGAAAAGACTTTCAACCAACAAGACAAATGAATGTGAGAAAAGGTCATCATCACGCGTGGCTGCTTTGCTTGAGTGACAAAGCAGTTCGTGTACGTTTTCGGTTTGTTATCAAAAAGCATGGGAAACGCAAAAATCCCAAGCAATGACACGATTTATACGTGCGATAGCCATCCGAAAAGCTCCATTATAGAGGCGCTCTCCTTATGTCCAATAGCCGCTTCATAAAAGTTCCTGCTCCGACTTCACAGTTAACAAATAGTTGTAAAAAAAAAACAAATAAGCATTAGTATACAAACAATTATTATACTGTTACTGACTACTTTTAGGCAGATCGGCGCAAATTGCTGTCTTGCTATAATTCAAGTATTAAAGGCTCACATATTACATATTATGCACAGTGCACCATATAAGCACACACTAAGAGACAGCCAGGTCTGAGAATTATACGCAAATTTTGACTTTCGATAGCAAATAAAACGGAAAGTTAGGTCATCAAGTTCTTCCCAGCATTCTAAAATCCACTTTCCGGCAGGTGGCCAGTCGCGTACGCGCAATTCTTGCATCTGACCACAAGGAAATAACTGACAAAGTAGGTCAACAAGGAAGTATATTTTCAAAAAAAGAAAGCAAAATTAAAAGAACTGAACCTGAGTAGCATCGCCATTTATATCGGCGCACCTGCACAATGACGCACAGAAGTAAACTCAAAACAACAGGACGGATGAAATTAACATTGATGCCCTGCTCTAAAACACAAATAAAGTCCCGGCCTGGTAACAATTAAGTGTAAATTTGACGTTCTTAGTAAGGGACCGGTCGCACTAGGAAGTTTAGTCGATAATAACTCAGCATCGAGAACAATATGACGGCTTCTTTAATGTTTGGTAGCAACTTGTTAACATATATTTCTGGTGACAAGCGCTTATTGCGCTTCAAATGATACAAATGTCGATATTAATGCCGTTAAAGTTACGAGTGCGACAGGAGCTTTAAACTGCAAATATAATCACATGATCGTGGTAATTCGTTGAAAGTAAAAGTGAAATGTCATGATCCGCTCGTGCAAGAATGATCATGAAGTAGATCGATAAGGTTGTTTGTGTTCCTCAATTAGGCCTGCTCACATTTTATTAGATCTGACAGTTAAACCGATCTGAATCCAGGCGTCAATTGCGAGCCGGCTAAGTGTGAACAATCGATCGAGGACGCTGTTTTCTTATGACAGATTTAACTGATATTTCGACGCAGTGTGAGCACCAATATACAACCCCAGTACAGATCACCGATCGATCCTACTCATGTTTTACTTAGATATCTCCGTGTGAACGGGCCCTAAATATCAGTGAATTTCCCAGTTCTAAACACCGACCGTTTGATAGATTATTTTAGTCATTATTACGACAGGTCTAGTGTAAGATAGAATGACGCCGTACTTAGCTGAGCAGCCGGAAATTTGAATTGGAACGCCTTCCAAACTGTAACACAAGTATATTTTCCGCATACAAACTGACACCCAGTACATGTCATTCTCTAACGCATATAATTTTTTCTGCTGACCGTCTGAGCAAAACTGACGGCACAAAAAAGTTAAATTTGCGCTGAGTCAAAAGTGTGCCAAAGGGGGAGCAAGACATCGATGTCGGTCTTTATATAGTGTCCTGTAAAGCAGAACATGAAAATGTAAAATAAACTGAGCAGAGGTTTGGTCCAGTTTGCATTTCTGACGGCTAAGTTCCTTAAATCATGCATTTTAAATATACTCTCGATTAGGTACGAGAGCCAAACAAAACAGAAAAACAAAAAACAAAAAACAAAAAACAAAAAACAAAAAACAAAAAACAAAAAACAAAACAAAATTTAGGTATCATCCGTGCCAACCAACACTGGGTCATCATTTTTTTTTTTTTTTTTTTTTTTTTCACTGATCTTGTGAGGCACTCAAACTCCAGAAGTCTGTAGAAGGAAAAACACCCGTATATACAGCCTCCAATAGCAAACATACTTTGTGTTACTTGCATGGTCAAGTTCTTCCTAAAATTCTAAATCAACTTTTCAGGCACTACAGTTAGTTTCATGAGCAAGATAATGATGTCTGGCTATAGTGCCCGCCGTAAAACGTCAACTTTTGTAAAACATAGGAAATGTTTGGTTCTTAGCACTCTCACTGAACCTTCTTGAAGCCACTTAAACTTTCGAACAAATAACCGCAGGGCAAATATTCAAACAATAAACAAAAGGCCGAGTGAATAAAAGCAATAGTATTTGAAACAAAATTTTAGTTTGCTTCTGACCTGCACTGAAGCAGTAGGATTCATTTCGTCCACAAAAATGAACTCTTCGGGCAACATGACGGAAGACAGCTGCCCCCAGCCTCTCCCAGTTGGCCATGGAGTTGCACTTGTGGTAATCAACTCTCTGTTAAGCATCGCGGGAACTATAGGAAACATCCTGGTTTGTTTGGCTGTGATTGCGAACTCTCGTCGTCGACGGAACGCGAGTAGTTACCTTCTAGCGAGCCTCGCTATCGCTGATCTGATCGTCACTGTGTTCTCCCAGCCCACTGTCGTCGCTATGGTCATCAAGAGAGTCTTCTTCCACCAGTGTGCCCAACTTCTTGAGAAGATGTACAGCGCGTCGAGTTATATTTCCTGCTCTTCGTCCGTATTTCACTTGGCCATGATAAGTATCGACCGCGCTGGAGCTGTGTTGAGACCTGTACAGCATATCGCATTTATGAAAGCCTCAGGATGGAAAATTTTCATTGGTATAAGCTGGGGAATGGCCACAGCTTTTTGTTTGATCGGCCAGATATTCAAAGGAACTAAGTAATCCGCTACCTGATATATATTCTGTTCTTCACCACCTACACCGTGATTGTCGTTTGCTATAGCCTTATTCTGATACGATTGAGAATGGAGGGTAGGAAATGGAGAAGGCGAAGCAAGAGAAAGCAGTCATCAACAACTGATACCCAAATCGAAAAGCGCGTGGCAACAACCATCGCTATCGTCATCGCCATCTTCACAATTTGCTGGCTACCCATGATCGTTACGTTCTTTGCCAAGAAGGAGCCACTAATCCAAGTGAATGGTCCAGCTTTTATGTGGATCAGAACTCTGTTTCTGTGCAACTCTTCCATGAACTTTATCATATACACCTGGAGACTGCGTGAATTTCGCCAAGCCTACTGGAAAATTATTCGCTGCAAGACTCTGAAACAGGAAAGCTGTGTTGTTGAAATGGAAACTGTAACTTCATAATTTTTTTTGTCAGTCATCCTACATATGCATAGCGCAACTCGTTTTTATAGCTTTGGGCTTAGAAAAACTTGCATGCAAAAGCTGTAAGGCCCTGTAATGGATTACCTAGTCATTATAAAGCGGTGTTAATTGATGACTGTTTCGCAGAATCAAAACGAACTGATTAGAATTCCAAATCACAAAAGGCTATAAGAAAACTGCGTTTTACTGCGAACCGGCCAGGGGTCAGGTGATAGTCCGGATGCGTCTTCAATTAGAGTTCGATCTCGTCACAGACCCAAAACGGGCACCCATTACGCTAGACAGTGTAAAATTAGGACAAATCAAAGGCTCCTAGTGAGCCAACTCGTGAATGATAAACGCTATACATCTATCCTCTGTACATAGAATTAGAAAATATAGCATTGAAGCCATACAAGAATTGTGATTTTAGGCAACGCTACGGTTCAAAGGTGCTAAAAAGCTTTTGATCGATCGAACTGTAAAATCCAGGTGAAGTCCGCAGTTCGGTCTTAATTTTCAAGAACATGTGCCTTGAGAATCAAAGGACTCCAAACGTGAAAGATCAGTTCATCGCTTTTGCGACTCTCAACCTCTGTTTCGAACTTCGAGTATTCTCGGTCGCAAACTGGCCGCCATTTCGTTTGCAAGGCCTGCGCCAGTGTTATGCACTGATCAGCGGAACCCGTTTCCGCCGGAAGTTTCCACCCACGAAACGAGCGAGCGAATGAAACTTCCCACCACTCACAATAACTCGTTCATTGTTTTGCATTTACGAGTTAAAAGCAAAATTTAGCTGGAAAATTGGTGACCAAGGAAGCATACTGTCAACACATTGAACCTGATTGCACAGTATCACCATTACCAGCATCTCAAATTGGTATACAGTGATCCGTGTATAAATGAACTCGCCAGGGAACGCGACGAACTTGACGGAAGACAGCTGCCCTCAGCCTCTCCCAGTCGGCCACGCAGTCGCTCTTGTTGGAATTAACTCCCTGTTAAGCATAGGTGGAACTGTAGGAAACATCCTGGTGTGTTGGGCTGTGATTGCGAACTCTCGTCGTCAACGGAACACGAGTAGTTACCTTCTAGCGAGCCTCGCTATCGCTGATCTGATCGTCACTGTGTTCTCCCAGCCCACTGTCGTCGCCATGATCATCAAGAGAGTCTTCTTCCACCAGTGTGCCCAACTTCTTGAGAAGCTGTACAGCGCGTCGAGTTATATTTCCTGCTCTTCGTCCGTACTTCACTTGGCCATGATAAGTATCGACCGCGCTGGAGCTGTGTTGAGACCTGTACAGCATATCGCATTCATGAAGGCCTCAGGATGGAAAATTTTCATTGGTATAAGCTGGGGAGCAGCCACAGCTTTTTGTTTGATCGGCCAGATATTCAAAGGAACTAAAATAATCCGCTACATGATAGATATTCTGTTCTTCACCACCTACACCGTGATTGTCGTTTGCTATAGCCTTATTCTGATACGATTGAGAATGGAGAGTAGGAAATGGAGAAGGCAAAGCAAGAGAAAGCACTCATCAACAACTGATGCCCAAGTCGAAAAGCGCGTGGCAACAACCATCGCTATCGTCATCGCCATCTTCACAATTTGCTGGCTACCCATGATCGTTACGTTCTTTGCCAAGAAGGAGCCACTTATCCTAGTGAATGGTCCAGCTTTTATGTGGATCAGAACTCTGTTTCTGTGCAACTCTTCCATGAACTTTATCATCTACACCTGGAGACTGCGTGAATTTCGCCAAGCCTACTGGAAAATTATTCGCTGCAAGACTCTGAAACAGGAAAGCCGTGTTGTTGAAATGGAAACTGTAACGTCATAATTGTTTTTGTCAGTCATGCTACACTATGCATAGCGCAACTCGTTTTTATAGCTTTGGGCTTAGAAAAACTTGCATGAAAAAGCTATAAGGCCCTGTAATGGATCACCTAGTTATTATAAAGCGGTTTTTTGATGACTTTCGCAGAATCAAAACGAACTGATTAGAATTCCAAATCACAAAAGGCTATCAAGACAAATGAATGTGAGAAAAGGTCATCATCACGCGTGGCTGCTTGCTTGCGTGACAAAGCAGTTCGGGTACGTAAGTACTTGTGTTCCTGCTTGACCAAGAATGCTGTCGGTTTGTTATCAAAAAGCGTGGAAAACGCAACTATCCAGAGCAATCAAACGATTTATACGTGCGATAGTCATCCGAAAAGCTCCATCATAGAGGCGCTTTCCTTATGTCCAATAGCCGCTTCATAAAAGTTCCTGCTCCGACTTCACAGTCAACAAATAGTTATAAAAAAAAACAAAAAACAAAAAACAAAAAAGCAAATAAGCATTAATATACAACTTTTTTTATTTTGATCTATTTGCCTATAAATTAGAGATGATTTTGCAAGTTCCGCAACCATAAGGGCAACTGTCAGGTAAAAACAAAGCATTTGCATGAAGCTCGAACTGAACTGAACTTTTATTCAGGAAATATAAGATTGATACAAATTCATTTACCCGCAGGTAGCAAAAGCTAATCGAGGCGGCATTAGTATACAAACAATTATTATACTGTTACTGACTACTTTTAGGCAGATCGTCGCAAACTAATCGCTTTCTTGCTATAATTCAAGTATTAAGAGCTCTGCATAATGTGAACTGGAACGGATCTGGTAAGAGGAAAATGACTTAAAAATATTCCCATGACTAATATTTAACGGTGTAGTGCCTCTTGACGCATTTAGCTCAATCTTTGTCACTCATGATGAAACGCAACTGATTAGACTAAAAAATACGACGGAATTGATAAATAGATTGAAACAGGATCGATCTGAAGTTGTTGCTGAAGGTGTATCGCTTCTGTTTCGGGAACAATATTTGACGTTTACACTTTGTGTACGTGGACACTTCTTAACGAGCCCAAATAGTTCAAACGTCAGTTATACCTGCATGACACAGCAGCAGACACCGGCCGCCGCGCATTAGGGATATTCGCAGGCCAGTATATTGTCAAAGATTAACCTGACAGTGTTTATATTTACAGCAATAAAAACACGATATTCTTGACTGACCATGAACAAATGATCACGATGACTCATTCTTCTGGTAGTTAAAGCAATCTGAATTTAGGGTAAACGGGCAGAGTGTTGGCAGTCGATCAACGCCGTTTCTAATAGATATACAGTTTTAAAACTGATATTTCGACATTGCGAACTTGCGCCATATGTGAACGGACCAGAAGTATTCGAGAATTGTTCAGAAACATATGTGGAGGTGATCAGTATTACGCGACAGAGCTGTTATACAATTTTAAACTACACACAACTTTGTTATTATATATAATACACAGGTTTGAATTATTATTATTATTGTTATTATATAGTGCGACAAGTCTGCAAAAGGAAATAACTGTCGGAGTAACCCCGGATCGGCTATACGGGGAGGCTCCGCCCGAAAGGGGTCCTTTTTTGTGACTCGGGTATAAGAAAGGGTATGGGAAAATGACATTTTTGGTATTTAAAAGGGTCACTAAACACTAACTAACCACGGCGAGTGATGGAATCACATTGGTATTTTAAAGGAGTGCGAAAACCGGAATCTCCACCTAGGTAACAATTACATTTCACGTTCATGTCATTCGGGGTCTCATTACAACGTCTGGCCCGCGTCCTGCCAGGCGCTTTGTCGGTGTGAGCGGAACAAACAGATAGTCACCATCACATCTGCGATCGATCATATCAAAGCAAGAGGCGTTTGTATTGCCTAATGCTTCCCGCTAGTTTAGGCACTGAATAAATGATCTGTTGAAGAAAATTGCGTTGCTGCTCGAAGGTATATAAAAGGGGTGCATTTTTACTGGAGGTATTTAAAAGGGTCCCGATTTTGACCCTAAAATGGTATTTGAAAGGGTAAGGGGTTGAAAGTCTGGGCGGAGCCTACCCGTATCAAACTCCTTTCAGTGCCCCCCCCCCCCCCCCCCCGACACCCCCCGGGACTTCGTCTCGACAATATTTTTTACATAGGCCAACTGACACATAATACTCATCAGTCTAATATACGTATTATTCATAGACTAGCGGGACTCCCGTAAACGGCAATAGGAATCTTCCCTCTGCGATTTGACAAAAAAAACTAGGCGTTAGCGAAGTAATTTTGTACTGCTATCCATGTATGCAAATCTAGCGCACTGTCAATACAAGCCCGATCTCCACCTGTGAACAGCCTGTGTTTTTACCCAATGGTTCCATGGACTGAGATTTGGCGGCCTTTCAACTTCCCTTCGGCGCTGAGATTTGCTCCTCTGCTCGTCACCCGAACAGTTTCCCTGAGCAGTTTCGCTTTTTATCCGCATCAAGCAAGATTATTTCATCCGCGGGAAATGAATTCTTAAGTTGAACGCAACAGTGTTAAATCCAAAGATCATACGTAGTCACAATGCTCCAAATTTTGGCCCCAGGATTCACAAAGAGTAAAAAATTGTGATTGATTGCTGCGCAGCGAACGAAGCAGCAGTACATATTTCTTATGGAGGGAAAATCTCGTTACGCTTGACTGCGTCCGTTTGCAATTAGACCACACTGCCTCACCAACCAAAATGCTTTGCGACAGTTGACTTCACAAAAACAACAAGTTCTGCGCGAGTTCTTTCTTTCCACATGGGTGACTTGTCGTGTGCTGTTGAATACAGTAGGCCCCAGTTGTTCAACTGGCCGAACCATGTCCAGTAGATAAGTTGCTATCCAACATAAGCAATGTCCTACCAACTACATTTATGCGAGATTACACCAAAACCAGCGCAGCAATCACTATCTTTAAATATCCTAGTTATAGGTAATACCTGGTAAAAAGAATAATAATAAAAAAAAAAAAAATACACAAAATAAACTCTTGAGGTTTAACCAGTATCATAACATTGAACTGCAACTCTACGTTCACTAGGAGATAGCTAACACATGTCAATAGAATCGGTATACCGAGGTCAATATATGAAGTAATGGCGCACGTTCGCAATGTCGAAATGTCAGTTTTAAATCTGTATATCTATTAGAAACGGTGTTGATCGACTGCCAACACTCTGCACGTTTAGCCTGAATTCATATTGCTCTAACTACCAGAAGAATGAGTCATCATGATCATTTGTGCATGGTCAGTCAAGAATATCGCATTTTCATTACTGTAAATATAAATACTGTCAGGTTAATAGTATAGTTTAGTATTTAAATAGTTTACTTTCATTTTTTCTTGACAATATACTTGCTGGCCTGCGAATATCCCTAATGCATGGCGGACGGTGTCTGCTGCTGTATCACGCAGGTGAATATAACTGACGTTTAAACTATTTGGGCTCATTAAAAAGTGTACACATACACGAAGTGTAAACGTCAAATATTGTTCCCGAAACAGAAGCGACACACGTTCAGCAACATTTTCAGATCGATGCTGTTTTTAATTTATTCACCAAATTCCGTCGTTTTTTATTTATTTATTTATTTATTCTATATTTTTAGTGAACGGGATCTAAATTGAACTAAACTAACATGTCCGTGTACACACAGCCTAATCAGTTGCGATGAGTGACAAAAATTGAGCTAAATTCTACAAGAGGCACCACAAAAAAGCGTTGATCATGGGAATATTTCAAAGTCCTCTTACAGATCCGTTGCGCTCAAAGCAACATTCGGACCATCCATGTATCCATGTCAACGAGTTAGAAAATAATCCGGTCTGTCGCCATTGATCTTTCATGTCAAATGTTTTTTGTTTTTTTTGTTTTTCTTTCTTTTTTATTGTATCGTCAGTTTATTGGTTTTTACCATGCATCTGGCTTAGGAGCCAGGGATCTGGCCTGGGAGCCATGAATCTTGCTCCTGGAACCAGGGGCCGGATTCACAAAACTTACGTACGAACAAAAATGTTCGTAAGTATGACTTACGCATCGTATAAGTACGACTTACCCATACTATCTTGCGCAAGATAGTATGCGTAAGTCATTGTTCTGATGCGTAAAATATACTTCTTTTAATTTACTGAAAACACATTATGTAAAACTACACACATTGCAACAAGCCAATTTAATACGCCTGCGCAACCAAAACTGCTGACCAATGCATGACAAATGTCTTCTATTTCGAGTGATGACCGGGTGACCAGCATCCAGCTCTCTCAAACTTGGGACCTATGGCAATGTACGATAAGCACAGAAGCATTTTATGAGGCAACAGATGTCATGTACAGAGTAAAGCATAAATCGCTATTGTTTTACGGTTAAAGCTCATCGTAGCTTTGGTTTCCGTTTTTCGGTCTGTTATCTTCCCAGAAGTATTTCGTGCCGCCACAGAAAGTTTCTCGGGACTAAATAATTAGCGGCGACAAAGATTTTGCAATTCCCGAGCGGTATCCACAAACATTTGTTTACGGCTATTCTCAAAGTTTCCACGGTGAACTTATAAACGCAAGCCAAAATCGTTCCCTAAAATCCAGTTTATCCGTGCATGTTCCACAAAGCCAAACGGTGTTGAGTTTGGATGGAATGCAGTTAACTTTTACACACAAATGACGAGTAATTCACTGGACACATCTCGAGTAGAGATGTTTTCTGTTCAGAAAAGTAGAAGTCGTGCGGTCGAGTCGGTTGCGCTATTTCGGTAGGTTAGGCCTTAACGGCGGTTCAGTGTCCTTCTGTGTTGCTGTTTGGCAGAAAATTAACTTCTGTCATGTCTCAAGAAGACAATTTAAACTTTTTAGCGCCGTATTTTAAGGATTTGAAGCTGACGGGGCCGGTGGTTCTGGAACCGTTTATTCGGCTGTGGATGTCGAAACAGAGTCGAGAGTCGTCTTGAAAAGACTTGTTCTACGCGATCGACTGAACTGTAGACTACGACAAGTCAGAGTTCTGCAGAACCTGCAGCATGAAAACGTGGTCGAGTTTCTAAAAGTCGTCAAAAGTCAGGGAAGATCTCTCACCGACGGACATTTTAAGGACGGAAGCGAAGCGTTCATGATTCAAGAACTGGTGGTGAGGGACTTGCATCGTGTTATAAACAGCAATGGACCACTTCAAATAGACCACGTCAAGTTATTTTTGTATCAGCTTCTTCGAGGACTAAAGTATCTTCATTTGGCGAATGTAATTCACCAGGATGTCAAACCCCGTAATCTTCTTGTGGATTCGCAGACTTTGCTACTCAAAATTGGCGACTTAATAGTCACTCCCGAGTTTTAGACACTGACTAGGACCAAACAGCTAAACTAACACACAAGCCTTCCCCGCTTTCGTACAGAGTCCCTGAAACATCTTTCACCCCTTTTAGTTACGAAAGTAGTTCTGTCGACATCGAGCCAGTATTGTCTGGAATACCCTTCCAGTAAATTTAAAAATAAAGCCTAGTCTGTCTTTATTCAAAACAGAACTCAAGAAGCATAATTCCAAGACACTAGATAAGATCACATTTAATACTACAACATTGGTTAGTAATAAGGATATTGATGATTTTGTATATTATTGACGTAAGTTTATTTTTATATTTATTTTGTTATTTAGTTAGTTTTTACTTTATAGATTTAATAATACTCTTAAAGTATATTAGATTTCTGTAAATAGCGTGCAATTAGAATTATATTTTTAATTCATTCATGTATTTTGTAGTATTTAAGAAGTTTGTTGGTCCACATCAGCATTTTGCTGCCATTTTCTAAACCTGCATTACCAAATAAAGTATGCGGTATTTATGTATGTATGTATGTATGTATGTAGTTGTTAAGCGAAGTCAATTACGCCATCGCATATCACGTGATAATATGAACCAATCACCGTGTGCTGATTCTCGACCCAGAAAAAAAAACTCCATTTTTAAGCTCGCCGCATCCGCGAGCAATTATTTCAAACAATACGATACTGAAATGTATAAGTGATGAAATAAAAATTGATATCTTAATTAGCTTTCACCTGAGCAAGGCATTAAATGCAAATTACTCCTTACTGTATGATATGCTTCTTTATTACACGACTTCACATTTTCGAGTGCAAATACGGGCCAAAACGAGTGCAAAGATGGGAGCGTATTGCACTCGTCAGGAATCAGATCAACTGGTTTATTAGCTTACATGATCAGTTTTTGCAAGCAAAGCTTACGAACGCGTCATTTTTTGTTCTATTTTTTCGCGCGGCGAGAATGTTTGCCCTGCTTCGTTTGTCGTGTAATAAACAATTTATTACACGAAAAGTCGTGCAATACGGCTGTGTTTTTACTCGTCAGTTTTATTTTTTCTCGCCTGAAGCAGGCTCCAAAAAATAAAACCGACTCGTAAAAATACTCTGCCGTATTGCACTCCTTCCCGTGTAATAACCTCTTTGTTCAGAAACTAAAAGCAGAAAATTAAAGGAGTAACCCCTTTGGTTACAATTAATCAAGCAGGAGCAACCTTAGCCGTATTCATCAAGGCGTATCAACGTTTTGCAGCATTGTTACATCAGTGAAAAACATTATTTGTATGCATTGGGGGCACATACTACAATTAGAAATCTTGAGCAATTTGAGCGTTGTAGCTTAAAAATCTGCAAAGTTACAGCTGTTTCAATTTATAGAGATTTGTATACAGAAAAACACTCTGGCCTACCGTAGCCTCGGTTTCATGTATTTGCTGCACTTTCCATACGGATATAAGTTTGCTTAAATTCAGTATACACTGTTGAAATTGCACAAAGTTACTACTTGAAATATGGCCTTTAGTGTGTTGTGTCGAAAGTTTTATCATAAGAGTTAATCATTTAAATATATTAACACGAGGAAGTATTTGAACATCAACAAAAGCACTGAAACATAGTTTTCTCGAGCATTTTCGCTTCGCACCCGCACCAGTTAAGATCCACCTTATTCGCATGAAATGAACTCTCCAGGTAATCAGACAGAGGAAAGCTGTCCTCACCCTCTCTCAGTCAGCCATGGAGTCGCTCTTGTCATAATCAACTCTCTGTTAAACATCGCTGGAACTATGGGAAACATCCTGGTTTGTTTGGCCGTGATTGCGAACCGTCGTCGACAACGAAGCGCAAGCAACTATCTTCTGACGAGCCTGGCTATCGCTGATCTCGTAATCACCATGTTCTCCCAGCCTACTGTCATCGCTTTCACCAGTGTGACCAACTTCTTGATGAATTGTACACCGCGTCGAGTTATATTTCCTGCTCTTCGTCCTTATTCCACTTGACCATAAGTATCGACCGCGCTGGAAATGTCCTGAGACCCATACAACATATTATCGCGTTTATGAAAGCCACAGGTTGGAAAATCTTCGTTGGTATCAGCAGCAACGCTTTCTTGTTTGGCCAGCCAGATATTCAAGAAACATAAAACAACCCGCTACTACGTGACAACTTCTGTTTTCTTTGTCTCTTACACTGTGATAATCATTTGCTATAACCTTATTCTGATACGATTAAGAAGAGAGGAAAGGAAATGGCGCGGGCGAAAATTCCGAAGTATCGGAAAATTTGTCGAAAACACTGTTATAGATCTTTTATGTGTGTGTGTGTGTGTGTGTGTGTGTGTGTGTGTGTGTGTTTGGGGAGGGGGGGGGGGGAGGGTAAATGGGTATGAGAACTCTTCACAATTTAAAGTGGGATTGTGACGTGGCGCCCGGTTTTGAAAACCCTCGCCCCATTTCAGAACATAATTTACAATTCTGCGACCATATTTCAGACCTGTTCCTCAAAAATCTACACCCCATTTTTAAATTGAAAGAGAGACAAAATACCAAAAAGGTAAAATCTACAGCCTATTCCAGACGCAATATCTTTACCCAATTTTAGACTAGAATGCTTGAAAACAACACTCCCTTGGGCGGCACATACTCTCTCCCCACCCCCGTCACCAACCGGATTATTTATGTAACAATCGCGACAGAAAAGGTGGTTTACGTACACTAGCTGGGGGCCCAAAACTTACGAAATAGGCTCCAACTGAAACACAGCTGAATTTAATTTCTACATACAAACTGACACACACTATTATTTATAGATGTTTACTGATCGTCTTCAGGACGGTAAAAGTAACAACCCTGACAGCACAGAACAGAAAGTAACACTGGCAGTAGCCCTGAGGGTCTTCTTCCACCAGTGTGCTCAACTTCGTGAATGAATCGTGACTTCAGTAGTACCACCTGCAACTTTCTTTCTTTCTGTATAACTAATTTACTTTGCTGGGCAAGACACTGGGTCAAGCTATAGCTAGTGCATGTTTTGTAAAACTTTAATATTTTGATGGAAAATCAATCAGAGCAAGGGCTTTTGGTTCTTTTGCATTGTAAAGTTACTATAAACTTTCGATCAAATATAAGAAATTGAAACTATTGCACTAAAATTAACATGAGGAAGTAAATTTTATATGAACGAAAGCGCTGAAACTAGTTTCTTAGGGCATTTTCACTTCTTATCCGAACCTAGTACGATTAACCTCGTCCGCAGAAAATGAATTCTTCAGGCAACCTGACGGAACAAAGCTGCCCTCAGCCTCTCCCAGTCGGCCACGCAGTCGCTCTTGTCATAATCAACTCTCTGGCCAGCATAGCGAGAACTATGGGAAACATTCTGGTGTGTTTGGCTGTAATTGCGAACTCTCGTCGTCATCGGAACACAAGTAGCTACCTTCTAGCGAGTCTGGCTATCGCTGATCTTGTGGTCACTGTGTTCGTTCAGCCCCTGGTTGTCGCTATGGTCATCAAGAGAGTCTTCTTCCACCAGTGTGCCCAACTTCTTGAGAAGCTGTACAGTGTGTCGAGCTATATTTCCTGCTCTTCGTCCGTATTTCACTTGACCATGATAAGCATCGACCGCGCTGGAGCTGTGTTGAGACCTATACAGCATATCGCATTCATGAAGGCCTCAGGATGGAAAATCTTTATTAGCATAAGCTGGGGAGCGGCAACAGCTTTTTGTTTGAGTAACCAGATTATCAGTGGAAGTAAAGAAGCCCGCTATACTGCATCATCTGTCTTCTTCGTCTTTTACACCGTGATTATCGCTTGCTATAGTCTTATTCTTATACGACTGAGGAAAGAGGGGAAAAAATGGACCGGGAGCAGGAGAAAGCACTCTTCCACAACTGATGCCCAAATCGAAAAGCGAGTGGCAACGACCATCGCTATCGTCATTGCCACCTTCACGGTTTGCTGGCTACCGTTGATCGTTACGTTCTTTGCCAAAGGGGAGCCACTTATCCAAGTGAATGGTCCAGCTTTTATGTGGATCAGAACTCTGTTTTTGTGCAACTCTTCCATGAACTTTATCATCTACACCTGGAGACTGCGTGAATTTCGCAGAGCCCACTGGAAAATTATTCGTTGCAAGACTCTGGAACAAGAGTGTCGAAGCAGTGATGTCATCAGCATGAACGAGCAGCGGTCATGTTGATTCATTCAGCTGTCGGACATTATTGATGGAGCCTGGGAAAAAGCTCTATGGATATCATAATATAGCAAATCTGATGTTACTACGGGAACACTCTTGGCATTATATGGGTCAGACAGGCCCCGTCAACACTAATCCGTTTTCGCATCGAAAGTTTTTCGTCACACTATCGTTTTCGCGGTGGCCACACTACGCTGGACCGACCGAAAACGCTAAATGTCCGGATTGAGCATGCGCAGATTTCTTGATGATTGACCATGAGACTGGGACAGAGATCACATCATCATCAGTAGGGCACTATATAACAATGACCAAGACCAGAAATGAGCCAGCGATACCTTTTGCTCAGCGGTTTATCCTGAAATGAATACGCACACAAAGTATCTGGCCACAGTGTTCAAAAAGTGTTATTGGTCTCGACTGACTTTTCCATTGTTTTAGGCAAACAAAAAAAAAAAAAAAAACCAATAGAGCGGTTTTCGGATGACTGTCGAAAGTAATCGTGTGATTGCTTTGGTTTTGCGTTTCCTACGCTTTCGGATTGGTCCACACAAGTTTGGCAGCACTCTCAACCAATCAGGAACAAAACCAAAACCAAAACCAAACACTTCTCACGCAAGCGATGGCGTGTACTCGCATTGCTGATTCGAAAGTAAAACCAAACGCAAGACCAAACGTGAATTACTTTCATTGGCTTCCAATTGGCTGAACTGTTTTCTCTCAGTCTCTGTGATTGGCCTGTGTGATTACTTTGGTTTTGGTTTTCGACAGTCATCCGAAAACGGCTCTAAACTGACGATAGAATAAAAACAATTTGACACAAAAGATCAATAGTGACAGACAGGATTATTTTTAAATCGTTGACATGGGTGAGTGCAACAGACCTGATAAGAGGAAAATGACTTAGAAATATTCCCATGACTAATGCTTAATTGCGTAGTGCCTCTTGACGCATTTAGCTCAATCTTTGTCACTCATGATGACACGCAACTGATTAGGTTGTGTGTACACGGACGTGTTAGTTTAGTTCGATTTAGATCTCGTTTACTAAGAAATACGACGGAATTTGATGGATAAATTAAAACAGCATCGATCTGAAATTGTTGCTGAACGTGTGTCGCTTATGTTTCGGGAACAACATTTGACGTTTACATTTTGTGTGTATGTGTACACTTCTTAACGAGCCCAAATAGTTTAAACATCAGTTATATTCACCTGCGTGATACAGCAGCAGACATAGTCACCGGCCGCCGTGCATCATGTATATTCACAGGCCAGCAAGTATATTGCCAAAAAAGGAAAGTAAAAATACCATTAACCTGACAGTATTTATATTTACAGCAATGTGATATTCTTGACTGAACATGCACAAATGATTACGATGACTCATTATTCTGGTAGTTAGAGCAATCTGAATTTAGGGTAAACGTGCAGAGTGTTGGCAGTCGATCAACACCGTTTCTAATAGATAGACAGATTTAAATCTGAATATTTCGACATTGCGAACGTGCGCCATTGATGTACTGACCTCGGTATACCGATTCTATAATCATGTGTTAGCTATCTCCTTGTGAACGGACCTGAAGTATTCGAGAATTGTTCAGAAACATATGTGGAGGTGATCAGTATTACGCGACAGAGCTGTTATACAATTTTAAACTACACACAACTTTGTTAGTGCGACAGGTCTGCAAAGGGAAATAACTGTCGGGCACCCGGAACTTCGGAAGAA
The DNA here is from genome assembly GCA_964036295.1 of Plumapathes pennacea. Lineage (NCBI taxonomy): Eukaryota > Metazoa > Cnidaria > Anthozoa > Antipatharia > Myriopathidae > Plumapathes > Plumapathes pennacea. Next base: position 14,984,303 of record OZ038463.1, read on the forward strand.
GGTTCCATGATTATATCAAAACACCGACAATTTTTCTACATACCAACTGACACATAGTATATCAGTCTAATATCCGTATTATTTATAAACTAGCGGGACTCCCGTAACGGCAACAGGAATCTCCTATCAAAAAAAAAATAAATCTAGGGGTTTGCAAATCTAGCGGTGGTAAATTTGCAAACAACTTGTGGCATCCCACTGTCAATAATTTGGCGGCCTTTCAACTTCCCTTCAGCGCTGAGATTTGCTCCTCCACCCAAAAAGTTTCGCTAAGCACTTTCGCTTTTATCCGCATCAAGCAAAATCATTTCATCCGTGGGAAATGAATTCTTAAGTTGAACGCAACGGTGTTAAATCCAAAGATTATACGTAGTCACAATGCTCCATATTTTGGCCCCATATTTATATATATTTATCCGGCCACTGGTTTCCGGCGATGTTTCGGCATCGCGGGGCTTTTGGTAGTATTTGCTCTTAACCGTTGGCTACTCGAAAATGGAGTCTCCAGCCTTCCCATTTTTCTTTTTTTTGGGGGGGGGCGGCCACTAACAATGGCCGTAGCGGCTTGAAATCGACACAAGGGACTTAAGAGACCACAAATAATAGGTACACCAGCTTTTATTTTAATTCATTCAGAGTCTTACGATTTATCGAGATCGTTGCTTTTCCCCATACATTTCCTTATAATTTTCTGTTACGCAATGACAGTCGTGTCACTTATCACTGCGTGACAGACAGACAGATCCCCGGAGCTTGGGCTCCCTGCGGCTCAGGAGCCAGGGATCGTGCGTGGGAGCCATAGAGCTGGCTCTGGAACCATGATCTCTCTTTGGAGCCTGGCATCTGCCTCTGGAGGCAGGGATCATTAAGGCGTGTCAACGTTGTACAGCATTGCTGCAACAGTGCAAAACATTATTTCTATGCATTGAGGACACATACCACAATTAAAAATCTTAAGCAATTTGAGTCTTGTAGCTTAAAAATCTGCAACGTTACAGCTGTTTCAATTTGTAGAGATTTGTATGGAGAAAAACAGTCTAGCTTACATAGCCTCCCTTTCATGTATTTGCTGCACTTTCCATACGGATAAGTTTGCTTAAAATCAGTATACACTGTTGAAATTGCACAAAGTTACTACTTGAAATATGGCCTTTGATGTGGCGTCGAAAGTTTTATCGTAAAAGTTAACCTTCTAAATGTAGGTGCTGCCATGATTATGATTAAGGTCCATTAAAATATATTAGCATGAGGAAGTATTTGAACATCAGCAAAAGCACTGAAACAAAGCTTTTCTTGAGCATTTTCGCTTCGCACCCGCACCTAGTTAAGATCCACTTTATTCGCATGAAATGAACTCTCCAGGTAATCAGAAAGGGGAAAGCTGTCCTCAGCGTTTCTCAGTCAGCCATGGAGTCGCTCTTGTCATAATCAACTCTCTGTTAAACATCGCTGGAACTATGGGGAAATTCCTGGTTTGTTTGGCCGTGATTGCGAACCGTCGTCGACAACGAAGCGCAAGCAACTATCTTCTGATGAGCCTAGCTATCGCTGATCTCGTAGTCACCACGTTCTCCCAACCCACTGTTGTAGCTATGATTATCGGTTTCTTGTTTGACCACCCAGATATTCAAGAAAGATAAAGCAACCCGCTACTACTTGACAACTTCGGTCTTCTTCTACTGTGATAATAATTTGCTATAGCCTTATTCTGATACGATTAAGAAAGAGGAAAAGAAATGGCGCGGGAAAAGCAGAAAAAAAACACTCTTCCACAACTGATGTCCAAGTTAAAAAGCGCGTGGCAACGACCATCGCTATCGTCATCGCCACTTTCACTGTTTGCTGGCTACCCTTGATCGTTACGTTCTTTGCCAAAGGGGAGACACTTATCCAAGTGAATGGTCCAGCCTATATGTGGATCAAAACTCTGTTTTTGTGCAACTACTCTTCCATGAACTTTATCATCTACACCTGGAGACTGCGTGAATTTCGCGAAGCCCACTACTGGAAAATTCTTCGCTGCAAGACTCTGAAACAGGAGGGCCGTGGCCGTGAAATGGAAACTATAACTAAATAATTTTTTGTTGTCAGTCATACCGCTACATATGCATAGCGCAACTCGTTTTTATAGCTTTGGGCTTAGAAAAACTTGAGGGCCGTGGTGTCGCATTGGAAACTAGAGTTTAAACTCTTTTGTCATCATGTTACTTAAAACTACATATGCACATAACCACTAAAATTCTTTTTGGGATCAAAAATCTTTGTGTATAAGCGCAGCTGCAGTGGATTATTGACTTCAGCTAGCTGTATGAGACATAACCACGAGGCAATGAAAATAATTTGCGTTTGTTTCTATTTTGAAGAAGAGACCAATTTTAATTGGTTCAATTGTTAAAACAGCTGTGGTTACGGACAATAAAAAGTTTGGCAAACGTAAATCCAAAAGCAATCACACGATTCAGCCGAAGAGCTGAAATCATTAAAACGGCAGTTTAGTTGCTTGCTGTTTTGGTTAACTTTCCGTCGGGACTGGCTCTGCCAACAAAGTGAATTTATTGAAATTTTCCTGACAGTTAAATCAATCCAATGAAACCAGGCTAAATGCGATTCAAGTGTGAACAGTATTGACGCGGCAGTTTTCAAGACAGTGATAAAAGATATCGTTACAGACAATTGATTTTTCTATTGCACGCGTGTAAATAATATTCGTTATCGGACCTATCTCTAAATTACCGATCTCTGATCGATTTTACTCATTTTAGCTATCTTCGTGTCAACGGGTCCAAAGTATCGGAAAATCTGTCGGGAATTATGGCAGTATAGATCTTTTTCTTGTGGGGGAGGGGGGGGGGAGGGGGGGAGGGGGGGGAGAGTGAATGGGTATGAGTACCCGGTTTTGAAAACCCTCGTCCCATTTCAGACCAAAATATACAATTCTGCGACCATATTTCAGACCCGTTTCTTAAAAATCTGCACCCCATTTTAAAATTGAACAAAAGACAAAATACCCAAAATGGAAAATCTAGTAACCTATTCCTGACCAAGGAGGCAATATCTTTGCTCAATTGTAGACTAGAATGCTTGAAAACAATACCCTCTGGGGCTGCTCATACTTATGTGGTTTAAATATGGGAGTATCCCCCCCCCGTCACCAACCGGATTATTTATGTAACAATTGCGACAGAAAAGGTAATTTACATACACTAGCTGAGCTCCAACCGAAACACAGCTGTATTTAATTTCTACATACGAACTGAGACACAATCTCATTTATAGATGTTTACTGATTGTCTAGGTATAAATAACAACCCTGACAGCACAACAGAAAGTAACATTGGCGGTAGTCCAAAGTGAGTGAATCGTGACCCCTCCAGCGGTACCTGCAAGTTTCTTTCTGTATAACTATAGTTACCATGGCCAGAAATAGCGGACACGCATGCGCATTAGGGGCTGCAATTTTTTTGGCTTTCAGTGTAAACTAAACAAGAGACTTTACTATGAAGATGGACACAAAAATCATCGTACCTTTGAATTAGAGACTAAATAGCAAGCTGTTCAACCGGATTCTCTTATAATACAAGGATACCGAAAATATTAACACAAAATCAGTAGCTGTCCATATGCACTTCTTGCGTTTTTCCAATGTAAAGATGCAAGACACGTCTAAGAGACAATAGTATGGCAGACAAGCTGAAAACGGCATACTGGATGAGAGTAGCTGACCGTTTTGCCCCGAAGTTGTTGAAATATCGAAGCTGTTCAATCGGTTCTTACTTCGAGAAAGGTCATTCTTTTGAACAAACTTAATGGTAACCCTCGGCACTTTGTATCTCTTTCGTTTTTGGATTATAAAGATGTGTTTTGTTGAACTTAGCCGCACAATCACTCGATACGCACGCTTAGTGAAGCAAGGTTCGATGCTACTCGCGATCGGTTCTAGCTCCCTCCAATTGGCCCCGGCGATCGACAAAGTTGTTCAAAACAAACTGTGTAGCCTTGTGAGTAAATCATCCTGCAAAGTGAGTTCAGGATTTGTTTTGGGAATTTAATGGAGCTTTGAAAGAGACGTCGCGAATCGTGGCGCATAAATACGGTTGTTCAAGAACGGACAAGGAAACTCTGTCCAGCAAAGCAGGAACTGTTTTAATACCGCTAAATTGTAAGACTTGTTCATCCTTTCTTCTAACTTCAGCATAGAATTTGCAATTAAACTACAGCACCAAGTTTTACAAAACTGACCGTGCGTGTCACCAGTCGCTTTGAAACATTTCAGCTTTTCCATTCGCGGCATGCTGTTCCCAATAATCACTACGATCTCGGAACAGTTTTTCAACAATCGCAGTGATCGTAGCAATCCAGCGGTCTCTGAACACTTTTCTGAGCGATCGCAGTGATTGATCGCAATCCGGCATACTTCAGCTAATTGAACGTTTGGTAAACAAACTGCTGCCCGCGATTTTGGGCGGGAAAAGCTGCCGCGGACGCACATTGTGGCGGGAAATACCCGGCCCGCTGACAATGTTGCAGGCTCAGAATGTTCGCTATTTCTGGCCATGCTTTGCTGGGCAAGACACTGTTTCAAGCTATATAGCTACAATGGCGGACAAAGTGTGTTGACACATGCTTTAAATTTTTCGTGCTTTTGTCAAAACTATCATGCTGTGAGTCGTTCAGTTTCAAAGAAAACTGCTTTTGAGCACCCCCTCCCCGTATCAATGTTGTAGCTTGATTTTGGAAGGGTTCGGGTAAGACTTTGACGGAAAACCGTTGCTAAAGAATTAATTTATTAACATTGAATGGGGGAAGGGGGGAATGTGTCAACAGTTTTGTCCGTGGTTGTAGTGCATGTCTTATAAAACTTTAATTTTTAGATGGAAAATCAATCAGAACCAAGGCCTTTGGTTCTTTTGCATTCGAAAGCTACTTTAAATGATTCAATCAAATACCAGAGATTGAAACTATTGAAATAAATTGACATCGAGAGCACCCAACGAGGGTATTTCTTAAAATACATTTCCTTGTGCAAATACAATAGATACCTTCCCAAAAAATAGTTCTTTTCGGCTTTTTTTCTGTTGCTGGTAAACACAACCACATTCCCAGGAGGCAATTTTCGAATGTCCATTTCCCAGCAGAGCAGTTTCAGAAAAATCTCCCAGCAACTGATCAAAATCACCTATTTTTTCCAGCCAGAAATAATAAAGTACTGCTTCCAGGCTTTAGAATACATATTTTTCGGCCGCACAAAGTGGTAGGCGGAAAATCTGTCTATTTTCGCAGACAATGCAAGACTTACTTTTGCCCGCAGCGGACCAAAATGAGTGCTATTTTTCTCAGCCAGCATTGAAGGAAAAACAAAACGCCTGCCAGCACAGGATGCTGTGTGGAACACACATTTTGCGGAACAGCTCCGATGGGTGCTCCTCTAACATGAGGAAGTAAAATTTAGTATGAACGAAAGCGCTGAAACTAGTTTCCTGGAGCATTTTTGCTTCTCATCTGAACCTACTACGATTAACCTCGTCCGCGCAAAATGAATTCTTCAGGCAACCTGACGGAACAAAGCTGTCCTCAGCCTCCCCCAGTCGGCCACGGAATCGCCCTTGTCATAATCAACTCTGTGGCCAGCATCGCGGGAACTATGGGAAACATCCTGTTGTGTTTGGCTGTAAATGCGAACTCTCGTCGTCACCGAAACACGAGTAGTTATCTTCTAGCGAGTCTGGCTATCGCTGATCTCGTGGTCACTGTGTTCTCCCAGCCCACTGTCGTCGCCATGATCATCAAGAGAGTCTTCTTCCACCAGTGTGCCCAACTTCTTGAGAAGCTGTACAGCGCGTCGAGCTATATTTCCTGCTCTTCGTCCTTATTTCACTTGGCCATGATAAGTATCGACCGCGCTGGAGCTGTGTTGAGACCTGTACAGCATATCGCATTCATGAAGGCCTCAGGATGGAAAATTTTCATTGGTATAAGCTGGGGAATGGCCACATCTTTTTGTTTGACGGGCCAGATATTCAATACCTGATATACATTCTGTTCTTCATCTATTACACCGTGATTATCGTTTGCTACAGCCTTATTCTGATACGACTGAGATTAGAGGGTAAGAAATGGAGCAGGCAAAGCAGGAAAAAGCACTCTTCCACAACTGATGCCCAAGTTGAAAAGCGCGTGGCAACGACCATCGCTATTGTCATTGCCACCTTCACGGTTTCCTGGCTACCCATGATCGTTATGTTCTATGCCAAAAAGGAGCCACTTATCAAATTGAATGGTCCAGCTTTTATGTGTATCAGAACTCTGTTTCTGTGCAGCTCTTCCATGAACTTTATCATATACACCTGGAGACTGCTTGAATTTCGCCAAGCCTACTGGAAAATTATTCGCTGCAAGACTCTGAAACAGGAAAGCCGTGTTGTTGAAATGGAAACTATAACTTAATAATTTGTTGTTGTTGTCAGTCATACTACATATGCATAGCGCAACTTTTTATGGCTTTGGGCTCAGAAAAACCTACATGCAAAGCTGTAAGGCCCTGTAATGGATCACCTAGTTATTATAAAGCGGTGTTTTGATGACTTTCGCAGAATCAAAACGAACTGATTAGAATTACAAATCAAAAAAAGGCTATAAGGCCCTGTTTACATGGAAGGAGGGTGACCCTCCTAGGAGGGACAACCTCCTTAAAGGGTCAGTAGATAGCCCCCCTTTACATGCCAAGCGCTATCCCTAGGGCTATCTCGCCAACAGTCTGGAAGGTATCACGCGGTCGCGAGATTTGAGATAGTAACCTGGAACCGCTAAAGATAGCCCTGCTGGGAGGGTAGCCCTACCTCGAGCGTTTACATGGCCAAAAGTTGTCCCTGCTGGGAGGGTTACCCTAGTAAGGAGATAGGATAACCCTCCTCCTAGGGTGACCCTACCTATCATGTAAACAGAACAAGGAATTTCAATAGAGAAGGGTGGTCCTTCTAGGAGGGTGTCCCTCTTAGGAGGGTCACCCTCCCTCCATATAAACAGGGCCTAAGAAAAGACTTTCAACCAACTGCAAGACAAATGAAAGTAAGAAAAGGTCATCATCACGCGTGGCTGCTTGCAAAGCACTTCGGGTACGTTTTACTTATATGTTCCTGCTTGGCCAAGAATGCTGTCGGTTATCAAAAAGCGTGGGAAACGCAACAATCCCAAGCAATCACACGATTTATACGTGCAATAGTCATCCGAAAAGCTCCATCATAGAGGCGCTCTCCTTATGTCCAATAGCCGCTTCATAAAAGTTCTTGCTCCGACTTCACAATTAACAGATAGTTGTAAAAAAAAACAAAACAAATAAGCATTAGTATAAAAACAATTATTATACTGTTACTGACTACTTTTAGGCAGATCGGCGCAAATTGCTGTCTTGCTATAATTCAAGTATTAAGGGCTCACATATTACATATTATGCACAGTGCACCGTATATTAAGCACACACTAAGAGACAGCCAGGTCTGAGACTTAAACGCAAATTTTAACTTTCAATAGCAAATATAACGGAAAGTTAGGTCATCAAGTTCTTCCCAGCATTCTAAAACCCAATTTCCGGCAGGTGGCCAGTCAGGTACGTGCAATTCTTGCATCTGACCACAAGGAAACAATTGACAAAGTAGGTGAACAAGGAAGCATATTTTCAAAAAAAAGAAAGCGAAATTAAAAGAACTGAGACTGAGCAGCATCGCCATTTATATCGGCGCACCTGCACAATGACGCACAGAAGTGAACTCAAAACAACAGGACGGAAGAAAAAACATTGATGCCCTGTTCTAAAACACAAATAAAGTCCCGGCCTGGTAACAATTAAGTGTATATTTGACGTTCTTAGTAAGACTGCAAATATAATCTCATGATCGTGATGATTCGTTGAAAGTAAAAGTGAAATATCATGATCCGCTCGTGCAAGAATGATCATGAAGTAGATTGACAAGGTTGTTTGTGTTTCTCAATTAGGCCTGCTCACATTTTATTAGATCTGACAGTTAAACCGATCTGAATCCAGGCGTCAATTGCGAGCCGGCTAAGTGAACAATCGATCGACGACGCTGTTTTCTTATGACAGCTGATTTAACTGATATTTCGACGCAGTGTGAACAAGCGCCAATATACAGCCCAAGTACAGATAACCGATTGATCCTACTCATGTTTTACTTAGATATCTCCGTGTGAACGGGCCCTAAATATCCGTGAATTTCTCGGTTCCAAACACCGACCGTTTGATAGATTATTTTTATTAGTCATTATTACGACAGGTCTAGTGTAAGATAGAATGACGCCGTACTTAGCTGAGCAGTCGGATATTTGAATTGGAACGCCTTCCAAACTGTAACACAAGTATATTTTCCACATACCAGCTGACACCCAGTATATGTCATTCTCTAACGCATATTATTTTTTCTGCTGACCGTCTCAGCAAAACTGACGGCACAAAAAAGTTAAATTTGCGCTGAGCCAAAAGTGTGCCAAAGGGGGAGCAAGACATCGATGTCGGTCTTTATATAGTGTCCTGTAAAGCAGAACATGAAAATGTAAAACAAACTGAGCAGAGGTTTGGTCCAGTTTGCATTTCTGACGGCTAAACTTCCTTAAATCATGCATTTTAAATATACTCTCGATTAGGTACGAGAGCCAAAGAAAACAGAAAAACAAAAAAAACAAAACAAAACAAAATTTAGGTATCATCCCTGTCAACCAACACTGGGTCATCATTTTTTTTTCACTGATCTTGTGAGGCACTCAAACTCCCGAAGTCTGTAGAAGGAAAAACACCCGTATATGCAGCCTCCAATAGCAAACATACTTTGTGTTACTTGCATGGTCAAGTTCTTCCTAAAATTCTAAATCAACTTTTGAGGCAGCTGGCCTGAGATACGCGCATCAAGTTTACCGAGCGTTTCCATGAAAAAAAGTTGTCCCGGGTAATTTCTGTGCTCTTGTGTTTTCGATTATGCCGAAATTTTGCTTTAACAGGCTTCCTTAAACACAAATTGGCCTTCCTTATTCTCGGAATTACCGACTGTTATAGATTAGTTCCAGCCATGGGGTCAGCTGAAAAAGGAAATGACATTATGTGAGTTGGCCAGCTAACCGGAGCTTTGAAACTCAGCTGTTGCAATCGACACCCATGAAAAGCTTAGTATCCCTACGTCATGAATACCATTACTCACACACAATATAGTTACTATACACAGTGTCAGTCTACTATACATGCTATTCATAGATGTCTACTGACCGTCTCAGTAACCTAACAATACCGTGGCAGCACAACAGGAAATAACACAGGTGCCGAACCACAGTAAAAGATTGTGGCTTTCGCGGTTAACTATACTAAAATTACAGTAAGTTTCATGAGCAAGATACTGATGTCTGGCTATAATGCCCCGTAAAACGTCAACTTTTGTAAAACATAGCAAATGTTTGGTTCTTAGCACTCTCACTGAACCTTCTTGAAGCCACTTAAACTTTCGAACAAATAACCGCAGGGCAAATATTCAAACAATAAACAAAAGGCCGAGTGAATAAAAGCAATATAGTATTTGAAACAAAATTTCAGTTTGCTTCTGACCTGCACTGAAGCAGTAGGATTCATTTCGTCCACAAAAATGAACTCTTCAGGCAACATGACGGTAGACAGCTGCCCCCAGCCTCTCCCAGTTGGCCATGGAGTCGCTCTTGTCGTAATCAACTCTCTGTTAAACATCGCGGGAACTATAGGAAACATCCTGGTTTGTTTGGCTGTGATTGCGAACTCTCGTCGTCAACGGAACACGAGTAGTTACCTTCTAGCGAGCCTCGCTATCGCTGATCTGATGGTCACTGTGTTCTCCCAGCCCACTGTCGTCGCCATGATCATCAAGAGAGTCTTCTTCCACCAGTGTGCCCAACTTCTTGATGAATTGTACACCGCGTCGAGCTATATTTCCTGCTCTTCGTCCTTATTTCACTTGGCCATGATAAGTATCGACCGCGCTGGAGCTGTGTTGAGACCTGTACAGCATATCGCATTTATGAAAGCCTCAGGATGGAAAATTTTCATTGGTATAAGCTGGGGAATGGCCACAGCTTTTAGTTTGATCGGCCAGATATTCAAAGGAACTAAAGTAACCCGCTACCTGATATATGTTCTGTTCTTCACCACCTACACCGTGATTGTCGTTTGCTATAGCCTTATTCTGATACGATTGAGAATGGAGAGTAGGAAATGGAGAAGGCGAAGCAAGAGAAAGCAGTCATCAACAACTGATGCCCAAATCGAAAAGCGCGTGGCAACGACCATCGCTATCGTCATCGCCATCTTCACGATTTGCTGGCTACCCATGATCGTTACGTTCTTTGCCAAGAAGGAGCCACTTATCCAAGTGAATGGTCCAGCTTTTATGTGGATCAGAACTCTGTTTCTGTGCAACTCTTCCATGAACTTTATCATCTACACCTGCAGACTGCGTGAATTTCGCCAAGCCTACTGGAAAATTATTCGCTGCAAGACTCTAAAACAGGAAAGCCGTGTTGTTGAAATGGAAACTGTAACTTCATAATTTTTTCTGTCAGTCATGCTACATATGCATAGCGCAACTCGTTTTTATAGCTTTGGGCTTAGAAAAAATTGCATGCAAAAGCTGTAAGGCCCTGTAATGGATCACTTAGTCATTATAAAGCGGTGTTAATTGATGACTTTCGCAGAATCAAAGCAAACTGATAAGACAATTCCAAATCACAAAAGGCTATAAGAAAACTGCGTTTTACTGCGAACCGGCCAGGGTTCAGGTGATAGTCTGGATGCGTCTTCAATTAGAGTTCGATCTCGTCACAGACCCAAAACGATTTCAAATCGGTGAAAATAAAAAAAAAACATAGTGCTATCAAATTTCGGTTCTGGGTCGTTTTAAAGACGAGGTTTTGCAAAATCTGTATGACGTTTTATACGTAACAAGACAGGCCCGTGGCCAGTGCGCTTGTGACGTCATTAGTACAATGAATAGTGACACGCGGGGTCCCGGGAGAGGAACTTTTGTCGTGCGTTTATATGCAAAAGATATTATAGCCGAGTCAGTTTTTGCAAATGACGGATCCAAGAGCTCCCTTTATTTTTCTTGCCCTCTTTTCTTCTAATTTCGGTCAAACAGATATTCACGAAAAAGTGTATTATAATAATTGAGAGAAAACAATTATCGAAGGCCCCGTAGGAATATTCTTCGTTTGCAACAACCCAGTTTTCATTGCTTTCCGATGCACGTGACAGTACTTGTGTGACGCTTTCTATACAACCTGGCAACCTTGTTGAGTGAATTTTCAAGCTGACATGTTTTGTGGAGGAACTGTGTTGTCATTTTGTAATGGGATTGACTGGGGAATACCCGACATCTTAAGTAGCTGTAAGACAGCGTAATAGCCTTATCTCATCTTCCCAGCGTGTGCATCATGTTCAAGTAGCTGTAGCACATTAAGGCCCCGTCCACACTACGCCGGATAAATTTGAAAACGCAACTTTCACTCTGAAAACGCAAGAAATGTTTTCCGTCCACACTAGAAAACGGATAAAATGTTTCCGGGCCCAAATGTATTGTTATTGCTCTACAAACGTCCCTGACAATCTTTGAAACCACTTGACGTGACCACGTGAGTCAGGGTTTTCGAAAAGTTTCGTTTTCAAAATGTTTTTCGTCCACACCAAAACGCAAAGCCGGCGTTTTGAAATTTATCCACTTTGAAGAGCGTTTTCCTAACCGTAAGAATAAAGTTGCGTTTTCAAATTTATCCGGCGTAGTGTGGACGGGGCCTAAAACATGACACTTCCCATGATGAAATTACTTCGTATGAAAAAGCCATCTCAGACGTTACGCATCTTACATGTACAAGTCTGATCACTAATATGTTCAAGACTGCTATGCATTAAGCTTTAACGCAAAATTCTGGGTCGATACGAAATTAATCTCTATCGGAAGCTGCAGACGTTTGAATACCGTGACAACAAAGGCGTGCATCACGGGCTTGTGGAGCGAACATTACGGCTCGGATAGTCGGATATCAACCTTGAAGACTTCGAGGTATTCAGTGACAAATATTCTCGATGTAATCGCCTGCCGGTCTTTCCTGCTTTTGTTAAAGCGGCGTGAGTGAAAGCTAAGTAGCTGATGATTCGGGATTCCCCGTTCTATGATATTATGCTCGTGACATTTCATTGACAGATCTTGTATCTTAATCTCGCGTGATATTTGCCTCAATCCTATTAGTAATTCAATATCCTCAGACAATAAACAAAGAACCTTTACTGCACGCAAAACGAAGTTAAACGCCGACTGTTCGTATACGCCGCGCATTACACAAAGCCGCAGAGTTTCCGACAAAGGGAGACGCTCTGCCCGCAGGGAAAAGTTCAAGTTCTATCAAGTTTCGACACGTCTTCTACTACTTATTCGATGTTCTTTCACACAAATATTGTTCAGAACACAGATACATTGGTTGAAGCGGTATCTATAATCGAGCATTTGCAAAACACAACCCTTCGTACTTTACGGGGGTCCCGCTGGTAACACATCAAGCATTTGTGTACGGAAAAACAATGCAAGCCAAAATCGCTCTTAAAGTATGGCTTCCGTGCATCCAGAAAGCCAACCGATGATCGTTTTGTTTGGATCAACAACTGAAGGACCGGAATTTTTTTCTATATCCCTTGACAGAGAAAACCCATTGTACTTGGTTCTGTGATTTTGATCTCTGAATACGTCTGATCTTGCAATGCCTGTGTTTTAACACATTTTAAAATACAAACGTATCTTAGCACCTCGGTTACTTTTGGCAATCTTCTTTCTGAGCTTCTAGCTTTCTCGCAGCGATGGTTTATTGATCCTAATTTTCTCTTTCCATTTCCATCTGTGGCTTTTTATTGTTTCCATGTTGTTTCCATGCACGTTCACGGAACGCATTAGCATTGTGAAGTACGTAAGCTCGGGTATAATCATGAACTTTTGACGACTTTGGGACATTCTTTGAAATGTATTCTTGTATTAGTCGCCTGCTTTTTCTACTCTTGTTCAAAATGCGTGAAAGGTAATTCAGTGGTACGTGGCTTGGCTCACGACTTCGTCTTGGAGGACTTCGGTTTTCTTTCACATAAACATTTGTGGGAATACAATAAAACTGAGCGAAGCAAGATCTACCAACGGTCACTTTTTCCTCAGCCATTTCCCAATTTTCAAATAATAATGCCATCTGTTCCACTGATTGTTTGACCTTCATGGCACCGAGCCAAAATGTCGCAACAACAACATAAATGCACGCAGAGTGAAATTTTGATTCCAAACAAAAGTCAGATTTTCTGACGCTTTACTTGTATGAGCAAGAATAATACAAAGTAAAAGAATACAAAGTACCTTCAAGTTCACCCTCATACTAAACAGTTCCATATAATCCGCTATCAAGCGCTTGTCAAGAATCGCCGTCTTTACACAGGTTCTCGTCTTTGTATCTCGAGCGCCTTCGTTCAGCTTGTTCCTTCAAGTTCTCAAGGTTCTGGATATTAGATTCTTCGTACATTTCTGTACAGTTGTGCATAGTTATGCAGTTCATTGATAAGTTCATTGCATTTGCTTTCATGGCTTTCAATATGGCTTTTGAGGCTGAACGGACCGACCCAAGCCAAAACCGCTCAATGAAATTTAGTATGGGTCTACCGCAGCCGGCGTATGCGTTTGTAAGTAAGATGAGCGGTCCATAAAATAATCCACAGAGCCAACTAAGGCAAGCAACTTGCTGTTTTCAAAATGACGAAACTGCCCGCCCGCCAAGTCACTTGATCACAACGTCATCACAAATCACATGATAATATGAACCAATCACCGCATGCAGATTTCTAACCCAGAAAAATAAAAAAAGAAAGAAAATCGTTCCAATTTAAAGCTTGTGTCGTCACAAGCAATAAACAGAAATCGGTCACGCTAGTCATAAGTGACGTTACGGGATTCGGGTTTTTTGACATTTCATATTTATCAAGTATGAATGTGCTCTAGGGCATTCTAATGGTGTCTGCATCAAAGAGCGCTCGTCCTATATCAAGGTTACGTTTTCACAAGCACATGCATGTGAAAACAGGCACCCATTACGCTAGACAGTGTAAAATTAGGACAAATCAAAGGCTCCTAGTGAGCCAACTCGTGAATGATAAATGCTATACATCTATCCTCTGTACATAGCATTAGAAAATATAGCATTGAAGCCCGGCATACAAGTACTGTGATTTTAGGCAACGCTACGGTTCAAAGGTGCTAAAAAGCTTTTGATCGATCGAATTGTAAAATCCAGGTGAAGTCCGCAGTTCGGTCTTAATTTTTAAGAACATGTGCCTTGAGAATCAAAGGCTCCAAACGTGAAAGATCAGTTAATCGCTTTTGCGACTCTCAACCTCTGTTTCGAACTTCGAGTATTCTCGGTCGCAAACTGGCCGCCAATTCGTTTGCAAGGCCTGCGCCAGTGTTATGCACTGATCAGCGGAACTCGTTTCCGCCGGAAGTTTCCACCCACGAAACGAGCGAGCGAATGAAACTTCCCACCACTCACAATAACTCGTTCATTGTTTTGCATTTACGAGTTAAAAGCAAAATATAGCTGGAAAATTGGTGACCAAGGAAGCATACTGTCAACACATTGAACCTGATTGCACAGTATCACCATTACCAGCATCTCAAATTGGTATACAGTGATCCGTGTATAAATGAACTCGCCAGGGAACGCGACGAACTTGACGGAAGACAGCTGCCCTCAGCCTCTCCCAGTCGGCCACGCAGTCGCTCTTGTTGGAATTAACTCCCTGTTAAGCATAGGTGGAACTATAGGAAACATCCTGGTGTGTTTGGCTGTGATTGCGAACTCTCGTCGTCGACGGAACGCGAGTAGTTACCTTCTAGCGAGCCTCGCTATCGCTGATCTGATCGTCACTGTGTTCTCCCAGCCCACTGTCGTCGCTATGGTCATCAAGAGAGTCTTCTTCCACCAGTGTGCCCAACTTCTTGAGAAGCTGTACAGTGCGTCGAGTTATATTTCCTGCTCTTCGTCCGTACTTCACTTGGCCATGATAAGTATCGACCGCGCTGGAGCTGTGTTGAGACCTGTACAGCATATCGCATTTATGAAAGCCTCAGGATGGAAAATTTTCATTGGTATAAGCTGGGGAGTAGCCACAGCTTTTTGTTTGACCGGCCAGATGTTCAAAGGAACTAAAGTAATCCGCTACCTGATATATATTCTGTTCTTCACCACCTACACCGTGATTGTCGTTTGCTATAGCCTTATTCTGATACGATTGAGAATGGAGAGTAGGAAATGGAGAAGGCGAAGCAAGAGAAAGCAGTCATCAACAACTGATGCCCAAATCGAAAAGCGCGTGGCAACGACCATCGCTATCGTCATCGCCATCTTCACAATTTGCTGGCTACCCATGATCGTTACGTTCTTTGCCAAGAAGGAGCCACTTATCCAAGTGAACGGTCCAGCGTTTATGTGGATCAGAACCCTGTTCCTGTGCAACTCTTCCATGAACTTTATCATATACACCTGGAGACTGCGTGAATTTCGCCAAGCGTACTGGAAAATTATTCGCTGCAAGACTCTGAAACAGGAAAGTCGTGTTGTTGAAATGGAAACTGTAACTTCATAATTTTTTTTGTCAGTCATGCTACATATATGCATAGCGCAACTCGTTTTTATAGCTTTGGGCTTAGAAAAACTTGCATGCAAAAGCTGTAAGGCCCTGTAATAGATCACCTAGTTGTTATAAAGCGGTGTTTTGATAACTTTCGCAGAATCAAAACGAACTGATTAGAATTCCAAATCACAAAAGGCTATCAAGACAAATGAATGTGAGAAAAGGTCATCATCACGCGTGGCTGCTTGCTTGCGTGACAAAGCAGTGTCGGGTACGTAAGCACTTGTGTTCCTACTTGATCAAGAATGCTGTCGGTTTGTTATCAAAAAGCGTGGAAAACGCAACAATCCAGAGCAATCACACGATTTATACGTGCGATAGTCATCCGAAAAGCTCCATCATAGAAGCGCTCTCCTTATGTCCAATAGCCGCTTCATAAAAGTTCCTGCTCCGACTTCACAGTCAACAAATAGTTATATATAAAAAAAAAAAAAAAAAAAAAAAAAGACAAATAAGCATTAATATACAACTTTTTTTATTTTGACCTACTTGCCTATAAATTAGAGATAATTTTGCAAGTTCCGCAACCACAAGGGCAACTGTCAGGTAAAAAAAAAAGCATTTGCATGAAGCTCGAACTGAACTGAACTTTTATTCAGGAAATATAATTGATACAAATTCATTTACCCGCAGGTAGCAAAAGCTAATCGAGGCGGCATTAGTATACAAACAATTATTATACTGTTACTGACTACTTTTAGGCAGATTGTCGCAAACTAATCGCTTTCTTGCTATAATTCAAGTATTAAGAGCTCTACATAATAGGCACAGTTCACATATATGTGAACTAGAACGGATCTGGTAAGAGGAAAATGACTTAAAAATATTCCCATGACTAATATTTAACGGTGTAGTGCCTCTTGACGCATTTAGCTCAATCTTTGTCACTCATGATGAAACGCAACTGATTAGACTAAAAAATACGACGGAATTGATAAATAGATTGAAACAGGATCGATCTGAAGTTGTTGCTGAACGTGTGTCGCTTCTGTTTCGGGAACAATATTTGACGTTTACACTTTGTGTATGTGGACACTTCTTAACGAGCCCAAATAGTTCAAACGTCAGTTATACCTGCATGACACTGCAGCAGACACCAGCCGCCGCGCATTAGGGATATTCGCAGGCCAGTATATTGTCAAATATTAACCTGACAGTGTTTATATTTACAGCAATAAAAACGCGATATTCTTGACTGACCATGAACAAATGATCACGATGACTCATTCTTCTGGTAGTTAGAGCAATCCGAATTTAGGGTAAACATGCAGAGTGTTGGCAGTCGATCAACACCGTTTCTAATAGATATACAGTTTTAAAACTGATATTTCGACATTGCGAACGTGCGCCATTGATGTACTGACCTCGGTATACCGATTCTATAATCATGTGCTTATGCTATCTCCTTGTGAACGGACCTACATGAAGTATTTAAGAATTGTTCAGAAACATATGTGGAGGTGATCAGTATTACGCGACAGAGCTGTTATACAATTTTGTTATTATATAGTGCGACAAGTCTGCAAAAGGAAATAACTGTCGGAGTAACCCCGGATTGGCTATACGGGGAGGCTCCGCCCGAAAGGGGTCCCTTTTTGTGACTCGGGTATAAGAAAGGGTATGTGAAAATGACATTTTTGGTATTTTAAAGGGTCACTAAACACTAACTAACTACGGCGAGTGATGGAATCACATTGGTATTTTAAAGGAGTGCGAAAACCGGAATCTCCACCTAGGTAACAATTACATTTCACGTTTCATTCGGGGTCTCATTACAACGTTTGGCCCGCGTCCTGCCAGGCGCTTTGTCGGTGTGACAGAACAAACAGATAGTCACCATCACATGCGATCGATCATACCAAAGCGAGAGGCGTTTGTATTGCCTAATGCTTCCCGCTAGTTTAGGAATTGAATAAATGATCTGTTGAAGAAAATCGCGTTGCTGCTCGAAGGTATATAAAAGGGGTGCATTTTTACTGGAGGTATTTAAAAGGGTCCCGATTTTGACCCTAAAATGGTATTTGAAAGGGTAAGGGGTTGAAAGTCTGGGCGGAGCCTACCCGTATCAAACTCCTTTCAGTGCCCCCCCCCCCCCCCCCCCCCCCGGGACTTCGTCTCGACAATATTTTTTACATAGGCCAACTGACACATAATACTCATCAGTCTAATATACGTATTATTCATAGAAATAGCGGGACTCCCGTAAACGGCAATAGGAATCTTCCCTCTGCGATTTGACAAAAAAACTATGCGTTAGTGAAGTAATTTTGTACTGCTATCCATGTATGCAAATCTAGCACACTGTCAATACAAACCCAATCTCCACCTGTGAACAGCCTGTGTTTTTACCCAATGGTTCCATGGACTGAGATTTGGCGGCCTTTCAACTTCCCTTCAGCGCTGAGATTTGCTCCTCTGCTCGTCACCCGACTAGTTTCCCTGAGCAGTTTCGCTTTTTATCCGCATCAAGCAAGATTATTTCATCCGCGGGAAATGAATTCTTAAGTTGAACGCAACAGTGTTAAATCCAAAGATCATACGTAGTCACAATGCTCCATATTTTGGCCCCAGGCTTCACAAAGAGTAAAAAAATGTGATTGATTGCTGCGCAGCAAACGAAACAGCAGTTCATATTTATTATGGAGGAAAAATCTCGTTACGCTTGACTGCGCCCGTTTGCAATTAGACCACACTGCCTCACCAACCAAAATGCTTTGCGACAGTTGACTTCACAAAAACAACAAGTTCTGCGCGAGTTCTTTCTTTCCACATGGGTGACTTGTCGTGTGCTGTTGAATACAGTAGGCCCCAGTTGTTCAATGCGAAACCATGTCCAGTAGATAAGTTGCTATCCAACATAAGCAATGTCCTACCAACTACATTTATGCGAGATTACACCAAAACCAGCGCAGCAATCACTATCTTTAGATATCCTAGTTATAGATAAATACCTGGTAAAAAGAATAATAATAAAAAAATTCACAAAATGAACTCTTGAGGTTTAACCAGTATCATAACATTGAACTGCAACTCTACGTTCACTAGGAGATAACTAACACATGTCAATAGAATCGGTATACCGAGGTCAATATATAAAATAATGGCGCACGTTCGCAATGTCGAAATGTCAGTTTTAAATCTGTCTATCTATTAGAAACGGTGTTGATCGACTGCCGACACTCTGCACGTTTAGCCTGAATTCATATTGCTCTAACTACCAGAAGAATGAGTCATCATGATCATTTGTGCATGGTCAGTCAAGAATATCGCGTTTTCATTACTGTAAATATAAATACTGTCAGGTAAATAGTATAGTTTAGTAGTTAAATAGTTTACTTTCATTTTTTCTTGACAATATACTTGCTGGCCTGCGAATATCCCTAATGCACGGCGGACGGTGTCTGCTGCTGTATCACGAAGGTGAATAACTGACGTTTAAACTATTTGGGCTCGTTAAAAATTGTACACATACACGAAGTGTAAACGTCAAATATTGTTCCCGAAACAGAAGCGACACACGTTCAGCATCATTTTCAGATCGATGCTGTTTTTAATTTATTCACCGAATTCCGTCGTTTTTTATTTATTTATTTATTTATTCTATTTTTTTAGTAGACGGGATCTAAATTGAACTAAACTAACACGTCCGTGTACACACAGCCTATTTAGTTGCGTGTCATCATGAGTGACAAAAATTGAGCTAAATGCTACAAGAGGCACTAAGAAAAAGCGTTGATCATGGGAATATTTCAAAGTCCTCTTACAGATCCTTTGCGCTCAAAGCAACATTCGGACCATCCATGTATCCATGTCAACGAGTTAGAAAATAATCCGGTCTGTCGCTATTGATCTTTCGTGTCAAACGTTTTTTTTTTATTATTGTATCGTCAGTTTATTGGTTTTTACCATGCATCTGGCTTAGGAGCCAGGGATCGGGCCCGGGAGCCATGAATCTTGCTCAGGAACCAGGGGCCGGATTCACAAGACTTGCGTACGAACAAAAATGTTTTACTTCGTAAGTATGACTTACGCATCGTATAAGTACGACTTACGCATACTATCTTGCGCAAGATAGTATGCGTAAGTCATTGTTCTGATGCGTAAAATATATACTTACGAACATTTTCGTTTGTACGTAAGTTTTATGAATCCGGCCCCAGGGATCTAGCTCTGAAGCCATGAATCTGCTTCTAAAGTCTGGTATCTGACTCTGAAGTCATGGATCTGGCTTTGGAGTCATGGATCTGCCTGTGAGCCTGGCATCTGGCTTCTGATCCATGCATCTGGCTCTGGAGGCATGGATCTGGCTCTGGAGTACAGTCCTGTGAAACTCTAATTTTTGGATAGAAATCAAATCAAAGCAAAGGTTTTAGTTCTTTCGCTACTTTAACCCTTTTAACCCCCAAGCTCAGAATACAAACTAGACTGGCTTTGCCAGTGAGCTCGCGGCGTAGAGTTGCGTCGAGACCAGAATATACTAAAATGAAAGAAGGGACAAGAGCGGAACTCCCAAGAGAGACTTCCAGTTTCTCACCAGAAAAATATCACATTGTATAGAGAACTTGGCTATTGACACCTTGCTCAAATGAAACCTGGTTGAACTATAAATTATCATTACAACACTCATACACTTGCTTCTTAAAGGTTGAGCGACCCTGCATTTTGAGAATGCGTGACTTCTTTTTATGCACAATCGATTCGACACTTATTTCTAATCAGAGGCCACATTAATCCAGCCTTCGCTTCAATACTTATGTGTTTTCTTTTATTAACTGAATACGTTTCTTCTACCAGGCTTTCGAGTATTCGTGCTCCGTAACAAATGTAAAATTGAAAGCGAGGAATGTAGCACGAGACATGTTTACAATATTATTGTTGTTTTGTTCAGAGCGTGTTCAGTCCATCACCTTGACTGCAAACCCAATGATCAGGACTATTTCGGTGTATTTTTCATTTTATTTTCTGGTATACAATGACCGTTGCGAAACAAATGCTACGTGACCGAATGAAAGAAACATTTCAACAGGCAATGCATACACCTCCCAAGTGACCCGCATTTGAACCTCGAAACCCGCTGACCCGCCAGGGTCCAAGAAAACTCGCATTTGCGTTGAAATCCCTACGTGTCAAATCTGATTGTTGCAAGCTGAAAAATATGTTTTAAGGAGTTCAAAGTAGAAAGCAAGCAAGCAATAAAAGAAAACCTAAGAGGAGCGTGAAACGCAATCACGGCGTCCCAACCATGTTTTCTTTTAATTTACTGAAAACACATTATGTAAAACTACACACATTGCAACAAGCCAATTTAATACGCCTGCGCAACCAAAACTGCTGACCAATGCATGACAAATGTCTTCCATTTCGAGTGATGACCGGGTGACCAGCATCCAGCTCTCTCAAACTTGGGACCTATGGCAATGTACGATAAGCGCAGAAGCATTTTATGAGGCAACAGATGTCATGTACAGAGTAAAGCATAAATCGCCATTGTTTTACGGTTAAAGTTCATCGTAGCTTTAGTTTCCATTTTGCGGCCTGTTATCTTCCCAGAAGTATTTCGTGTCGCCACAGAAAGTTTCGTCGGGACTAAATAATTAGCGGCGACAAAGATTTTGCAATCCCCGAGCGGTATCCACAAACATTTGTTTACGGCTATTCTCAAAGCTTCCACGGTGATCTTATAAGCGCAAGCCAAAATCGTTCCCTAAAATCCAGTTTATCCGTGCATGTTCCACAAAGCCAAACGGTGTTGAGTTTGGACGGGATGCAGTT
This sequence comes from Plumapathes pennacea, assembly GCA_964036295.1. Lineage (NCBI taxonomy): Eukaryota > Metazoa > Cnidaria > Anthozoa > Antipatharia > Myriopathidae > Plumapathes > Plumapathes pennacea. The sequence goes on from OZ038463.1 coordinate 15,005,808, forward strand.
AACTTTTACACACAAATAACGAGTAATTCACTGGACACATCTCGAGTAGAGATGTTTTCTGTTGTCAGAAGAGTAGAAGTCGTGCGGTCGAGTCGGTTGCGCTATTTCGGTAGAATGTTGTTAGGCCTTAACGGCGGTTCAGTGTCCTTCTGTTGCTGTTTGGCAGAAAATTAACTTCTGTCATGTCTCAAGAAGTCAATTTAAACTTTTTAGCGCCGTATTTTAAGGATTTGAAGCTGACGGGGCCGGTGGTTCTGGAACCGTTTATTCGGCTGTGGATGTCGAAACAGAGTCGAGAGTCGTCTTGAAAAGACTTGTTCTACGCGATCGACTGAACTGTAGACTACGACAAGTCAGAGTTCTGTAGAACCTGCAGCATGAAAACGTGCCGGTCGAATTTCTGAAAGTCGTCAACAGTCAGGGAAGATCTCTCACCGACGGACATTTTAAGGACGGGAGCGAAGCGTTCATGATTCAAGAACTGGTGGTGAGGGACTTGCATCGTGTTATAAACAGCAATGGACCACTTCAAATAGACCACGTCAAGTTATTTTGTATCAGCTTCTTCGAGGACTAAAGTATCTTCATTCGGCGAATGTAATTCACCAGGATGTCAAACCCAGTAATCTTCTTGTGGATTTGCAGACTTTGCTACTCAAAATTGGCGACTTTAGTCACTCCCGAGTTTTAGACACTCATGGCCAGAAATAGCAGACACGCATGCGCATTAGGGGCTGCAATTTTTTTGGCTTTCAGTGTAAACTAAACAAGAGACTTTACTATGAAGATGGGCACAAAAATCATCGTACCTTTGAATTAGAGACTAAATAGCAAGCTGTTCAACCGGATTCTCTTGTAATACAAGGATACCGAAAATATTAACACAAAATCAGTAGCTGTCCATATGCACTTCTTGCGTTTTTCCAATGTAAAGATGCAAGACACGTCTAAGAGACAATAGTATGGCAGACAAGCTGAAAACGGCATACTGGATGAGAGTAGCTGACCGTTTTGCCCCGAAGTTGTTGAAATATCGAAGCTGTTCAATCGTTTCTTACTTCGAGAAAGGTCATTCTTTTGAACAAACTTAATGGTAACCCTCGGCACTTTGTATCTCTTGCGTTTTTGGATTATAAAGATGTGTTTTGTTGAATTTAGCCGCACAATCACTCGATACGCACGCTTAGTGAAGCAAGGTTCGATGCTACTCGCGATCGGTTCTAGCTCCCTCCGATTGGCCCCGGCGATCGACAAAGTTGTTCAAAACAAACTGTGTAGCCTTGTGAGTAAACCATCCTGCAAAGTGAGTTCAGGATTTGTTTTGGGAATTTAATGGAGCTTTGAAAGAGACGTCGCGAATCGTGGCGCATAAATACGGTTGTTCAAGAACGGACAAGGAAACTCTGTCCAGCAAAGCAGGAACTGTTTTAATACCGCTAAATTGTAAGACTTGTTCATCCTTTCTTCTAACTTCAGCATAGAATTTGCAATTAAACTACAGCACCAAGTTTTACAAAACTGACCGTGCGTGTCACCAGTCGCTTTGAAACATTTCAGCTTTTCCATTCGCGGCATGTTGTTCCCAATAATCACTACGATCTCGGAACAGTTTTTCAACAATCGCAGTGATCGTAGCAATCCAGCGGTCTCTGAACACTTTTCTGAGCGATCGCAGTGATTGATCGCAATCCGGCATACTTCAGCTAATTGAACGTTTGGTAAACAAACTGCTGCCCGCGATTTTGGGCGGGAAAAGCTGCCGCGGACGCACATTGTGGCGGGAAATACCCGGCCCGCTGACAATGTTGCAGGCTCAGAATGTCCGCTATTTCTGGCCATGCTTTGCTGGGCAAGACACTGTGTCAAGCTATATAGCTACAATGGCGGACAAAGTGTGTTGACACATGCTTTAAATTTTTCGTGCTTTTGTCAAAACTATCATGCTGTGAGTCGTTCAGTTTCAAAGAAAACTGCTTTTGAGCACCCCCTCCCCGTATCAATGTTGTAGCTTGATTTTGGAAGGGTTCGGGTAAGACTTTGACGGAAAACCGTTGCTAAAGAATTAATTTATTAACATTGAATGGGGGAAGGGGGGAATGTGTCAACAGTTTTGTCCGTGGTTGTAGTGCATGTCTTATAAAACTTTAATTTTTAGATGGAAAATCAATCAGAACCAAGGCCTTTGGTTCTTTTGCATTCGAAAGCTACTTTAAATGATTCAATCAAATACCAGAGATTGAAACTATTGAAATAAATTGACATCGAGAGCACCCAACGAGGGTATTTCTTAAAACACATTTCCTTGTGCAAATACAATAGATACCTTCCCAAAAAATAGTTCTTTTCGGCTTTTTTTCTGTTGCTGGTAAACACAACCACATTCCCAGGAGGCAATTTTCGAATGTCCATTTCCCAGCAGAGCAGTTTCAGAAAAATCTCCCAGCAACTGATCAAAATCACCTATTTTTTCCAGCCAGAAATAATAAAGTACTGCTTCCAGGCTTTAGAATACATATTTTTCGGCCGCACAAAGTGGTAGGCGGAAAATCTGTCTATTTTCGCAGACAATGCAAGACTTACTTTTGCCCGCAGCGGACCAAAATGAGTGCTATTTTTCTCAGCCAGCATTGAAGGAAAAACAAAACGCCTGCCAGCACAGGATGCTGTGTGGAACACACATTTTGCGGAACAGCTCCGATGGGTGCTCCTCTAACATGAGGAAGTAAAATTTAGTATGAACGAAAGCGCTGAAACTAGTTTCCTGGAGCATTTTTGCTTCTCATCTGAACCTACTACAATTAACCTCGTCCGCGCAAAATGAATTCTTCAGGCAACCTGACGGAACAAAGCTGTCCTCAGCCTCTCCCAGTCGGCCACGGAATCGCCCTTGTCATAATCAACTCTGTGGCCAGCATCGCGGCAACTATGGGAAACATCCTGTTGTGTTTGGCTGTAAATGCGAACTCTCGTCGTCACCGAAACACGAGTAGTTATCTTCTAGCGAGTCTGGCTATCGCTGATCTCGTGGTCACTGTGTTCTCCCAGCCCACTGTCGTCGCCATGATCATCAAGAGAGTCTTCTTCCACCAGTGTGCCCAACTTCTTGAGAAGCTGTACAGCGCGTCGAGCTATATTTCCTGCTCTTCGTCCTTATTTCACTTGGCCATGATAAGTATCGACCGCACTGGAGCTGTGTTGAGACCTGTACAGCATATCGCATTCATGAAGGCCTCAGGATGGAAAATTTTCATTGGTATAAGCTGGGGAATGGCCACATCTTTTTGTTTGACGGGCCAGATATTCAATACCTGATATACATTCTGTTCTTCATCTATTACACCGTGATTATCGTTTGCTACAGCCTTATTCTGATACGACTGAGATTAGAGGGTAAGAAATGGAGCAGGCAAAGCAGGAAAAAGCACTCTTCCACAACTGATGCCCAAGTCGAAAAGCGCGTGGCAACGACCATCGCTATTGTCATCGCCACCTTCACGGTTTCCTGGTTACCCATGATCGTTATGTTCTATGCCAAAAAGGAGCCACTTATCAAATTGAATGGTCCAGCTTTTATGTGTATCAGAACTCTGTTTCTGTGCAAGTCTTCCATGAACTTTATCATATACACCTGGACACTGCTTGAATTTCGCCAAGCCTACTGGAAAATTATTCGCTGCAAGACTCTGAAACAGGAAAGCCGTGTTGTTGAAATGGAAACTATAACTTAATAATTTGTTGTTGTTGTCAGTCATACTACATATGCATAGCGCAACTTTTTATGGCTTTGGGCTCAGAAAAACCTACATGCAAAGCTGTAAGGCCCTGTAATGGATCACCTAGTTATTATAAAGCGGTGTTTTGATGACTTTCGCAGAATCAAAACGAACTGATTAGAATTACAAATCACAAAAGGCTATAAGGCCCTGTTTACATGGAAGGAGGGTGACCCTCCTAGGAGGGACACCCTCCTTAAAGGGTCAGTAGATAGCCCCCCTTTACATGCCAAGCGCTATCCCTAGGGCTATCTCGCCAACAGTCTGGAAGGTATCACGCGGTCGCGAGATTTGAGATAGTAACTCCTGGGAGGGTAACCCTACCTCGAGCGTTTACATGGCCAAAAGTTGTCCCTGCTGGGAGGGTTACCCTAGTAAGGAGATAGGATAACCCTCCTCCTAGGGTGACCCTACCTATCATGTAAACAGAACAAGGAATTTCAATAGAGAAGGGTGGTCCTTCTAGGAGGGTGTCCCTCTTAGGAGGGTCACCCTCCCTCCATATAAACAGGGCCTAAGAAAAGACTTTCAACCAACTGCAAGACAAATGAAAGTGAGAAAAGGTTATCATCACGCGTGGCTGCTTGCAAAGCACTTCGGGTACGTTTTACTTATATGTTCCTGTTTGGATGTTCCTGCTTCGTTATCAAAAAGCGTGGGAAACGCAACAATCCCAAGCAATCACATGATTTATACGTGCGATAGTCATCCGAAAAGCTCCATCATAGAGGCGCTCTCCTTATGTCCAATAGCCGCTTCATAAAAGTTCTTGCTCCGACTTCACAATTAACAGATAGTTGTAAAAAAAAAAACAAATAAGCATTAGTATACAAACAATTATTATACTGTTACTGACTACTTTTAGGCAGATCGGCGCAAATTGCTTTCTTGCTATAATTCAAGTATTAAGGGCTCACATATTACATATTATGCACAGTGCACCGTATATTAAGCACACACTAAGAGACAGCCAGGTCTGAGACTTAAACGCAAATTTTAACTTTCAATAGCAAATGTAACGGAAAGTTAGGTCATCAAGCTCTTCCCAGCATTCTAAAACCCAATTTCCGGCAGGTGGCCAGTCACGTACGTGCAATTCTTGCATCTGACCACAAGGAAACAATTGAGAAAGTAGGTGAACAAGGAAGCATATTTTCAAAAAAAAGAAAGCGAAATTAAAAGAACTGAGACTGAGCAGCATCGCCATTTATATCGGCGCACCTGCACAATAACGCACAGAAGTAAACTCAAAACAACAGGACGGAAGAAAAAAAAAGAACATTTTTGATGCCCTGCTCTAAAACACAAATAAAGCCCCGGCCTGGTAACAATCAAGTGTAAATTTGACGTTCTTAGTAAAACTGCAAATATAATTACATGATCGTGATGATTCGTTGAAAGTAAAAGTGAAATGTCATGATCCGCTCGTGCAGGAATGATCATGAAGTAGATTGACAGGGTTGTTTGTGTTCCTCAATTAGGCCTGCTCACATTTTATTAGATCTGACAGTTAAACCGATCTGAATCCAGGCGTCAATTGCGAGCCGGCTAAGTGTGACGCTGTTTTCTTATGACAGATTTAACTGATATTTCGACGCAGTGTGAACAAGCACCAATATACAACCCCAGTACAGATCACCGATCGATCTTACTCATGTTTTACTCAGATATCTCCGTGTGAACGGGCCCTAAATATCAGTGAATTTCCCGGTTCCAAACACCGACCGTTTGATAGATTATTTTAATCATCATTACGACAGGTCTAGTGTAAGATAGAATGACGCCGTACTTAGCTGAGCAGTCGGAAATTTGAATTGGAACGCCTTCCAAACTGTAACACAAGTATATTTTCCACGTACCAACTGACACCCAGTATATGTCATTCTCTAACGCATATTATTTTTTCTGCTGACCGTCTCAGCAAAACTGACGGCACAAAAAAGTTAAATTTGCGCTGAGCCAAAAGTGTGCCAAAGGGGGAGCAAGACATCGATGTCGGTCTTTATATAGTGTCCTGTAAAGCAGAACATGAAAATGTAAAACAAACTGAGCAGAGGTTTGGTCCAGTTTGCATTTCTGACGGCTAAACTTCCTTAAATCATGCATTTTAAATATACTCTCGATTAGGTACGAGAGCCAAACAAAACAGAAAAACAAAAAACAAAAAACAAAACAAAATTTAGGTATCATCCCTGTCAACCAACACTGGGTCATCATTTTTTTTTCACTGATCTTGTGAGGCACTCAAACTCCCGAAGTCTGTAAAAGGAAAAACACCCGTATACGCAGCCTCCAATAGCAAACATACTTTGTGTTACTTGCATGGTCAAGTTCTTCCTAAAATTCTAAATCAACTTTTGAGGCAGCTGGCCTGAGATACGCGCATCAAGTTTACCGAGCGTTTGCATGCCGCCTTCCTCTCTCCCCCCCCCCCCCCCCTCTCTCCCCAAGCTCCCCCCGCCACCCAGGGTCACCCTACCTCATCAACCGAGTGACCCTGCCCCCACGATCACCTTCCTCCCCAAGGCAAGTTGAAATTTTTCATGTAAACGCTCGTTTCGATTTATAAAGAAATGTATGAATAGTCGGTGCACCCGGGGTGACTCGGGAGAAGGGTGACTCGGGTCCCCGACAGGGCCTTAAGTGATTTTCCAACATCTGTGTGAACACGCGCCAATACAATCTCGGTCCGATCTTGGATGATTATCTCCGTGTGAACAGGCCCTAAGTATCAGAGATATTCTCGGAATTACCGACTGTTATAGATTAGTTCCAGCCATGGGGTCAGCTGAAAAAGGAAATAACATTATACTAGTTGGCCGGCCAACCGGAGCTTTGAAACTCAGCTGTTGCAATCAACACCCATGAAAAGCTTAGTATCCCTACGTCATGAATACCATTACTCACACACAATATAGTTGCTATACACAGTGTCAGTCTACTATACATACTATTCATAGATGTCTACTCACCGTCTCAGTAATCTAACAACACCGTGGCAGCACAACAGGAAATAACACAGGTGCAGAACCACAGTAAAAGAATTGTGACTTTAGCGGTTAACTATACTAAAATTACAGCATGAGCAAGATACTGATGTCAGGCTATAGTGTCCCGTAAAACGTCAACTTTTGTAAAACATAGCAAATGTTTGGTTCTTTGCACTCTCACTGAACCTTCTTGAAGCCAATTAAACTTTCGAAACAAATACCCGCAGGGCAAATATTCAAACAATAAACAAAAGGCCGAGTGAATAAAAACAGTAGTATCTGAAACAAAATTTCAGTTTTGCTTCTGACCTGCACTGAAGCAGTAGGATTCACTTCGTCCACGAAAATGAACTCTTCATGCAACATGACGGAAGACTGCCTCCAGCCTCTCCCAGTTGGCCATGGAGTTGTTCTTGTCGTAATCAACTCTCTGTCAAGCATCGCGGGAACTATAGGAAACATCCTGGTTTGTTTGGCCGTAGTTGCAAACCGTCGTCGACAACGGAACGCTAGCAGTTACCTTCTGATGAGCCTGGCTATCGCTGATCTCGTGGTCACCATGTTCTCCCAGCCCACTGTCGTCGCCATGATCATCAAGAGAGTCTTCTTCCACCAGTGTGCCCAACTTCTTGAGAAGATGTACAGCGCGTCGAGCTATATTTCCTGCTCCTGTTCCTTTTTTCACTTAGCCATGATCAGTGGTGACCGTGCGGGAGCTGTGTTGAGACCCATGCAGCATATCCCATTCATGAAGGCCTCAGGATGGAAGATTTTTGTTGGTATCAGCTGGGGAGTGGCCACAGCTTTTTGTTTGATCGGCCAGATTTTCAAGGGAACTAAAGTAACCCGCTACCTGATATATTTTCTGTTCTTCACCTCTTACACCGTGATTATCGTTTGCTATAGTCTTATTCTGATACGGCTGAGGAAAGAGGGGAAAAAATGGAAAAAGCGACAAAGTAGGAAAAAACACTCTTCAACAACTGATGCCCAAGTCGAAAAGCGCGTGGCAACGACCATCGCTATTGTCATCGCCACCTTCACGGTTTGCTGGCTACCCATGATCGTTACGTTCTTTGCCAAAAGGGAGCCACTTATCCAAGTGAATGGTCCAGCTTTTATGTGGATCAGAACTCTGTTTCTGTGCAACTCTTCCATGAACTTTATCATCTACACCTGGAGACTGCGTGAATTTCGCCAAGCCTACTGGAAAATTATTCGCTGCAAGATAGCTGAAATTGGAGGGTCGAAGTACGTGAAGTGACCATGCAACAATTAGTAGATATAAGTCTATGTAAGGTTTATTCCATAGGAACAGTACTTGTACGTTTATTCTTTATTAGTCACTACAGTCTATTTTTGTCAACATTTTTGTGAATATGTCTGTAAATATTTTAACTGACCAAAGAAAGCTGAGAATGGTACCTCATGCAGAGGACATTTTAGACCTCAAATAGCACTGTACATGCATTGTCACTTGCAAGCGAGAACTTGACTCGACTTTTGAAAGTTCACTGCTTTCGAAATATCGTCTGTAACTACTAGCAAGTTATATAGTGTAGCTGTCGAAAAATTAATAACAAAAAAACTTCAAGCAGTATCTTAATGAGTAGTTTTAATGGGAAACCTGTAACGTAGCGAATAGATCCTTAGTTTAATCAATAGTAGCTCTAAGTGCATTGACCACGTTAAATAACATTAAAAATATATTATCTTGATGTTATGTTATGTTATGTTATGTTATGTTATAAGATAAAGTAGATAGTACGTGCGCTCTGATTGGCAAGCACGCGTGCATTATAGCTCAAATAATTCAACGTAAGCACGCGTGCGTCAATTTGACGTCAGCTTGCGTCAAACTCGATTCTTTTTCCTTGCTCTTTTGTTTTATCGTTTTGCCTGATCTCATAAAATATATAGCACTTGTCAGCGTACGTATATCGAGTTATGGATGCATTTGAAAGAACACTCGAGAAGTTTGATTCAAACGGCTCTCGCGTTCCTTCCGATTCCCGCGTGAATTTATAACTCAATGTATGCACGCTCACGCGTGCTTTATTTCTTTACTACCAATTGCAATATATTATGTTGGCAGAGTTTAAAGACCCTGTTACACTGTGGAGCTTTCTCAGCAGCTTGTCCAAGAATTGCACAGTGTAGCAGGGCTTGTGTCGCAATTATCTATGCACAAAGTACTAGAACTCAGTTATACTTTTCGCAACGGGTTGCAACGTCGTTGCACAGTGTAACACCCCTCCAGAAACCTGTCTCGCAACTTGGCGCGATCAAGAGCGCACGTGCACTTCATTATAATTATTCAAAAATCCGCCGTGTTGACGTCTGAAATTTACAGTGCGCCAATCACGATTTTCCCCAACTTTCCTCGAGATAAATCGTTGCAAGTTGCTGAGATCGAGTTGTACAGTTTAACATGACCCCACCTCCGCAACTGGAACGATACTTTTTCAACCGTTGCGAGACAAGTTGCTGACAAAATTGCACAGTGTAACAGCGCCTTAAGTGTTATGGAGTTGTATCGAGAGCACACATTTTGTATGTCATGAAAATTATGACTAAAACTCAAAGACCGAAAGACGTCACACCTGTCCATCATCGAGCCAAACTGATGATATCTGAAATTGTGTTGAGTCTCAAAATGTTATTGATTGGGAATGGCCAATAATAAGTTCAATCAGGAAAAATAAATTCAATCAGGATGAATGGCTCAGTTGTATTATAGCAGTGCGTCAGCTGATTTTTGTTTTTAACTGTGGATTCGGAACTAAGCATAACCGGCTTGCAGTGCTGGCAAGCGCCAACTGACTCATGACGTCACTCTCACTGCTAAGAGGACCTTTCATGGTGGGCCCGGGATTTCCCGGTGGCCTTGGCAAAGAGAGAACGATAAAACTGCACTTATCTCTGAATCAAGAAAGAAGTTTTTTTACAGCGTATTGGTCGATTATGACACTGCACTTATAGTCAAGAGAGAGAATGAATGTCTATTGACTGCCGGTTTATTTCAGGATAGTAACGTGTCATTTTCGGCTGATATTCGCTATGCACATCAGGGCCGACTAGCAAGACATAGAGTATTATATAAGAACATGTCATTTTCAGTTGAAGGCAATAAGTTAAAGCAATATAGGCAAAAGGGATTGCAAACAATATTTCTGAGTAACTGAAACAAGAACCGAGATTGGTTAAGTGTTATTGGTCTCGACTGACTTTTCCGTTGTTTTAGGCAAACAAAGCAAAAACCAATAAACTGACGATACAACAAAAACCATTTGACACAAAAGATCAATAATGACAGACCGTATTAGTTTTTAACTCGTTGACATGGGTGAGCGCAACGGATCTGGTAAGAGGAAAATGACTTAGAAATATTCCCATGACTAATGCTTAATTGCGTAGTGCCTCTTGACGCATTTAGCTCAATCTTTGTCACTCATGATGACACGCAACTGATTAGGTTGTGTGTACACGGACGTGTTAGTTTAGTTTGATTTACTGGAAAAGTTCGGTCTACTGAAAAAAAAAATAGACGGAATTTGATGAATAAATTAAAACAGCATCGATCTGAAATTGTTGCTGAACGTGTGTCGCTTATGTTTCGGGAACAATATTTGACGTTTACACTTTGTGTAATTGTGTACACTTCTTAGCGAGCCCAAATAGTTTAAACGTCAGTTATATTCACCTGCGTGATACAGCAGCAGACATAGGCACCGGCCGCCGTGCATTAGGGATATTTGCAGGCCAGCAAGTATATTGTCAAAAAAGGAAAGTAAAAATACTATTAACCTAACAGTATTTATATTTACAGCAATAAAAACGCGATATTCTTGACTGACCATGAACAAATGATCACGATGACTCATTCTTGTGGTAGTTAGAGTAATATGAATTTAGGGTAAACGTGCAGAGTGTTGGCAGTCGATCAACATCGTTTCTAATAGATAGACAGATTTAAATCTGAATATTTCGACATTGCGAACGTGCGCCATTGATATATTGACCTCGGTATACCGATTCCATAATCACGTGCTTATGCTATCTCCTTGTGAACGGACCAGAAGTATTCGAGAATTGTTCAGAAACATATGTGGAGCTGATCAGTGTTACGCGAGAGATACGACAGAGCTGTACACAATTTTAAACTACACACAACTTCGCTATTATACAGTGCGACAGGTCTGCAAAAGGAAATGACTGTCGGGGCACCCGGAACTTCAGACGAAGGTGCCGTGATACTGAAACATCGACTATTTCTCTACATACGTGCTACGTGACACATAATAATTAAAGTCTAATATACGTATTATTTATAGACTAGCGGGACTCGCGTAAAAGCATGGTATCTTCTTTTGCGATTTGAGTCAAAAAACTAGGGGTTAGTGGAGTAATTTTGTACTGCTATCCGTGTTCATGCAAAAGCGGTGACAAATGTGCAAACAAACTGTACATCCCACTGTCAATCCAAACCCGACTGTTGCCTTTAACCCTTTCACTCCCAAGCTCAAAATATAAATTCTCCCAACCTAAAATAAGAAAATGTACGAGTGATGAAATGAGAGTTAATGTTTTAATCAACTGTCATTTGAACAAGGTATCAAATGCCAAATTCTCCATACTGTATGATCTATCTCTGGTGGGAGACTGAAAAGAGAAAATTAAAGTTGAAAGAGTTAAACAGCCTGTGTCTGTACCCAGTGGTTCCGTGGACTGAAATTTGGCGGCCTTTCAACTTCCCTTCAGTGCTGAGGTTTGCTCCTCTGCCCGCCACCCGATAAAGTTTCCCTGAGTAGTTTCGCTTTTACCCGCATCAACCAAGATTATTTCATCCGCGGGAAATGAATTCTTCAGTCAACGCAACACTGTTAAATCCAAAGATCGGAGGTAAAGTCACATGCTCCATATTGGCCCCAGGCTTCACAAAGAGTAAATATTAAGCTTGAAGTAAAATTTGCTAAGAAAGTGATTGATTAAAGGTAAATACCTGGTAAAAAGAATAAAGAAACATATACAAAATAAACTCTTGGAGTTTTGCAAGTAACATAACACTGAACTACAAAATATACGTTCACTAGGAGATAGCATAAGCACGTGATTATGGAGTCGGTATACCGAGGTCAATATATCAATGGCGCACGTTACTTCGCAATGTCGAAATATCAGTTTTAAATCTGTCTATCTATTAGAGAAGGTGTTGGTCGACTGCTCACACTCACTTACTACCAGAAGAATGAGTCATCGTGATCATTTGTGCATGGTCAGTCAAGAATATCACGTATTTATTACTGTAAATATAAATACTGTCTGGTTAATAGTATTTTTACTTTCTTTCTTTTTTTTTTTTTGACAATATACTTGCTGGTCTGCGAATATGCCTGGCAACGCACGGCAGCCGGTGTCTGCTGCTGTATCACCAAATTCCATCGATTCTTTTATAGTATAGCGGGACGGGATTTAAATCGAACTAAACTAGCACGTCCGTGTACACACACTCAGCCTAATCAGTTGCGATGAGTGACAAAGATTGAGCTAAATGCGTCAAGAGGCACTACGCAAAAGCGTTGATCATGGGATTATTTCTAAGTCATTCTCCTCTCAGAGATCCGTTGCGCTCAAAGCAGCATACGGACCATCCATGTCAATGAGTTAAAAAATTATCTGGTCTGTCACTATTGATCTTTTGTGTCAGATGTTTTTTGTATTATATCGTCAGCTTTTTGCTTTGTTTGGCCCAAAACAACGAAAAAGTCAGTCCAGACCGATGAGACTAAACCAATCTCGAGAAACTTGGTTCTTGTTTACTCAGAAATATTTTTTGTAACCCCTTTTGTCTATATTGCTGTAACTTATGTGAGAACTGGAGCCAGAGACCTGGCCCGGGAGCCATGTATCTGGATATGGACCCAGGGATATGGCTCTGGAGCCAGGGCCGGATCTGCCTCTGGAGCCTGACTCTGAAGCCATGCATCTGGCTCAGGAGCCACGGATCTGGCATGGGAGCCATGGAGCTGGCTCTTGAGCCAGGTATACGGCTCTAGAGCCAGGAATTTGCCTTTGCCTCTGGTGCCTGGCACCTGGCTCTGGAGCCATGGATCTGGCCCGGGAGCCATGGATCTAGCTCTGGAACCATGGATCTGCCTCTGGAGCCAGGGGTCTGGCTCTGCGACCATGCATCTGGCTCTGCGGCCATGAATCTGCTTCTGGAGTACATGTCCTGTGAAAACTTACTTTTTAGATGGAAATCAAATCAAAGCGAAGGGTTTGGTTCTTTTGCATTCTGAAGCTTTAACCCTTTCACTCCCAAACTCAGAAATACAAATTATCTCAAACAATAAGATACTGAAAATATATGAGTGATCAAATGAGAATTGATATGTTAATCAGCTTTCACCTGAGCAAGACATTAAATGTAAATTTCGCCTTACTGTATGATATGTTTCTGTTGAGAAACTGAAAAATCAAAATCGAAGGAGTAACCCCTTTGGTTACATTCAAACAAGCCGGAGCAGCTACAGATCGTATTCATAAAGGCGTGTCAACGTTTTACAGCAATGCTACAACAGTGCAAAATATTATTTTTATGCATTGGGGGCACATACCACAATTTTAGAAATCTTGAGAAATTCGAGTGTTGTAGCTTAAAAATCTGCGAAGTTACAGCTGTTTCAATTTATAGAGATTTGTATGGGAAAGACAGTCTGGCCTACCTAGCCTCGCTTTCATGTATTTGTTGCACTTTCCATACGGATAAGTTTGCTTAAATTCAGTATACACTGTTGAAATTGCACAAAGTTACTACTTAAAACATGGCCTTTGATGTGGTGTCGAAAGTTTTATCATAAAAGCTAACCTTCTAAATGTAGGTGCCGCCATGATTATGATTAAGGTCTATTGAAATATATTAACACGAGGAAGTGATTGAATAGTACGAAAGCACTGAAACAAAGTTTTCTCGAGCAGTTTCGCTTCGCACCCACACCTAGTTAAGAACCACTTTATCCGCATGAAATGAACTCTTCAGGTAATCAGACAGAGGAAAGCTGTCCTCAGCCTTTCTCATTCAGCCATGGAGTCGCTCTTGTCATAATCAACTCTCTGTCAAGCATCGTGGGAACTATGGGAAACATCCTGGTTTGTTTGGCCGTGATTGCGAACCGTCGTCGACAACGAAGCGCAAGCAACTATCTTCTGATGAGCCTGGCTATCGCTGATCTCGTGGTCACCATGTTCTCCCAGCCTACTGTCGTCGCTATGATCATCAAGAGAGTCTTCTTCCACCAGTGTGCCCAACTTCTTGATCAATTGTACAGCGCGTCGAGCTATATTTCCTGCTCTTCGTCCTTATTCCACTTGACCGTGATAAGTATCGACCGCGCCGGAAATGTCCTGAGACCCATACAACATATCGCCTTTATGAAAGCCACAGGATGGAAAATCTTCGTTGGTATCAGCTGGGGAGCGGCCACGGTTTCTTGTTTGGCCAGCCAGATATTCAAGAAAAATAAAGCAACCCGCTACTACGTGACAACTTCCGTCTTCTTCGTCTCTTACACTGTGATAATCATTTGCTATAGCCTTATTCTGATACGATTAAGAAGAGAGGAAAGGAAATGGCGCGGGCGAAGAAGCAGGAAAAAATACTCTTCCACAACTGATCTCCAAGTCGAAAAGCGCGTGGCAACGACCATCGCTATCGTCATCGCCATCTTCACGGTTTCCTGGCTACCCATGATCGTTACGTTCTTTGCCAAAGGGGAGCCACTTATCCAAGTGAATGGTCCAGCTTTTATGTGGATCAAAACTCTGTGCAACTTTTGTGCAACTCTTTCATGAATTTTATCATCTACACCTGGAGACTGCACGAATTTCGCCAAGCTTATTGGAATATTGTGCGTTGCAAGACTCTGAAACAGGAGGGCCGTAATGTTGCAGTGGAAACTAGAGTTTAAACGTTTTTGTCAATATGTTACTTAACACTACACATGGCAGATTTCTATAGGGTTTTGGTTTATCGTATATAATGAAAATGCTTGGCAAACGTCAATCCATAAGCAATGACAGGATTCAGCCGAAGAGCTGAAATAATTAAAACGGCAGTTTAGTTGCTTGCTGTTTTGGTTAACTTTCCGTTGGACTGGCTCTGCCAAAAGAGTAAAGTTCTTGACATTTTCCTGGCAGTTAAATTGATCCACTGAAACCATGCTAAATGCGATTCAATTGTGAACAGTTCATCTAGTTAACGCGGCAGTTTTTTTCTAGGCAGTGATAATATATATCATTATGACAACTGATTTTTCTATTGCGCGCGTGTCAATAATATTTCGTTACCGGTCTCTGATCGATCTTACCCATTTTAGCTATCTCCGTGTGAATGCGTCCGAAATATCGGAAAATTTGTCGGAAACACATGCAGTTATAGATCTTTTTCTTTGGGGGGGGGGGGAGGGAGGGTGAATGGGTGTGAGTACTCTTCACAATTTAAAGTGGGAGTGTGCCGCCCGGTTTTGAAAACCCTCGCTCATTTCAGAATAGTCACAAATGGACTGAACACGTTGTGAAACAAAACCGCGATAATATTGTAAACATCTCTCGTGTTACATTCCTCGCTTTCAATTTTATATTTGTTACAGAAGAGCACGAATACTCGAAAGCCTAATAAAAGAAACGCATTCAGTAATAAGAAATCATTATTGGAGCGAAGGCTGGCCTCTGTTTAGAAATAGGTGTTTGGGATGTCAAAATCGAAAAGTCACGCACTAGGATCACGCATTACTCTTTTTTCTGGCTGACCTTTCACCCCTAAGCTCAAAATGCAGAGTCTCTTAACCTTGAAGCAAATGTATGAGTTGTATGAAATTTTCTAATTTAATCAGGTTTCATTTGAGCAAGGTCTCAAAAACCAAGTTCTCTATGCTGTATAATATTTTTCTGGTGAGACTGAAACCCTGTGGGGTACTCCGATAATACCTATATAGGTATATAGGTATATAGCCATATAGGTATGTGCCGTATACATTTTTGAAGTTAGGTCTGAAATAGGGTATAGAACATCTGATATCTTGGTCTAAAACAAACTAAGAGTTTCAGGACTGGGCGGCACACCCACCCGAAATTATGATGAGTACCCCCTCCCCCGTGGGGGACTGAAAATTTCTCTTGGGAATCTCGCTCTTCTCCCTACTTTAAACTTTAGTTTATTCTGGTCTCAACCCAACTCACGCCACGAGCTCACTGGCAACTCCAGTCTTGTTAAAGTATAATTTTAGATGGGAAATCGATCAGAGCAAACTAAGGGCTTTTGGTTCTTTTGCATTCTAAAGCTACTTTAAACATTCGATCAAATATCAGTGGTTGAAACTATTGAAATACATTAACATGAGGAAGTAATTTTAATATAAACGAAAGCGCTGAAACAAGTTTCGCTTCTCGTCCGCGCGAAATGAATCATTCAGGCAGCCTGACGGAACAAAGCTGCCCTCAGCCTCTCCCAGTCGGCCACGCAGTCGGTCTTGTCATAATCAACTCTGTGGCCAGCATAGCGGGAACTGTGGGAAACATTCTGGTGTGTTTGGCTGTAATTGCGAACTCTCGTCGTCACCGGAACACGAGTAGCTACCTTCTAGCGAGTCTGGCTATCGCTGATCTTGTGGTCACTGTGTTCGCTCAGCCCCTGGTTGTCGCTATGGTCATCAAGAGAGTCTTCTTCCACCAGTGTGCCCAACTTCTTGAGAAGCTGTACAGTGCGTCGAGTTATATTTCCTGCTCTTCGTCCTTTATTCACTTGGCCATGATAAGTATCGACCGCGCTGGAGCTGTGTTGAGACCTATACAGCATATCGCATTCATGAAGGCCTCAGGATGGAAAATCTTTATTGGTATAAGCTGGGGAGTGGCAACAGTTTTTTGTTTGACCGGCCAGGTATTCAAGGGAAGTAAAGAGGTCGGCTATATTGCATCATCTCTCTTCTTCGTCTTTTACACTGTGGTTATCGCTTGCTATAGCCTTATTCTGATACAACTGAAGAAAGAGGGGAAAAAATGGACCGGGAGCAGGAGAAAGCACTCTTCAACAACTGATGCCCAAATCGAAAAGCGCGTGGCAACGACCATCGCTATCGTCATCGCCACCTTCACGGTTTGCTGGCTACCCATGATCGTCACGTTCTTTGCCAAAGGGGAGCCACTTATCCAAGTGAATGGTCCAGCTTTTATGTGGATCAGAACTCTGTTTCTGTGCAACTCTTCCATGAACTTTATCATCTACACCTGGAGACTGCGCGAATTTCGCCGAGCCCACTGGGAAATTATTCGTTGCAAGACTCTGGAACAAGAGTGTCGAAGCAGTGATGTCATCAGCATGAACGAGCAGCGGTCGGTATAGGAGGCCAATGTTTCTATTTTCAAACTGTTGTCATGTTGATTCATTCAGCTGTGGGACATTATTGATTGAGCTTGGGAAAAAGCTCCATGGACATCATATAGCAAATCTGATGTTGCTACAGAAAAACTCTTGGCATTATATGCCTCATACAGGCCCCGTCAACACTAATCCGTTTTCGGATCGAAAGCTTTCCGTCTACACTATCGTTTTCGCTGTGGCCACACTAATACGCTGGACCAATCGATAACGCTAAATGCCCGGATTGAGCATGCGCAGATTTCTTGATGAATGACCATGAGACTGGGACAGAGATCACATGATCATCATGACGTCACGCGTTTTTCGAAAAGCTCCGTTTTCGCCAACCACACTACAACATGAAACAGGAGTTTTCGAAAATATCCACTCTGGAGCGGCTTAATATCCGTTTTCGGTCACCAAAAAACGCGTCTTAGTGTGGACGGGAGACCAAAACAGATAAATAAATATCCATTTTCAAACCAAAGCGGATTAGTGTGGACGGAGCCACAAACGTATGGTCCAGACCTCGATTTTTTAAACGCGTTCATTCTTCTTTCGCACACAGACGATCTTTGGCCAGAAAAGGAGGGCAGTCTAGCTGCCGTGATAAACTGCCAATCCTCAGTGTCTCCTGTTCCTAATTCAGGGTTGACGGGATTCTTGAGTTGCTTTCAGCAAAATTGATCTGCATAGAACTACATTATGGCCTTACAATTTGTGGAAGAAAATTAGTTATGATAGAAAATTAAAGTGCCCTTGCAATTATGAATTGCAAGGATAGCCTGAAAAGAAAAAGACCGGGCTTCAACGGGAAGCGAACTCATGACCCTCGAGACAACGGTCATGCAACGCTCCAACCGCTTTGTAAAACTGAACTACGAAGCTGTAATGGAAGTTGGTCAAGTCAAGTGAATGTGGTTCTTTCAAGCTGCTATCCTTGCAACTGCAACCGAAAGCCATATCAGGCCAATTTAAGTAAGCTTTTAGGATTGGATTTTGATACTTGCTTCAGCTTAATAAACTCTGTAGGTGAGTAAAAAAGGCTTTGTACGGCATATTCACATTCACAGATTCACATGCAAAGAGTTATTAAAACAGTTCTTTTTCCCTTAGTTCTATCTTTTGCACGTTGCCATGGGTTAATGGGGTTATTTGCACGTTACTATGCGCATTCACTCGCTACTCATTACAAGGGAGTTATGTAATAATATTAAATACTTTTCACAACCATTGCATTCAGTGCCAAGCAAATTGATATACTCAGAAAAATGTGTTTCGCGTGTACGTTGGCCTGTTGGGAGCTTCCTACAAATTGAAAAATTTACTGTAATGTCGATTAGCGCGTTATCTAAAAAAGGAAGGTTCGCCCTCTGTGCTTAATTCCATTTACTGCGGAAAGCGATTAAAGACATCCGGTGTCTCTACGCAGCTCTAGAGTTCGATCATATTGTACGGTACATTTGTGACGGTGAGTTTTAAACAAAAGTGATCGGCTTCAATTTTCTCCTTCCGCCGCCATGAATATACCGTACAGACTGGAAAACTCATCTTTCCGGGCTTGCTCAGACGAGAGATAATTGAACACTCAATTTTCACTACATCACTCGTACAGTTTTTTCTTCGATGGTCGAGAACGAAATACACCTCCAACAGGAAGTTCAATCAACCGTCATTCTTTTAACATGAAAATTGAGTTGGTCTCATTCGAACACCTTTTAAAAATGATAAAGAATGGCATTTCATCTTCTGTTTGCCAATTTTTCAATATCCTATTTTGTTCCGGAGATATGCAAATCTGGTTGAGATAACTGTTTTGTGCTAATGGCCCTACACATGAAATATGGCGACTGCATACAAACAAAATAGTGTTATCAGATAACGATAAGCAAACCACTGTAAAAATATAGTATAATGACATTACGTACGGACCACACAAGTGAACAGCGCTTTTTGCGCGTTCTGATTGGCTCCTCAATCTTGGAATAGCAATTACTATTCGCCTCCCGGTGGCTTCCGGTAAAACAAAATGGCGCGCGAACCCAATTTTCGCCATTTTTGTCAGAAAGAAACAACTATTTGGGAGCTGGCTATTAAACTTGTGTGGTATATAGTAAAACAGTTAGTTGCTGAAGTGTCGGTGAATAGTGGTGGATATTTACCGAGTCGGTTCGCGAAACACACCAGCCAAAATTCGAACGGGCTTCGTTCTTTCTTCAAATGAACGACTATCTATTTTGCTTGGGGCAGCTGGTTTAATTTTTTGACGGTTCTTCTTTACATTTTTCGGCGGAAGTTAGGAACCATCAAGAAAGAAAAGAACAGAGGAAGGAAGAGATTTGAGTTTCTAACTCACTCAGAAACAACAAAAGAATACTATTATTTTGTTTTCAACCGCGACGGTTGATGAACTCTGATGAAGAGTGTCTCAGAACCATCAAGAAAGAAAAGAAGAGAGGAAGGAAGAGATTTGATTTTCCAACTCGCTCAGAAACAACTCCTGTTACGCAGAGCTCTGAAATGGGTATTGCATGGACAATTCTCAAGTCTGTCCTTCTCGGTGTCGTAAATATTTTCGCTCTCTTTGGCAACATTTCGTTATTTGTGGTTCTGCTTCGTAAACCCGCTCTTCGCACACAAAACAATATGTTTCTCCTCAACTTGGCCGCGGCGGATCTTCTAGTTTCCGTTGTGAATATGCCGATGGCAAACGCGACGCTTCTTCACGGTTCCTGGATGTTTGGTGACTTCGTTTGTATGTTAACCGCTTTCGTGAACTTGCTGTCGTTAGTTGCCACCGTGATGTCACTGGCGATGGTGAGCGTGAATCGTTATCATCACGTTGTCAAATGGAGGACTTATCAACAACACTTCAGTAAACGCAGATGTGCTGCGTATATCGTAATGGTTTGGTTCTTTTCCGCAATTCTTTGCTTTCCTCCCTTTGTCGGCTGGGCGGAGTATCGTTACATCGCCGGACAGTCTCAGTGTTTCGTTGACTGGTCTTCCAGTGCATCCTACACGTTCCTCATGGTCGGCGTTTGCTTTATTGGTCCCTTAAGTGTAATGGCGTCTCTTTATTGGAAGATATGGAGATTCACTGGTACATCGGTTCAGACCGTTTCAATGTGGAAAGAGAACCGTCAAAATGTTAGAAGGAATGCCTTCATAACTAAACACGCTGGCACTAAGCAGAATAATCAAGAGGAACCAGGTGGAAAAATCAAACCGTGCTATCAAGTTCGAAGTCAAGCGAGGCGGGCTGACAAGGAACTGCTTACCGAATGCCTCGATAGTGTTGAGAGTTTTCACGATCATGAAGCTGCGGAATGTATCCACCACCAGCAGCCCATACAGGGACGTCAACAATATACCCTCCTGGAGGGACAATGGCAAATACAGAAGCAACAGCAACAACAGCAGCAGCAGCAACAAAAACAAAAACAAAAACAACAACAACAACAGCAGCAGTATCAACAACAGCAACATCAAGAGCAGCAGCAACAAAAACAACAACAGCAGCAACAACAACAACAAAAACAACAACAGCAACATCAAGAGCAGCAACAACAAAAACAACAGCAACAACAACAACAACAACAAAAACAACAACAGCAACATCAAGAGCAGCAGCAGCAACAACAACAACAACACCAGCAACGGCAAGAAAAAACGTTTGAGCATGTAACTCAAAAGCCAAACGTTAATCGTTTGAATTTGGGTTCAGAGTCGAAGCTTACGAGAACTCTCATCATCATCGTGTCAGCGTTTTGCACCTGTTGGGCGCCGTACGCTTTTACAATTGTTTTAGAGCATTTCCTCCTCACCTCAATCCCCAAAGCAGTTTCATTCGGGGTCTTGTTGCTAGGATACGTGAACAGTGCTTGTAATGTGGTGATTTACATCAGTACATCTGCAGCAGTACGCAAAGAATTTGTCCGAGCATTCAGAGGCTGGTTTTGTTCACGAACTATCCATTGAAAAGCATGAACACATTGGCCTGTACCAGTCTTGTTCCTCGACATTTTTTTGTTATTTTCAAGCTATTTTTACCTCCTGGATAATTAACACTTTTTCTTCCAGTCCCCTGCAATTTACCATGCAGTGAGGAGAACATGTCAACTGACAACTTACTTTACATTATTTCAGCCGTAAATTTGATTGTAGGGTGAACTGAAACCAGTTTGTTTGGGAGATAAACTCTGATTGAACTATCGCTTCTTACTGCATAATTAGGAGAATATGTACCGTGTTTAGGAATGGAAAGAGCCAGTTCTCACGTTTCCTGGGTGATCGGAAATTTGGGCCCTTGTGGGTAACCAAGTTGAAAAAAGTCCGGCTGTGATCCTTTGCGCGTGAACTTGTATCTTGCAGTGAAACAGCAACACCGTTATTTACGAGTTTCGATACACAGATCAGTATCAGTGTATGTACTTATGCGGTTGTGTTCGAAAATGAGAGTGGGGAAGGGAGGGGGACGGGGTTGGGGGGTTGGGTTGAAGTGACGCGTTTACTGTTGCGAAAGGCATTAATAATTGAAAACGATACAATGTTCACGCTAGAACTCCAGGAATGTATTTCATACTAACACATTGCAATTCTAAAGTGCCTTTGAGTGCTCCCTTTGCCATTTTGCTCTACTTTGTATCAAAAAGGTGCTTTAAATACATTTGAAACATGTGCTGACCATCTTCATGCATCTGGGATTCGGCAACTTAAAGAAAAGCAAAGCTATCGTGTCTAACCTCTACTGGCAGCAGTTCAGCGATACCTATTCATAAAGTCCTCGTGGAATTTTCTTAGCCTTTCAAGCATTGGCCCTGTTTTCTCGTCGGAAAGCAAAATTGTAAACCTGGAATGAAACACCTCATATTATTCGATACTTAGACCCTGTTTTATCAGTGCGATCCAAAGCATACAAATGTCATCCACAGTCAAACTCGTGTCATGTCGTGCTTACCACCATACATTTTTTCTCAGTTTTAAAATAACTTTGCAAGTTGGTAACCTCGAGCGGAAGAAAGACATCGCGGCTCTAAAAACATAGCATTTCTGCTCGTATTACTCTTTCGCGCAACTTGTAGGTTTGTTTCCTCATCCGGCAAATTTTAAAATCAGGTTCTGATTATTTGTCATTAGTACAGATGCAGGAACATGCAGGAACATGCAGAAAATAGTTTAGTATGCGTATCTGCCAAGTGTCATCACTTGTCTGTTAGGATGTAGTAAGCACTGATTGTGATGTTGATGAGCGCATTACCTGAAGTGGAAGGTTCCTTCTCGTTGTCCAAAACCATTTCCTGGGACAACAAAAATTCCGGTGTTTTCAAGCATCTCTCGAACATAAAACGTATCAGGATGCATATTTCTCCTCTGATCAAGAGAAAGAATGACGAGCCGTTAGGTCTTACATTACATATAAAAATAAAAATAAAAATAAAAATAAAAAAAAACAAAAAAAACAAAAAAAAAAACAAAGGCCATGCATACATATTTTACATACTGACAAACATACATTAAGTACATGACTTATGACTTTATTTAAATGTCTGAATTATTTAGCTTTAACAAACTAATTGGGGATACTATTTATCGAAAAACACGCGAGCTGGCATGTAAAAGTATCTAAAAAATAAAAACAAAAACAAAACACCCGTGCCGAACTGCACGCACGCCGAACTGCTCAGCGCCCTTGTAGCATGGTGTTCAGAACTTATAAACAATATTTGATTGTGTTTATGTTGTGTTTATGTATTGTTCAAGTATCGTTAGTCGAATGCCTCAAGCGATACTTCGTGTTTACAAACACTGCAATTGTAATGCTAATTTGAAAAGACTTTGCGTAAAGAACCGAATAGATCTCTGATTGGCACAAGAACAAACGGTGACAACACACGAAGTATCGGTTTATTAGTCAAGCTCACTCGTCCAGATTTCATAGAGTTCTCGACCTGCAGATCATTTCAGCTTGTGTCGTGGCCAAACGGACTGTAGTAACTATAAGATAATACGGCGTTTTAGGGCTGAACTACAACAGTAACAAGCCTGTTTCAAACGTCGAACTTCACATGCGTCGACTGACAATGCAAATGAGAAAAAGCTATTGCTTCAGCTTAATTTCACTGTACTCGACGCATGTGAAGTTCGACGTTTGAAACAGGCCTAAACGCACCCAACAAATCCGCTTTAGCATGATCATCAAACAACATTTTGCTAAATATCTTTCGTAATATCAGTGACCAAGAACGCAGCAAACCGGGTAAATTATGCACTGCATCAGTGTGAGACGTGAAGGCATTCAAAACAAAAATTTATATCCATGACAGGAAAAACCGGAAAAACATTCTTATGTGATATTGTCGCTGAATCTGCCATCAAGTCCCCTGCAAACTCTGAGTTGTTATCGCCGGAGAGAATTCACAGTGAACACCTTGTGAACAGGTGACAATGAGAACACACCCTGATGCATGGTTTTCTTGGCCGGTCAAATCGATATCACATCATCTTTATGGGTATTCTAACTTTGTGCATTGTTATGGTTTTAGGGTTGCTATCGTTGCTGTGAACCTGAACTCAAACAATATTAATCCGATTTGACGACATTACTTTCAGGAATCAGTTCACTGTCAGGCGGTGAGTAAAGTTATTATGAGTGACGTGTTGTTGGCCCCCTTCATATATTGAATAACACACATTAGTTAACCTCTTCACGAAACTACAGTGATCTTTAAAAAATAGTACCCTTCATCAAAAGAGTTAATCATTTGACATCAAAGCATTGGTTGATAAACAGGAAAATAGCAGAGCTATTAGTGAAAAACGGCGAAGTTCGCGCGACCACAAGATATTTCCGCTGGACTAACAAGATATATTTGCAATAGCACTGGACTAAGCAAGATTTTAAAACTCTTGAAACAGTAGATTTTCCTGTAAGCTTCTAATGTACATTTTACTTTTAAAAGTAGTGTATTTATATTTAAAACTACTATGTTCTAGATCAGATCAGGCTTCATTCTATTTTTATGCGCACATTTTCTAGCGATTATGTTCCACTTATTTTATTTCAGCCATGTCGCATGCAAAATCTAGCATGGCCCAATATTACTGTGTTAATACCTACGAGTTCACTTATTGTTCTATTGCTTTTGTTTTGGTTGTGTAGAGTCGCATTCGAATAATAGCGAAAAATCAAACAGAGCAGAAATGCCCTTTGGAACGATATGTAGTAGGGACTAGTGGATCGGGCATTGATTACATTGAACATGTATGCAAGGCGTTAGAGTGAATAAAGTGTAGCCGGGCCCAGGGATATTTTAAAGAGCAGAGACAAAAGAAATGAGATCGAAATTTTGACTCAGATTACGCCATTCTTTCTACGATCGCTGCAAAAGGTGTTCAGTGATGTAGAACGCGACCCTGCATGCGATCCACCGGGAACTTCTGTAAAAATTGGCATTTGTTTTCGCAGCTGAAAGTTTTTCCTCAAGACAAGGAAGAAGGGGTTGGATATTTTTAGACGTTAGAGAAGCATTTCACAAGTAGCGTTACAGCTTACAGTAAGTCTATTACATCAGCTGAAGTTACTTACACCATATAATAAAACAATTCAGTCATTATTTTTGTAAATAATTTTGTAATACAATCCTCTTGAGCAGTGTAGCAGAGCCGCAAAGGAACTGGAAATAAGCCTGAACATCGCAGAGCAACATAAAAGAATGGCAGAAAAAGAAAGGTAAATATACTGGGCTCGTGCAAGTGAGATAAGTCATGTGACTTAGTATAGTCATGTGGTTTATCTGTCATTTTGGTGGCCAAATTGTCGTCTCTCGGGAGTCGCGCTTTCACCAAGAATTGAGTCCGATCGTGAGCGATTCTTGCTTCACGCAGTAAAATCAATGTTAAGGTCTCATGTTTTTGTTTGTTTCTCAAAAAATTGAGCCCTTAAATGTCGATTCACGGCAATGAAGCAGGAATCTAACGTGGTGAACCAAACTCTGGCGATTGATTACGATCGGATTCACTAAATGAGACTTCGGTCATTAAACCATGAGAAAGCACTGCTGGCGAGTGTTTTGTCACTCAATTATGTCCGATTTACCGCTCTTCTAGCGCCCCCAAATGGCTGCAGACTAGCTGGCGCTTGACGAATACGCGGCGGACTCCTGACAGACGACAATTTAACCACCAAAATGGCGGATAAACAAAAGTCACATGACTTATGACGTCACCTTGCACAAGCCCAAACCAGCTTCGGATGGAGCACGAATTGGTTATAACTTTAAAATTGCTTAAAGTAGTAAAGATTCATATCTGGCAACGTTACGTTCGCTCGACTATAAGCGGTACAGTCACATACATTAGAAAAAGACAGGCCTGAATTGTATTTTCTATTATAGGTGTTTGGGACGGCACGAAGAGGCCATAGGACAACATAAAATATCATTGAGTGTCGCAGCACAGAACGGAGATAAGGCAGGGGAAGCACGTGCTAATGAGAATCTTGGTATCTGTTATAAGAATCTAGGGCAGTACGACAAGGCTTTACACCATCATCAAACACACCTAAACATTGCAACGAAGATTGGAGACAAAGCAGGCAAAGGACGTGCTAATTGCAACCTGGGCATCTGTTACCATAATATGGGGCAGTACGACAAGGCCATACATCATCATCAAGTAGGCCTAAACATCGCAACACAAGTCGAAGACAAGGCAGGCAAAGGAAGTGCTAATTGCAACCTTGGCTTTTGTTACTATAAGATCGGGCAGTACGACAAGGCTATACATCATTATCAAACAGCCCTAAACATCGCAACAGAGATTGGATACAAGGCAGGCAAGGGAGATGCTAATGGGAATCTTGGTGCCTGCTATGAGATTAAGGGACAGTACGACAAGGCCATACGTCATCAACAAATAGCCCTAAGCATCGCAACAGAGATTGGAAGCGAGGCAGGCAAAGAACGTGCTCATGGCAACCTTGGTGTCTGTTGTTGGAAATTGGGGCAGTACGACAAGGCTATACATCACCATCAAATATACCTGAACATCGCAACACAGATTGGAGACAAGGCAAACCAGGGAGGTGCTAACGGCAACCTAGGTAATTGTTATGAGAGTATGGGGCAGTACGACAAGGCCATACATCATCACAGAATAGACCTGAACATCGCAACAGAGATTGGAGACATAGAAGGTAAAGGACGCGCTAATTGTAACCTTGGTGTCTGCTATACTAATATGAGGCAGTACGACAAGGCCATGCATCATCATCAAATAGTCCTAGACATCGCAACAGAGATTGGAAACAAGGCAGGCATAGAACGTGCCAATGGCAACCTTGGTATCTGTTACTGGAATGTGAGGCAGTACGACAAGGCCATAAATCATCATCAAATAGCCCTCAACACCGCAACAAAGATTGGAAACAAGGTAGGCGAAGGACGTGCTAATGGACACCTTGGACTCTGTTATAGGAGTATGGGGCAGTACGACAAGGCAGAAGCTATGCTGAATAAAAGTGTCGCATTACAAGAGGAATTATTTCACAACACACCAAAGCTGGACGAATCCAAAATATCTATTCTTGATACCTTTATTTACTTCCTGAGCGCATTTATCGGAGTCCTCATTTGTCGAGGCAAAACTAACGAAGCACTTCTTATATCAGAGAACAAACGATCAAGAGCCTTAGCAGACCGTATGTCTTCGCGTCATCATGCTCGATGTACTGAAGTTCCTAGTACGGCTGATGTTTTGGACTTTTCCGCGTTGCTTGAAATAGTCACGGCCCTTGGCACTACAGTCCTCTACTATGCGTTGCTTGGTTCCCACCTTTGCTTTTGGGTCATAAAGCCGAATGGCCACGTGGCGTTCAGACACCACTCTGTTAAGGGGAAGGATTTTCTAATGTGTAAGTCTGGCCCTAATCTTATGGACTTTTACAAACTGATTAAAAATACTAGGGATTTAATCAAATCAGGTTGCTCTTTCGACTGCGAAGACCGTTCCCTGTCGTTTATGTATCCAGAAGGAACGTCACAACAGAGAGCGTACCAGATAAATCCTGTCAAAGAATTAGCCAAGATGCTGAACGAATTGCCTATTTCACTGCCAGGATTACCGCAGGACTGCGCCAGCAACCCGAATGGCCAAAGCGTTGAAACGGCCGTAACAAGACAGAGTCTGGGGGAGAGTAAAGCTGCAAGTGTCCAGGAAGACCCTGCAAAAGTACGCAACAATCTCGCAGAGACCCAAGACGAGCCTGCAAAGATACAGGACAATTTTTCACAGATCCAAGACGAGCCTGCAAAGATACATGCAAATCTTTCAGAGACTCAAGAAAAACCTGCAAAGATAGAGGAAAGTCTTTCAGAGACTCAAGACAAACCTGCAAAGATACAGGACAATCTTTCAGAGACCCAAGACGAGCCTGCGAAGATACATGAGCATCTTTCAGAGACCCAAGACGAGCCTGCGAAGATACAAGAGAATCTTACAGAGACTCAAGACGAGCCTGCGAAGATACACGAGAATCCTTCAGAGACCCAAGATAAGCCTGCGAAGATCCAGGGCGAACATAAAGAACCTAACCTTTTCATCATGCTTCAAGAAATGTACGACAACATTCTGCGACCCGTGAGAGAGTTTCTAGAAGGGTCACAGGTAGTGGTTGTACCTGATGGCTCCATCCCTTTGCTTCCATTTGCCTGTCTTATCGATGAAGAGGAATGCTTCGTAGCCGGCGACCTGCAATTTAGACTGGTGCCATCACTAACCATAGCAAAGATGATCAGTGAGCACCTACAAGAACCCCAAAGCCAAGCATCTCCTCTGATAGTTGGAGACCCTGAAGTATGTAAGTTTCAGGACGGCGGTTGGGTCTATGACGAACCACGTAGACTGCCACATGCAAACAAAGAGGCCCACATGATTGCCAAGATCCTTAATGTCCAACCTTTAACGGATGGAAAAGCTACCAAAGAAGGTGTTCTTCAAAGAATTGAAAGTGCCAATTTGATCCACGTGGCAGCTCACGGAGATAGTGACAGAGGAGAGATCCTCCTTGCTCCGAGCCCTGACATTAAGAAGAAGACAATCTTAAAGGAAGACATCATGCTGACAGTCCAAGACCTGGAACAGAAACGACTGAGGGCCAAGCTGGTTGTTCTGAGCTGCTGCCACAGCGGTCACGGTGACGTCAGAGCTGAAGGAGTAGTCGGCATCGCTCGTGCATTCCTCGGAGCTGGAGCTCGCGCAGTTCTCGTGACGCTTTGGGCAATTAATGATAAGGCCACTTTTTTCTTTATGGAAAAGTTCTACGGGCAGCTTGTTAAAGGGAAAAGCGCAAGTGAAGCACTCGACGAAGCAATGTACGTCATGAGAGAGAGTGAAGAATTCAAGTTTCCCTATTACTGGGCGCCTTTTGTTCTGATAGGTGACGATGCGACTCCCTTCAGTGTTCAATAAAAGGTACGTAACAGCGTTATTTGTATCACGTGCATACCTTCACTGCATCAAATGACTATTAAAATAATCCTCTTCTTCAAACAAAGTATCGCAAAAGTAGAACACTTTCGTCCAATTGCTACAAAGACTTCAACATCCTAGCTCTAATCGACTTTTCTTCCTTCTACCCTTCCGACAGGCATTGTTGTTTAGAGTCACACTGAATTAAAATGATTGAGTGTGTTTGGAACTTTTTCAAATCTTTCATATGTAGTTTGATTATCCAATGGCACTTTGTATTACCCAGGCTAGATCGACCCCAGTCTACCCGGATGATCGTCCTTTTGTTTGTTGACGGCCATTAAGAAGTAAACACAAGAGCACAGTAAAAAGCTGACGGTGTGAACGAGCTCTAGTCAGTATAAGAATTTATTTAGCTTTTGTTGAAGCAAAAATAGAATTCCAAAAAATCGGCAGTGCTTTTGAGTTACGAAACAAAATAAAATATTAGACTGCTATAACGAACTACAAGTGAATTTATAGTATAGAGCAGCTTTAGAAAAAAGTGCCGTCACTTTGCTCTTCAATATTTATGTGCATGGTTGTGAAAAAGGCGCCAATGTTATCTTTATAGAAATTACAACGAAACCGAGAAGAATTATATATATCTGGCTCATTGTTCATTCAACACACCAAAGCCATCAAGCCGGGGTCTGGTTCAGTGCTGACCTATACGGGCTATACCATAAAATCATACGTATGATACATCGTATGTACAGACAACTAAGAGGAAGGTTCTTTGTTTATGTGTTTTTCTCGTTAGCATAACTGTTTGCATAAAATGGCAAACATTAAAAATATATACATACATACATGCACATATATATACATTACATGAATTATAACTGCTAACTGTTAACTGGAATGGCTGCACTTACTCTCGCCTCCTCAATCGCTTTGCTTGGTAACATCAACCTCGGAAAGGCGTACACAGCCCCAGCTATTTCGTTGCATTGAACTCCTTCCAAACTATTTAAAGTTTCTGTTGTTGCCTTGGCTTTCCTCCGTAGCGAATCCATGATTTCGTTCTTTTCCTGAAGCAAACAGTAACAACGACCAGAAACACTCAGATAAAGAAACACACACACACACACACACACACACAAAATACCAAAGGCGTACTTAGAAGATTACTTTGGTGACCATGATTCGTAGTACACCAATAAAAAATTCAGTCGAGGTTCAGTCGAATAGGCCATTTCCCAGATGCCTGTTGCCTGTGTTTCAAACTAAGTGAAGCCTAGTGCAAATCAATTTCGTTAACTCTTATGAAGATGAGTTTGATCTGAAGTAAAATGAAAGCTCGTTTTCATAAGGATTCGTACGAGACCTCGTTTTGAAACCGAGACAACAGGCATCTCAGAAATGGTACTACTACCTGCACGCATCTTTTGTCGCTCATTATTTGTTAGCGACCGCTGACTTACAACCAATGTAACATAATTTTGCGTATCGCGATCACCTCCAAGAGCAATGTAGCTGGCAAATCGCAAAAAAATAAAGAGAAACAGGAGGTATCCATATTGACACAGCCAAGCCTTTATTCTGAGATAAGTCAAGCAACCGCATAAAATTTGGTATAGATACGGCGGTATAATATTGGTATAAAGTATAAATACCTTTGTAAAACTTTCATAGGACTCATCTCCAGGCCGGGGTGGATTGCACACCAAACTCATCAAAGCCTGGAAAACAAACACGAAAGTAAACAAACAAACAAACAAAAACAAAAACAAAATTGACTAGAATGCAATAAGATTATTTTGAATTGCCTGATTTTCTACCCAATAGATTTCGTAATGCATGTCACCGTCATCCAAGTTCATCCAAACTAGTTTGCTGATTGACTACCACAGTGCACATCTACACGGCACTATTCCGTCCTCAGAACACAAACCTGTCCCTTAGGCCCTGTTTACATGGAAGGAGGGTCACCCTTCTCTATTGAAATTCCTTGTCCGGTTAAAAAGGTAACTAGGGTCACCCTAGGAGGAGGGTTACCCTCCCAACAGGGAAAACTTTTGGCCATGTAAACGCTCGAGGTAGAGTTACCCTCCCAGGTTGGGGAGGGGAGGGGGCTAAGTTTAGTGCCAGGTTACGATCTCAATTCTCGCGACCACGCGATGCCTTTTAGACTTTCGACGAGATAGCCCTAGGGATGGCTTCTTCTAATCCTTCTAGGAGGGTGTCCCTCCTTCCATGTAACAGAGCCTAAGGCTGGTTCACACGAGTAAAGCAAGCGCAAACGCAAACTGCGCAAGTAAATGGAAAATTTTTCATTTTCTTGCGCTTGCTTTACTATTGTAAAGCAGTCTTTACCATACCCAGCTTTAGATAACACATAACGGGTTTATCATGAAATCAATCCAGTTTAGTGTCCATCAACTTACCAAACCGTCCTTTCATATCACACCTATTGTCGGTTTTGTGATTATGGGCGATCAGTGAGGGAGGAATGTACAATACCATGAATTATCCTAAGGGACTATCTGAAGTAGCTCGATCGATAATATTGGTTGGAAAACAAAACAGATACAAATACGACAATTTAGGGGAGTATCTATGGGTTGGGGGAAGAGGTTATTTTTGGAGGTCGTGACGCATACAGTGGGCACTGGGCAAGGGTGGGTGGGGACCATTTATAGGTTTTGGCACTTGTGTACCTGTCCTGTGCTTGGTGGAAATGGACTGGTAGTGGTTTTTATTTGGAAATAATGCAGTACTTCGTCACTGAAGCCAACCAATTCGTAGTAACCACCCCTCAAGCCGCATCTGGAAAGCATAAAATGCCCTGAGTGACTTACAGCAGCTGGTGCAAACAGTCTTCCTTCACTGTTCGGCTCCCCCCTCCCTCCTCTGTGGCTCAGGATGTTCTTTTCTCCTCGTTATCATCTATTTGTTTTACGTTCTCACCTTGCCATTTTCACTGTGTCCAGTGTGTATCTGCTTTTCTATTGATGATGATGGTGATGATGCTGTTGTCGTTATTGTTATTGTTTCTGGTATTAAAGGGGCCCTCTCAGCCAATTTAATGTGTTTTTGTTTACATCTAGAAATGTATTTTAGAGAATCTGGCTGAATTTGGTTTCTATCACAAAATAACGTAATCCTCAAAAGAAAAATAGGCAATTAGCACTTTTAGGTCAAAAGAAACTAACATTCTGCTCAAGCGAGTCATATGGAAGTGGATTGCTATTCATCTTTCGACTTTCGCGGTACCAAGGACTACGGGGTACGGGCGGATCAAGGACTTCGGTGCGCAAAGGACTGTGGGTGAGAGGGCCTCTTTAATGATGACGATGGTAATGGTGATGTCGGTGATGATGATGATGATGATGATGATGATGATGATGATGATGATGATGATGATGATGATGATGATGATGATGATGATGATGATGATGATGATGATGATGATGATGATGATGATGATGATGATGATGATGATGATGATGATGATGATGATGATGATGATGATGATGATGCTGATGATGATGATGATGATGATGATGATGATGATGATGATGATGATGATGATGATGATGATGATGATGATGATGATGATGATGATGATGATGATGATGATGATGATGATGATGATGATAATGATGATGATGATGATGATGATGATAATGATGATGATGATGATGATGATGATGATGATGATGATGATGATGATGATGATGATGATGATGATGATGACGGTGGTGGTGATGGTATTCAATGGTGATAATAACAATATAAACGCCTCGCGCCAGGTAACCTTCACGTGACTTACTCGCCGTAATATCCTTTGGCGGCACAATGGATTGAGATGAGTTGAAACTTGTCGTAGTCTGGACCTAAATCCCGCAGGACCCTTTTGCAGGAATAGAACCTGACGTCGTCCTTGTAAATATTCTCTTGGTAGACTTCATCCGTGACCAGCACCAGTCGCTCCTTTTTACACAGTTTTATGATGTCTGCGATGTTTTCGTAAGTCAAAACCTGGCCTAGAAAATACGACGGGTAAATTAATACCCCGCCATGGAGGCGCAGTTATATACTCAAAACTGTAAACGACAAAGCACAGTCATCAACCAATCAAATAAAAATCCTTTGCCCACAAACTGACAGCCAATGGAACCAGACATTAGCGTCTTATTCAGAGAGAGAGAGAGAGAGAGAGAAAGAGAGAGGGTTCAGCTAGAAATGATCGAGGACACAATTCTTGTCAAAATTATACATTTTTATATAAGCCAGCCGTAAATGCTTTAGGAAAGACACCGATTCAATGTTTCCAAATGTGAATTAAGATCTGAATTGAATCGATACCATAAACCATATTACTTCCCCCCTTTCTCGAAATTTTAATGACTCAGCTATAAATATACTTAAAATTTAGTGTTCCAGGGTCAGTAAAATTAGATCTATAGTATTCTAATGCTTAAGAAAGGGGGTTTTTAATACATGGATTTTATTATTTAGGGTTAGAATTAGATTTGGTACTAGAGTTAGGGACTCTTTATTTCTTCTCTTCTTGAGATCACGCGGAGGGCTGCGTGTACATGTGTGTGTATGCGAGGTACGGACACTTGTGTGTGTATTGTACGTAAACCCCGTATTATACAAGAAATATAGATACGAGTGTTTTACTGGAAAATATACCGTGCGTAAAATCCATACGAAACTACATCCGGGACCCAAGTGGCGTATTTTCCATATCCTCACTAGTGAGGATATCGTTGGCATCATTTCCCGCTTTTTCATGGTTGTTTGTGCAATTTCTCGTAAAACACTCGTGTCTAATAAAAAGAAAATTACACGGCGGCTTGAAGATATGGATTTTATTTTTTCGTGGTAAAAACATAGAGATTACTTCATGGAAAGTGCGCGCGTACGGTTTTTATTCACGAGTTGTGAAGTATCATAAAACGAACGAGCGAGGCTTTGCGAGCGAGTGAGTTTTATGATACGAAACAATGAGAGAATAAAAACTGTACAAAGCACTTTCCATGATGTTTTCTGTTTATTATATACATACTGAGACATTTATGATGGGACCGGGAAACCCTTTAAAAGTAGTGAAAAATCGTCGTTCGCAGCTTGTGATTGGACGAACGATTTTTTTCACGTGTGAAAAGCGTCGTTCGCGGCCTCTCATTTGCGTACGAAATTTTACGATATGGCTTTTTCGTGAGTATGTCTCAGTATGTATATAATAAAATATTTTACTCACTCGCGAAGCGCTCGTTCGTAAAATATTGTTTTTACCACTCGAAAATAAAATTCATATCTTCGCGTCGCCGTGTAATATCTTCTATGTACTATGTATGTAATCTATGCATGCATAACTGTATGGTGCTACTATCTAGCCCTTCTCCTCTTTAAAATGATCAAATGCAATGAATTTACTCCTTCGTGCAGTCTTTAACCACTTGATAGTTTTTCAGGTGAAAGCTGATTTATCTATCAATTCTCACTACATCACTCACATAGTTTCGTTTTGAAAGGCTGGTCAAGAGTAAAAGGATTAATTACGTGCGTGCGAAATTGTACATGCTGCTGCTAAATAAAAACCTATCAAAGTTATTTTGTATACTCCTTCAATCCGGTAGGAAACAGTTATTGAGAGCAAAGTCATTTGTTGCCTTAACGACACAACTCGTTCGTATATAAAATTCAGGCTAATGCAAATCTGCTGGCAAGTCTACTGGACATAAAATATTAATGGTAAATTATCGATTGGCCACGGTAAGAGACCCTGATCATCAGGCTGTCCTGTTGCAGAAGTAAAAACAACTGAACGTTTTCTTATACTCCGTTCGAATCACTGCACTCAGGCTGACGTAAACCACAACATTTAAGGCACTGTTCGCGTATCCTAGCAACAAGACACCGAATGATACAGCTCTGGGGAGGGGTAACGAGATAAACAAATTCAGAATTATAGTCACTGCGTACGGAGTCCAACACAGGCAAAAGACAGCGATGATAATAACGAGAGTTCTTGTCAGCTTGGCGTCGTTTCGAGAGCGCTTTGAATAACAAGATTCAAGGCCTGGTTTTATTTGAGTACATTTCGAGTTATCTTCAAGGGGGGATATGTCTTCTCCCGAATTACTGGTGATGTTGTCGGTGATGTGATCTGAAGAGGTATGCTCAGTCGCTACGCGGGTGTCCAATTCAGTAGAATTATCTTGTTTAGATGGATTTTCCCATGCACTATCGGCACTGCTTGATTTTTTAATTTCTGTTGAGGTACTTTCCCCAGACATCACTCCAGTTCCAACGCTGAGCTTGCCTTTGTCTTCAATTTCCACACGTGGATGAACTTTCATATTGTTCCTGGCTTTAAATGTCTTGAGAGCGTCGCTGTTTTCTGATATTCTGTCTAGCGACTGTTTCCTTTTGGAGTTGAGAGTTTTTCTTTTCCCCCAAGATGAGACATTTTTGTCCGAAGCTTCCGATACTTTCCATATCTTCCGATAGCAAGTCGCCATAATGCTCGCAGGACCACAAAGACAAACGCCGACCATGACGAACGTGTAGGATGCACTGGAAGACCAGTCAACGAAACACTGAGACTGTCCGGCGATGTAACGATACTCCGCCCACCCAACAAAGGGAGGAAAGCAAAGAAATGCCGAAAACAACCAAACCATTACGATATACACAGCACATTTGCGTTTGCTGAAGTGTTGTTGATAAGTCCTCCACTTGACAACGTGATGATAACGATTCACGCTCACCATCGCCAGTGACATCACGGAGGCGACTAACGACAGCAAGTTCACGAAAGCGGTTAACGTACAAACGAAGTCACCAAACATCCAGGAACCGTGAAGAAGCGTCGCGTTTGCCATCGGCATATTCACAACGGAAACCAGAAGATCCGCCGCGGCCAGGTTGAGAAGAAACATATTGTTTTGTGTGCGAAGAGCGGGTTTACGAAGCAGAACCATAAATAACGAGATGTTGCCAAGGAGAGCAAAAATATTTACAGCTGCTAGAAGGCAAGATTCCACGAAAATGTTTGCCATTTCACCGAGTATAGACCGAGTGTTATTTTATGCCGTTGATATTCACTTATTTGCAATTACTTTTCCCAATCCGCTGTCCAAAACGCTTGTTTATATTTATTATTTACAATACTGGCTCGTTTTCCCATTATCTACCGGAAATTTCCTCCCTGTTGACTACGAGACCTGAATAACAATTAGTTTAATCACCGATGGTTTTATCATAAGTGCGGTAAAGGACGTATTGAATCGGGTTTTATGA
This sequence comes from Plumapathes pennacea, assembly GCA_964036295.1. Lineage (NCBI taxonomy): Eukaryota > Metazoa > Cnidaria > Anthozoa > Antipatharia > Myriopathidae > Plumapathes > Plumapathes pennacea. The sequence goes on from OZ038463.1 coordinate 15,041,759, forward strand.
AAAGTAAGTTTATGTCCGTAAGACAAAAAGCATTTTGTGCGATGAGTCATGCAAGCAGAAAAAAGACGCACACTTTCGGGAAGTTTGCTTGTTTCGTGTGAACAAAGGACATTTTCCAAGTGGACTTATGAAGACAACAGCTGATCAATAACACCCTGAGACGTGCAACTTATACATTATGCAAAATTAAATCGAAAGTGACTAATTCAATCATTACTGAGGAAATATTGCATAGAAAAGGACTACAAAGAAATAAGGTTTGATGAACACCAAACCTCGACTATTCCTGGGAGATAGCTTCTACTGGTATATGGCAGATCGATTCTAAAACATTTGCGGTCAAAATTAATTAAATACGAGCGATTACTTGTAACAAAAACCTTACGTCAAGACACTGGGGGTCTTTTGCGATTCATCCTCATCGCTTGTTTACCCAACAACAAATCGCTGGGAGAAAAGAGTTTGAAAGATTTTGTCGTTACGTCCTGTTTTACTGTGGACAATGCTTGCAATACAGCTAGAGACAACATGCTGATCAGTTAGGCAATTTAACAATTATGACGACAAGTGTCTAAAATAAGCTGAACGCAATCTTTACGGGGCTCTTGGTTGAATGGTTTAGAATTCATGTTTGATGATTTTCCTCCGCGTGATAAACGAATCACTCTCAAAGGCTGCAAACCCTGCAAGCAGAACTTCCGTTACTCCCCCAGGATACCTTAATTGGTTTATACACACAGCCATCCCGCCAAATCTGACTGATATTTCTTACATAAACGCCGTTTTCTTGTAATCGAGCTGCCCAACGACGGGATAACGCAAAATTATACAAATTCACTTACTTTAGCAGTAAAAAAGATAGAAATTATAATTTTAGAGTTTAAGTGTTATCCGAACATACATGGATAGCCGATAAAAATTGTTTATGCAGCCCAGGGCCCGGTTTTTCGAAAACCGATTAAACTAATCCAGGATTAACGAAATTCTTTCTGACGACCTCTCTGCCGATAAAATGCAGGGTTTTGTTCAAATATGGATTAAAAAGCTTGTTTTAGCTGAAAACGTATCAAGGAAATCGTTGCAGGACAAAATCTTCACATTTTCAGGCTTATAAATGACAAGAAAGTTTACACCTAATCCAGGATTAGCCTAATCGTGCTTTGAAAAACCGGGCCCAGCATGTAATTTACTTTTCGCAGGTCCAGTTCGAACATAATTAAGTCTGGCATGTGACATTTTCCACCCGTTATAACACAAATAACTTTTATTATTGAATTAGTCGCCCAATATTCACACTAGATTACCTCCTTCATTTACACTCTTGCCATCCATGATTGTATTTATCACCTGTCGTCGGATATTCTAGTTGGCACAAAGACTTTTTTAAATCTAATCATTCACAATTTCCTGGCTTTATACCGTCCTGACCAATCCGGCTTGACTGTTATATCGCTTGGTGCTTGCTTTTGAAAATTAACGTATTCATGTTAATTGGTTTCCTAATCCTGGGGCCAATTCGATAAAACATTTACAAGTGTATTTTACAAGTTGGGCCAATTTCCCCACACGTTAAAACACACTTTAATTTAATACCGTGACCAGATCAGTTCCACTTATACAGTTGACGCCTGTATCTCTAATGTTTTACACACTTTTGTCCAACTGGAGTTCGTTTTGTGGTGTTTGAATAATGGTCCAACTTGTAAAATACACGTATAAACCAATTCGATAAACATTTACAAGTGTATTATACAAGTTGGACCATTATTCAAACACCACTAAACGGGCAAAGTTTGTACAATGTTACAGATACAGGTCCCCAGTGCACAACCACAACAGTATTTGGCTATTGTGTTGGATTAAAGTGTTTAACGTGTGGGGAAATTGGTCTGACTTGTAAAATACACTTGTAAATGCTTTATTGAATTGGCCTCTGTACTGTTATACCTTCTCGATGCTCTGAAAAAGTTTAAAAAACTAACTTACGACTAAAGTTCTGGCCATTATTATAGGCTATTCGGGACTTGTGTCCTCTTATACGTAACAATTCTCAGCCAATAATGTTTACTGTCATCAAATAGTGTTTAATATTTTTAAGCAAAAGTAGTAGGCCGTAAATTACTCTACTATATATACTTGAGTTTAGATAATTCAATACACTCGACATAAGTTTGAAAAGCTAAAGTTAAAGTTTACTAGGTTATTGAATACCTGCTCCTTCATAGTAGAGTTGTAACGTTAGCTATCATTCGCTTATTATTTGTTTGGCCTGCACTAGTCACCCTTGTTAGCAATGTTCCTAACTTATTCACTGCTTTCAGTTTGCCTTGTAAACTGAGTACATGTAATGATAATAACAAGCAGTGAAACTAAAAAGCATTCAATAATTGTTTACGTTGTGATAATAACATACGAAGGCGTTCATTCGCTTCGCCGTTCGTTTCCTCTTCTTTACTCAGAGCCGGAGTTGATGATTCTGAGCTGAAATCAGTATACTTCAGTCCTGGCAAAAGTTTAGAGTTCTTGTCTTCGTTTAGATCTTTAAAACTGTGCATGGTTTGATTTGTTCTGAGTTAATATATTTCAAGGTCACTCCGAGGAAATTAACTATGTGCGAGACGTATATGGCTGTCATCATCCGAACTATTTTATGTTGAGAAATCGATCAGGTGCGCATTTTTTTATCTTTTTTGGTCTCATGATTTTCTAAGCAGGAAAAAAATCGAAAGATTTTCAAGAGAACTCTGGTCAGCATAAATAGACAGTAAACTACTTTTGGCGAGGATAATTGTCCGAGGATATTATCTGTTCCGAGAAGCGAACATTGTGAACTCGTGAGCGGACGTTATTCGATCACGTGTCACGATTCCACCAATCACGCGCAGGGGGAAATAATTGATGGGTCATAAGAAGCCAATATTTATAACTTCTTTCACTCGGATGTGGCAACCATCTTGGATATTTTTATGATGAGGAGGAATGGGTAAAAGCGTTACAGAAACACTGACGGACGTATTGCTATATACACTAGCGGAATCCCCGTAAAATACGGTAATCAAATTTTTCTTTTTTTTTTCCTAACCTTTTTTCTTTCTTTCTTTTTTTCTTTTTGAACTCCATTTCGAGCATCTAGATCCTGATCGTCAGGCTGTCCCGTTGCAGACGCAAAAACAACTGAACGTTTTCCTACACTCCGTTCGAACCACTGCACTCAGGCTGACATAAATCACGACATTTAAGGCACTGTTCGCGTATCCTAGCAACAATACACCAAAAGATACAGCTTTGGGGAGGGGTGAGGAGATACACAACTCCACAATAATAGTCACTGCGTACGGAGTCCAACACAGGCAAAACACAGCGATGATAAAAACAAGAGTTCTCGTCAGCTTGGCGTCGTTTCGAGAGCGCTTTGAATAACGTGAAGAACGAGATTCAAGTCGTGGTTTCATTTGAATACATTTTGTAGATTTGATAGAACTTGCTCAAGGCCACATCGTAAAAAGTGCTCAATTTTAGGTATGTGGAAGTTCGCATCCGTTTCCGCGGGCCTCCACTTTTGCTGAACCGCGTAACTATTCGATTTAGTCTCAGTTTTGAAAACCCTCTATCCGTGACTTCATTACTCATGTCATGCACAGCTTATGTTCAACATCTACATATTCATCAGAGGCCATGATACTCCAGCCTGGGCTGCATTCAAACTAAATACGCCTTTCTTCTTTTGGCTGAGTTTCAAGTCGGATACGTTTAAGTGAAATCTGATAACTTGTTGACATTACTTGCGGTTTTGGTCAAATTCATTTTTGAATTCTTCTTCTTCCAGTTCTCTACAGCATTTTTCATTGCTGGCGAAAACTATGCGAAGCAAAGCAGCTATAATCAAACGATAGAAATGTTTCGACAAGCTGAAGTCGCTCAGGGCTGTCAGTGGTCACGGGTATTTCAACTTTGACTTACGCTTGTCAAACAACCGAGAATTTACCAAAACCTGTGTTTCTTCATGCGTATTCCCTGATGCTCAAATTTCAAAGGCAATTGTTGACACAGCATGACGGACTGACTGACTGACGCAGTCTTAACTGCAATAAGGTGGGACGCTTAAAAATGCCACCACAAAAACTACTTCGACGATCGCGTTCTCGATTTTGTTGCGTTGTCGGTAATATCGATACTGCCCAAATTGGGAACAGAACGACCTCCATATTTGGAATCCATTGTTGACAGCACCGGGACACGGGACACATTCCAGTTGGACTAATCGCATGAAGCTTCGCTTTTCACCACTTCGTGCTGAACGCGAGCTTAAAAACGCATGAAAGATCAGCCAAAATGCTTCAAGAACTTATCGACAACTTGGAGAATATTGCATCCTGACACCTTAAGATACACTTGGCGCCGCAAAAATCCCGAAATTCAATGTCGATTAGATTTTTTTCTCGTTAGCTAAAGTCTAATGTTAACCCTTTTTGGCAAAATTATACTGTTAGAGTCTAATTGCATCTCAAATTGAGTATATTCTGTCCCCCCTAACAACAAACTATCGCGCTCTTAGAGAAATTAGCGGCTTGCTAACTAATGAAACTATCTTGCCTTCTACGGGTTACTATCTGCTCTAAAAGCCCTAAGAAACAATAATAAAGACAATATACACAATCACGAAAATATAAAATACGAAAGCCCTCAAGATAAATTCTTAAATGCTAATAAACCAAGTAAACATGCTTACAGAACAATCGTCAGACTCAAGCAATAGTGCCCCAACGAAATCCAAGAAAATCGGCTGGCAGACTGCGGACCAGAAACTAGTAAATCTATAAACTGGAAGACGGCATACCAGTTTTCTTTCCAATGCACAAAATCAACAAAATTAATCACGTTCCAATTTAAGCTCCTACATAGACGATTGGTAACTAACGATTTCCTAAAGCAAATAGGAATAAAAGATAATGATCTCAGCAGCTTTTGTTAAACTGAGAAAGAGAACCTTCTTCACCTCTTCTGGTCTTGTAGTGTGAGTTCGAATTATTGGAAAAACTTTAAAAACCATTTAGTAAGCCAAGAACTTATACCAACAGCATACGATAAAATTTCTTTAAGCACAGCACTAGGCCTTATTTCGGACACCCCAAGTCATAAGAAGGAACTAAACTTTGCTTTCTGGTGGCCAGGTATTACATATGGTGCAGCAGAACACGAAACCTGATACCCAAAATAGAGAACTTCTCTAACTTTTTGACATGTTATAACAGCCTCGAAACGGAAGCAACATCGAATCTCTTTACTAAGACATGCAGGTAACTGATACAACCTAACTACCATATAGCTTTAGGCATAGTGACTCTTTATTTCTTCTCTTCTTGAGATCACGCGGAGGGCTGCGTGTGCATGTGTGTGTATGCGAGGTACGGACACTTGTATATGTATATTGTACGTAAACCCCGTATTATACAAGAAATTTAATAATTTATTATATAGACACGAGTGTTTTACTGGAAAATATACCGTGTGTAAAATCCATACGAAACTACATCCGGGACCCGAGTGGCGTATTTTCCATATCCTCACTAGTGAGGATATCGTTGGCATCATTTCCCGCTTTTTCATGGTTGTTTGTGCAATTTATCGTAAAACACTCGTGTCTAATATAATAAAAAGAAAATTACCCCGCGGCTTGAAGATATGGATTTTATTTTCTCGTGGTAAAAACATAGAGATTACTTCATGGAAAGTGCGCGCGTACGGTTTTTATTCACGAGTTGTGAAGTATCATAAAACGAACGAGCGAGGCTTTGCGAGCGAGTGAGTTTTATGATACGAAACAACGAGTGAATAAAAACTGTACAAAGCACTTTCCATGATGTTTTCTGTTTATTATATACATACTGAGACATTTATGATGGGACCGGGAAACCCTTTAAAAGTAGTGAAAAATCGTCGTTCGCAGCTTGTGATTGGACGAACGATTTTTTTCACGTGTGAAAAGCGTCGTTCGCGGCCTCTCATTGGCTAGAACTCATTTGCGTACGAAATTTTACGATATGGCTTTTTCGTGAGTATCAGTATGTATATAATAAAATATTTTACTCACTCGCGAAGCGCTCGTTCGTAAAATATTACTTTTACCACTCGAAAATAAAATTCATATCTTCGCACCGCCGTGTAATATCCTCTATATATGTACTATGTATTTATATTAAGTGACATTGTAAGTGCTGACGTATTAGTGTAAGTGTAAGTGTAAGCAAAGAATCTGAACCTTTGTGTAACAAATTTAGAATAAAAAAATTGGAAATCAGAAAAAAAAAATACTATTATCATTATTATTATTGAGTGAAGAAGTGGTATAAGCTTCAACTAATCACACTAAACATGAGTATGACCTGTAATAAAGAGATGTCTTATTTTGTCATTATGCAAAAAATACCTTATCGAGACCCTGATCTGATTCACATCCTGGCCATTATTAGCCTGCATCATGTAGCAAATGGTCTGTGACAAAAAACAGTTGAAGGGGAGGAGAGAATGCCTGCATAAACTGCATCGAACTATTTGTACAAAATATTACTCTTTCTTGATTTTTGTGTTTGATACGAATCAGTAACACTTCCGTAAAAGTAGCAAAACACGGCCATCAACAAAGTCGCAGCGAACGACGATCAACTCGATTCTCGAACTGAAAGCGCTAAATAGCCTACAAAATAGACAGCCTCCTGCCTAAATTAGCTACATAACATAGCGGAAAGATACTTACGTCAGAAAAAGAGAAATCGGTAAAGCCTGAGTAAAGTCATTGTGGAAATAAAAGCTATTCAAAGAATTCAAAACATCACTGTGAACAAACGCCATTGCATTGCGCTATTGCTCGTGACGTCACGACTTGAACGATTGTAACCACGAACACGCGTAAACCAATCAGAGTCGAGCAGATTCTCGACACGATAAAAATCGCTGTATTTTAGGACTCCTGGCCTTCCGGCAGGAGTAAAAACTATGCCTCCGTTAGGATAGTTTAGCAGCTGCTGCCCAGTATTGATTCACTACAACTTTCACTTCTAAACGATCTCATCAAATGCAAGTGATTTATTTCTCTTCGACTCTCGTATTTATACAGCCAGTTTACTAAAGGTATGACTCCATTTAATAATACGGATATTACAATGCTGCTAATAATATCAAGATCATCTTTCGCAGTTACGACGTCCGGAATCTTATGACACTTCCGCTATTTGTGCACCGTAATGCATCTACTACGTCATTTGCCCAGGGCACCCATTTATAACAGCTTTTGCTGAAGGGTTTACCCTGGTAAAATATGTTATTATTATTATTATTATTATTCCTGTTAGATGTCTGCTGCCTTGAACCTTCAAATGGAAACCTCAGGCTACGTTTACAGTATACCGGATAGAATTTTGAGCGAGTTTTACAAATGTGGGTTCCTTTTAAGTGTAAGCATGACTGTCCTCATTGTTAGGTGTGTCTATGTCTATAGACATACAATCTAGGTTTATACCATGTCTATAGACCACTGTCTATGTCTACCATGTCTGTAGACCATGTCTATAAAAAGACACTAAACAACACGGACAAGGGTGCTGCCTATAACTGTTTATAGAATGAAAGGATTAATTATGTGCGAAATTACATGCGGCTGTTGAATAAAAACTTCCTATCAAAGTTTCCTATTTAGTACTCCTCCAATCTGGTAGGGACCAGTTATGAGACCATTCATTTGTTACCTTAACAACCCGCGGCCCGTTCGAACTGTATGTGGTACATTTTGAACCCAAATTTTCAAACGACGCGCCTCGCTTATGTGCCGAATCTAATGCTAATGTGCAACCCATTGTTTGCGCTCGTTTGGACGAGGTTCGGCTCAAGGCGCAACGCTTGTAACGGGCCTTATACTTCGACTAGCATTCTATGGTCAAGATTAATTTGAATGTGACCTCATCACGTCGGAGTGTTTGAATGGCAGCCATGTTTTGGGGCAAGAATGAAAAGTACGATTTGAGTGCTCTTAGAAATAGAACCTATTATTGTGCAAAACAGCTTCACTGACTGCATGTTTCTGGATTCAACATGACTGCCAAGCAAACATATCCTGATCGAACGTTAGCCGCTCTCCAGTTTAGAGCGGTTAAAAATCAAGCTATAATGCAAATACTCTACTGGACAAAATAGTCCAAAGGACAAAATAGGTATAGACAAAAATAATGTCAATTAGCCACAGTGACAAGCTTTAGATCCTGATCGTCAGGCTGTCCTGTTGAAGTGGCAAAAACGACTGAACGTTTTCCTATACTCCGTTCGAACCACTGCACTCATGCTGACGTAAATCACAACATTTAAGGCACTGTTCGCGTATCCTAGCAACAATACACCAAAAGTTACAGTTTTTGAGAGGGGTGAGGAGATAAACAACTCCACAATAATAGTCACTGCGTACGGAGTCCAACACAGGCAAAACACAGCGATGATAATAACAAGAGTTCTTGTCAGCTTGGCGTCGTTTCGAGAGTGCATTGAATAACGTGAAGAACGAGATTCAAGTCGTGTTTTCATTTGAGTACATTTTGAGTCACCTTTAAGGGTACTGGTGATGCTGTTGGTGATGTCATCTGAAGAAGTATGCTCAGTCGCTTCACGGGTGTCCAAGTCAGTAGAATTGTCTTGTTTGGACGGGTTTTCCCACGCACTATCGGCACTGCTTGACTTTTTGTTTCCTGTTAAGGTACTTTCCCCAGACATCACTCCAGTTCCAACGCTGAGCTTGCCTTTGTCTTCCATTTCCACACGTGGATAAACTTTCACATCGTTCCTGGCTTTGAACGTCTTCAGAGTGTCGCTGTGGTTTTCTGATATTCTGTCTAGCGACTGCTTCCTTTTGAAGTTGAGAGTTTTTCCTTTCCCCCAAGATGAGAGAGTTTTGTCCGAAGCTTTCGATGTTTTCCATATTTTCCAATAGCAAATCGCCATAATGCTTGCAGGACCACAAAGGCAAATGCCGACCATGACGAACGTGTAGGATGCACTGGAAGACCAGTCAACGAAACACTGAGACTGTCCGGCGATGTAACGATACTCCGCCCACCCAACAAAGGGAGGAAAGCAAAGAAATGCCGAAAAAAGCCACACCATTGTCATATACACAGCACATTTGCGTTTGCTGAAGTGCTGTTGATAAGTCCTCCACTTGACAACGTGATGATAACGATTCACGCTCACCATCGCTAGCGACATCACGGAGGCGACTAACGACAGCAAGTTCACGAAAGCGGTTAACGTACAAACGAAGTCACCAAACATCCAGGAACCGTTAAGAAGCGTCGCGTTTGCCATCGGCATATTCACAACGGAAACCAGAAGATCCGCCGCGGCCAAGTTGAGGAGAAACATATTGTTTTGTGTGCGAAGAGCGGGTTTACGAAGCAGAACAACAAATAACGAAATGTTGCCAAGGAGAGCGAAAATGTTAACAGCTGCTAGAAGGCAAGATTCCACGAAAATGTTTGCCATTTCACCGAGCATAGACCGAGTGTTATTTTATGCCGTTGATAATCCTCACTTATTTGCAATTACTTTTCCCCATCTGTGCAAAGCGCTTGTTTACATTAGAGAAGATAACGTATTTACAATATTGGTTCGATTTCCATTATCTCTTGGAAATTTGCTCATTGTTGCCTATGAGACCTGAATAACAGTTAGTGAGTCGCCTCGTGAAGACGGAGAAAAACACACACCTTCTAGACGTGTGAACAAAGAACGTTATTTTCCTAGGTAGACTTACGAAGGCAACACGTGATCAACAACATCCTGAGACAGTTTTGCTATCTGTATAAAGGATTTGTGCGATTGGCTAAACGTGTAGTTTACACGATATGCATTAATCGAAAGTGATTAATTCATTACTAAGTAAATATTGCACAGAAATAGGACTATAAAGAATAAAGGTTTGATGAACACCAAATCTCGACCTTTCCTTGGAGATAGCTTCTACTGGTATATGGCAGTTTGAAAATGGCAGATCGGTTCTGAGAATATTGCGGTCAAAATTAATTAACTGCAAGACCAATGTAAATAAAACCTTACGTCAAGATAATGGGGTTTTTCAAAAAAAGGTTTTTTTTCTTTGTTTGCTTGATTGATTTTTTTTTATTTTTTGGCAGGTCCAGTTCGAACACAATAAAGTCTTAGACGTGACATTTTCCACCCGTTATAACATAAATGACTGTAATTACTGAATTATTCACCAAGTTCACACCAGAGACGTATTATTCATTCAGACGTCGACCAAGAGGAAGACAAAGAAGAAGGCACTGCCTCAGTGATTTTGTAGCGTCCATTAATTTCTTTAGTTGCAATTTGACTCGAATAAACGACTAAACTAAGGTGTTTCCTGTATCTCTTCCCTTGCGAATTGAAAAACTGTTCTTAAAAGGACGCTTTTACTGTGGTGGCGAAACTGGTTGATACGTCGTATTTTTTATAGTGTAACAATACGTCTACATGTTGTGAATACTACTAAGGCTTGGGAGCCTTTATATAGTAAACTTTCCATATTGTTGCACTGGTTCACGTATTGTTTTCATGGTAATACCTTATGAGTTGTCAGAATTTTTACGTGTCCCCCCTTTCTCTTTTTTTTTTTCGCGTGCCCTCCCCCCCCCTCCCCCGTAAAAATGGACGGTCTTTTAGTACAAAAGAGGATTTACAAACTGAGATAGATTATTCGTCCCTTGGTATAATCCGGCCATTAATATATATCGTTGACACTTCACTGTGGAGTTCATCTTGAAAGGAATGGAGGAGTGACTAAAATGTTCTTTAATGTCGCACGTGCATTTTCCTTATATGATAAATAAGGAAAATAATTTCATAATTGTTGGGTCTATTTATGAGGCATATTTTAAGATATTGGGCTAGAAATGCAGAACGAGATGAGTTTAGTATCTGCCCTCATTTACACTCTTGCCATTCAATTAACTATGTGCGAGATGTGAAAATCTCTGCCATCATCCGAACTATTTTATGTTGTGAAATCGATAATGTGTGCATTGTTCTTTTTGGGCCTCACGATTTTCGAATTCCTTGCAGGAAAAAGCGAGAAAAGGACAATTATAGGTCGCTAGGCACCGACTCGTCCTCCATTTCTCGCTATTTTTTCATTTACGATGTTTAGTTCGCATGGTTCGTGCCAAGTTTGATCGCTTAACGCAGCTGTGCAAATGATGTTAGAATGACGTTAGAAGGCTGTAACTTCCACTTAAAAAATCTTAAAAAAAAGCTGAAAATTTTGTAATGTCCATTGACACACAGTGTGACGGCACATTGACATTCAAGAGTTTTAAATCCGTACGGTTTTTCAAAAATCGTTTTCAGCTAGTTTAATAGCATCATTCATTGTTTGCTGTGTTTTCCCAACTGTCGTTCTTTTCATTAAGCATTGTAAACAGTACAAGTCGATAAAAAGGCACCTGCCCATCTCATAAAGGCGAATCTCACGCGACCCACGACAAAATACAGGAATACAGGCCCTGTTAAATTATGCAATTTTCTCAGCAACTTGTCTCGCAACGCCGACGCGAGACAAGTTGCTGAAGAATTGCACAGTGTAACAGGGCTTGTGTCGCTTTTTTTTTTATTATTATTATTATTGCGCGCAACGCTGCACGAAGTAGAACTCAGTTCTACTTTTCGCAACGCGTTGCAGCAACTTGCAACGCCATTGCACAGTGTAACACCCCTCCAGCAACTTGCCTCGCAATTTTTGCCTTGGCGCGATCATAAGTGCATGTGCACTTCTTTATAATTATTCAAATTCCGCCGTGTTGACGTCTGGAATTTACAGAGCGCCAATCACAATTCCTCCCCACCTTTCCTCAACATAAATCGTTGCAAGTTGCTGAGATCGCGTTGCACAGTGTAACACCCCACCTCCGCAACTGCAACAATACTTTTTCAACCGTTGCGAGACAAGTTGCTGTGAAAAATGCAGTGTAACAGCGCTCGTCTTAATATCGACAGATATAACATAATTCAGATGGTTTTTGATCACTTGCCAATATTCGTTTTGTTTGTATTCACTTAAAAATTAGACAGTTACACCCTTTTATTACGTGAAAATTTGTTGATTGAATCACAGGCAGCCCAGGCTCCGGGGGTCTGTCTGTCTGTCACGCAGTGAGCGCAGCGAGCTGACGTTCGGAGAGAGGTAAGATAACGCGACACTATACATATTTAGCCACTTTTTAGGTTTAATAATTTCCAAAGACCGCCGTTCGGTTAACGACCAAAATCCCCATACATTTCTTTATAATCGCCTGCCTCGTCCCCAGTCGCTCCTCCTCGATTCCAAATAGGTGCGCGAGGAAGTATGGGAAGGGGAGGGAGGGCGCGCGGAGAAAGAGGGAAAGGGGAGGGAAAGCTTCCCAGCAACACCCTCGCTCACGCTTCGCGCTCGCCCCAGCTTCTCGCGTCAGCTTTTCGCTGGGGAAGGGGAAAGAAGAGACTGTGGAGGAGGCAGATAACAAAGGTATCACATATCACTGTGTGACAGACAGACAGCCTGTGATTGAATATCATGTTCTCACCTGCTGGGTTGCCCGGGTTGATGAGAACCAGCGCCCGCGGTACACAAAGCGGTCTGGCTTCGTCTAGCGCCCGTTGTAGGTCAGTAATGTCCAATGACCAGTTGTTCTCTTCATCAAGGCTGTATTCAATCTGTCTTACAAAGAAAAGTAAGTAAAGGTTCGACTTGCGTGGGTGGAGTATTTGTACATTCACCGCATTCGACATATTTATATATTCAGACTGAAAGCTCTTAGTTCCTCGCGAGCGACGTGTGATTTTACGCCCTGGGACGAGCTGCTGAAAGCGCGATTAAATTAAAGGGGCCCTCTCAGCCTTTTCAATGTTTTTGTTTACATCTGGAAAATCCAAGACTGAAAGAACGTAACTTTTAATATAAAAGGAAAATTAGGTTAGTAACACTTTTAGATTAAGAGAAACTAATCTTCTCCTCAAACGAGTCGGATGGAAAAGGATTGCTATTTATCTTTCGACTTTCGGGGGCCCCAAAAATGGCGGAACCAAGGATTTCGGCGCGAAAAGGACTGTAGTTGACAGGGTCCCGTTCATCTCCACTCACTCAACTCGGCCTTCTTATGTTTTGATCTTAAAGAAAATCACAAAACGCAGCCAGAAGCCAATGCAACTTAAAGGCGAGAGGAAAACTCGATCAATTGTGGGATTCTTCGAAAAACCGGCCCTGGCGGCCAGTCTCTTTCCTACTTACGATATGGGCATTCATTTCTAGCAGCTTCCCATTGTACATTGGGTACCCCGGACAGGGTACCAGAATACCGGGCCGACCAGATCCTCCTTTCTCCGTTTCACAGGCTAACATGGCAACCTGTAAACAGGACACAAACAAAGTGTTGGGACAATGGAGAAGAACGCTCGGAAAATGTCCACACTGTCTTCGTTCCCAGGCTTTTTTCCCTATCCCGAAGAGCCTGGCAACGAGGATGTGTCGACGCTGAGCTAACACAGCGAGGGCACCGCAGAAGTACGTTCTCAACCCTCCGCCAAGAAACAACAGCAAATTTAAATTCAATTTTCGTGGTTCGTTCAACAGTTGTAAAACTGCAGTAAAGTAAAAGCTCAACTCGATATTGTAATATAAGTTAGTTAAAAAATATTCGTTATGGCCAATCAAATATTTCCTCTCGCGCGCGATTGGAGAAATCGTCACACGTGACACAATAAAGAGCTGCACAAGGACGAGAGAGGACGACGGTAACGTCGGTGAAACAATAAAACTCATTGCAAAAGACAATGGCGCACGTGAATATGTGAAATTTACACGATCTCGGAGTCGTCGTGCTCTCGTGTGCGACTCCAAATGCTTCTTTTCTAGGCTGTTGTCAGGACGTGGACGAGGTTTTTGAAAATTACGACAGTTCTTCTTCTTAGTAAGAGACGATGAAACCAATAGAACTTCGGCAAAAACGGAACAAATTTGAGAATTTTAAGAGTGGGCAAAGTTAAGAAGACATAAGGAATGCGGAGACACTTTTTTCCTGGTTCTTCGCGTTGCCGTCGCCGTCCTAGTTTGCTTAAGCTCCCTAATAACTTCTGCTCCCGAACGGGCGTTATATTGCCTATATTATCCTTCAAATATTTCCTCTCGCGTGTTACAGTTCGCAAACAACGATTACAAGTACGGTGTTCAGCATAACCCACATTAACCTGACGTTGATAACTTCTACTTTCAAGAGAGGGTGGTCAGACACTGAGATGAAAAAGAGTAAAATACCAGTCTTTGATCCAATACCTCAATTCCCTCGCTGGCGCCGTTCGCCATGAAGATTCGCGCGGGGTCAGCTGGGTAACCGTCCCTTCTCTTGATGAACTCGGCGATGTCTTCTCGTACCACCTTCAAACCGATTCCGTCTGGGTACGCGCCTGGACAAGGAGACACGCTTATATCATGAGTAATCCTCTCACAAGAACGACAAATACGCATCAGTGCTTGGGCGATAAAACGCGGAGAAAAGTAGAGAATATGTGTTCGCACTCTTGCTTCATTTAGTTCTTTTTGTTAGTGGTGGAGGCGTTTACCGCTACCAATTCTTGACTTGCAACCAATCCCTGGAGATTCATAACACAACGACATCGCGGCCATATTGGTGCCAAGTAGGAGATAATGAGTAATATTTTATTAAAGTTCCACCAACATGGCCACCATGACGTCACGTGCAAGTGAAGAATAGTTAATACCATGACTTCATTATCATCCGGTCGGATATAGCTCCCACAGTAATCATGAATACAAGTCCATAATTCTTTGCACGTCTGATAGTTTGATAAAAAACGACGTGACGGCCATGTTGGACTGAAGCGGCCTTTTTTTCACTAATTTAACGCAAAAAAAAACTTCGAGAAACGGACTTGAAAGGTCGTCCATTTGCTTGTTTCAGTGTTCGAGGAAATATGACGAGACAAAGGGTACTACAACTCGTGCACACACTGATCTATGTCAACTCATCCACGGGGGATGGGGTAGGGAAAAGAGTCTGGGAACAAGGACGATGCTAGCCCAAACGGCAAGACCACGCATACCCATGTTACCTTGGTTACCCATGGGTCAACTGGATCCGAATTTCCCATCATGCACCTGGCGTGTGATAGGTTTTTGAGAAAAATTGAGCGACTGACAACAGGATTAAGACAGGAGCTTACCTATTGATCCTCCAGAACAACCTGCAAGAATCTTTTTGGCCCTGTCCTTAACATCTTGAGGAAACAGCTCACTCTCCATCATCTTTGGATACAGAAGCAGCGCTAGAACCTGCAGAAGAAGCTCGAATGAGTTAATAGATGAAGGAACTCATTAAAGTCCTTCTACTTTCCCTGGGCCTATACTTGTGATATATGCCGTCAAGCGCTCAGGAAACGTCATTCAACAATTAACATGCCTGCAATGGAATGCTAGTACTAGTGACAACTAGTTTTAGACTAAAACGTATAATTAATCAACTAAAAATCGATAGTGACCCATAATCACTCATTGGCTCGGAAGCTCTTGTCTTACAGACTACTCAAATCACAATAATGCAAAGAATTTCCCGTCACGGCATTAGACAGTTTCTTACAATGGCGCAATGTTGGACCTCCGGCCTTCTCTGTTAAATTTTCCCTTTTGTAATAAATACATGACGGAAATATAAGACGAAGTACTTAGTCAAAATCGTTATCTCTTTAATTTTCATG
Organism: Plumapathes pennacea; assembly: GCA_964036295.1. Classification (NCBI taxonomy): domain Eukaryota; kingdom Metazoa; phylum Cnidaria; class Anthozoa; order Antipatharia; family Myriopathidae; genus Plumapathes; species Plumapathes pennacea. The sequence goes on from OZ038463.1 coordinate 15,057,539, forward strand.
TTTCATTTATATCGAGTAAATGTGAGATTAAAGCGAAAATTAAAAGTCGGAGAAAAAAAGTTGCAGACCACGGCGGTGAGTGACAAATGAAGGTGACAATCACCTGGCACCTTTTATAGCGCGGTGGGAAGTCTTACCTGCCGAAAGAAGGTGATGGGCTGCTGGCCTAATCGGTGTGGATCTCCCACGTGCTTGATTACTTCCGGAAACGGCTTAGTCTCTCCCTGCCAAACACAAATACGGCGTACCTTACTAACAATATATAATCAATAAGGTGTATGTTATCACAACTGTAAACAGGGCTCTCCTCGAAAAGCCCAACAGGGTTTCCTGAGAGCTCTCCTGCTCCTATTTGTCAACTGTGACATAGAAACACTAGTGTGAAAATATCTTCAATAGGGCAAATAAAAATTATTATCATTGTATTATTATTACCTCGATTGAGCCATGAGAATAAATTTAAAATTTTTGGCTCGCGATGGCCCAACTTTGAACTCGCGCTTCGTTATATCTGCATGCAAACTTCGAACTCTTTCAATCTCAAAATCGTGATCGTTACTAATCGCGTCGACAGTAAAGCCTGGTCCTCACTAGCGCATAAGCATAAGCATAAGCACAAGCATAAGCATAAGAATAAGAGAGCGACAGTGGCGACATAAGCATAAGCATAAGGATCAAACACGTCCGTTCCTTATGCTTATGCTTATGTCGCCACTGTCGCTCTCTTATTCTTATGCTTATGCTTATGCTTATGCGCTAGTGAGGACAAGGCTTAAGAGACTTAATGACACAAATGGTCTTTGTTTGTGTTGATTCCCAGACTGTTTAGATATCACAGAAATAATATGAGGAAAAAGACAAAAGGTTTCATTGTTTAATGTTAAAATAAGATGCGGGGTATTCTGTAGTTTAGTCGCCGTCGTTAGATTAGAGATAATAAGTAAATAAAAAAGTACCGTATCTTTATTTAAACACGGTAGGTAATTCAGCATACTTGGAGGGGCCAGTAAATTTTTAAGAACCCCAACTGGTCGGAGTCTAACCACCCGTTCAACCACTAGCAGGCTATAAATTTACATTCGACATATAGTTCGATCAGTACACTCGAAATCAGGTTTACATGCAAGACGCTACACACCTTTGCCATTTCATCTTCGATCTCTCGGGCCCTCGACATCAACGGACCTCGGATTTCATAAATAATTCTCTTAAAACCCTGGTTGATTGTGTCGGCAGTCAAAGGCTCTCCGTCCGCCATTTTGTTAGTGGACCATAAAGGGCATGGGGCGAGCGGGAAAACGCGGCAAGGTTCAACCTCGTTCCCAGGCTCTTTCATCTCCCGGGCCCCGCCCCCGAAGAAAGACCCTGGTTCAGGCTGGTCACGTGTCGGCCAGAATCTGGCCGGTTGCAAAAAAAGAAACCAAGGGAGGGGCCGTTAAGTCGGAAATTTACTTTACTTTGTCTACTGGGGAAAGAAAAATTTAACACCTCCCATGAAGTTTACGCTGCGTCTGAACAAGTCAAGTTGTTGCAGGCCTTGTAGTTCTGTGGGAGACCACTGCAAAAACGTATGCGGAAAACTGAGCTAATAAGGTACTTCTCGAAACAGCGAAAGAGTTTTACAGCAGTTCGTTGCCACAGAGCGAAGGTTTGCCGCATTTAATCTGCAGACCATGTGAAAGACGCCTCGACAACCTCAGAGCTTTCAAAAAGGTAATTTGAAGAGTCAAGGCTCCTTCGGAAGGGTGAAAAGATGCATTTAGCCGCCTCTTTCGACATCAAATTTGCATAATGTTTGATTGAATCGCACGTGCGTCCACAGCGTTCAGAAGTCGCTCTGTCCATGAAATTTCTCTGCAGCAACTAAAAGTATACCTAAAATTAAACACATACGGGCAACTTTAATGTGGAGTCCTGGACGGAAGGGTTTGAAACGAAATTTTTCTCTTGGCTGCCAAAATACATTTTGAATTTCGCGGTGCAATACGACCACCAAGCATATTTAATTTTTACTTTGAAGATTATTCTTGGATTTTACTCAAATTGCACTCAAAATGAATGTTTATGTGATGGAAAATTGGTGAGGCAACATTGTCTTGTTTTGCGTGGTATTCAAGTACAAGGAAAACAAAATTTGGACATTTTTGGCTTTTTACTAATTAGGAGCTGTTGTCTCGGTCGCTGTTGATTGACAAGTGACTCTGCGCTTCCCAGGGGAGCGCCCTTTTTTGCCAAAAAGCGTGGCTGATTTGTGTCGTTTGTACCAGCCTCGTTTTGATTTGACAAACGCACAGCACGACAAATTTCTTTGACAGGGGGACCCCTCCCAACGGATTATCTTTGTGAGCAAGGCACGTGACCAGCCTGAACCAGGGTCTTTCTTCGGGGGCGGGGGCCGGGAGATGAAAGAGCCTGGGAACGAGGTTGGGCAAGGTTGGGAGTGGAGAGAGAAAAGTTGCGCGCATCCAAGCTTGACGAGCATGAATGCTGTAAAAAGTGGCTTTGCACTCAGCCCAACCGACCTAACTCAAATGTAAACGCAACAAAAAGCATCTATATCGAAGTCGAGAGTTGAAAGTTGCACTTGAAAGCCTTGACCCGTCAAGCTTGGATGCGAGCACGGCCTAAAAAAACTGGTTTATTATTACGGTGTGACGTGCTGGACAACGTTTCGAGCTTGCGTATTCGTAAACTCAATTATTCGCGTGTTCGTGCCTTGTACACAGCGTTGGTTCTAGTTGTGTGTACTGAGTTTCGATTAAAATAGTAGTGTGCTGACGTTCAAGTCCATCTCTTTTTGGCACTTAGCATGGCCGGCAAGATTTCTTGGCTTTTCATTTGGTCGTAGCCTGTGTACAACCGTCCCATTCTTCGTACCTCGGACGAAGAATGGGACGGCTGTACACAGGCTATTTGGGCGCTGATTGGCTGAAGAAACGATATTCAGTCACGTGGAACAGGTGCACATTTTATATCTACTATATAACCATCTATTTCCATTTTTCGCATCCAGTAAAAAAAAACACACACACACAAAACACCACAAAGAACGCGAGTTTCTGTTGCACGGCACGAAGATTGCAACTGGTTTTCTCTAAAACTGTGAGGCAAACTATTCAATCCTTATTTACATTATAAATCATACCGGCGTTATAAGAAAAAAAAAGTATATGAAGAGGTTACAACCTAAACACAAGAGCGCGAGAGAGAAAGAGGGAGGGAGGGGAGGGAAAGAAAAGAGAGAGAATAATACGAGCTTCGTGCAGACAGACAGACAGACAGGGTAAAGACTCCTGGACGTCGTTATATTACATCGCGTCTGTGTGTTCATCAGTGTCCTTTTAACTTGTACTTTATAAACCGCGTCAAGTTGATTCGCGCAGCATCCACTACTGCGTAATGGTCGCCCAAGGTTCGCCTCTCGGCTTTTACCTGAAAGGTGAAGAGCAAATGAGTCCACAAGTCAACTACAGGGGGACAGGCATCGCTAAACGCAGAACCTTCTCACAAGTATTCCAGGGTCCGGTTGCTCAAAGCACGATTAAGCTAATCCTGGATTAGGTCTAAACTTTGTTGTCGTTTATGGCCTGAAAATAACAAGGTTTTCATCGATATGTTTTGATCTACAATAAACTTTTTAGTTGGTCTTTTCTCAAAAATCCGCAGTTTGTTGGCGAAGAAATTGAAAGAAAGAATTTGGTTCATCCTGGGTCAGCTAAATCCTATTCCTCCACCAACCCCTGCCCTCCCCACGCCACAACAACAACAACAACAAAAAACAACAACAACAACAACCAACAACAACAACAACAAAAAACACACACACACAAAAAAAAAAAAAAAAATCAATACCTAAGTAAACAGTTTAGAAAAGAAGAAGCCGAACAAGAAATGTAAGAAATATAAAAGAAAACAAATAGAGCTAGAAAGAACAGATACATAGATATTCGAACGCCACCTCATTATTACGGCCACATTTTTTTTTTTAATCTCGAATATACATACGCCCGGTCATTTTCTTATCTGCCGGAAAACTCCGTGGTGGCCGTATAAACGGGATTCCACTGTAAGTAGTTATATAGATAGAAAAAAGGAAAGGAAAAGAAAGAAAGAGAGAAAGGGAGGGAGGGAGAAGGGGACGGACCATGCCAATACTACACGCAGCACTTACCCTGTTTTTTAGCACGGACGTCAGTTGTTGAAGATCGGTCATGAGGCCGATTGAAGAGGCGGCGACGTTCACTAAAGGTCCGTCAGCAAAGGTGTCAAAGATGGCGTCCAGAGCCTCTGCGACGAGCCACAGACTGTGCTGACCGATGGCAATATCACGCAGAACAGTGCCTACTGTCTAAAGACAAAACAATCAGAAAGGTCGAGGGAGTGGACAAGGAGAAAAGAAGTTTAAGGAGAAAAGAAAGTCGAGGAAGAAGAAAAAGAACGAGAGAAAGATAGGGAGAGAGAAGAGGGGAAAGGAAAGGAGCTGAGGAGAAGAGGGGGACAAGAAAGGGGAAAGGATGAGGAAGGGATGAAGAATGAGGGAAAGGACAAAGTGAAAAAAAGCAGGAAAAGCTAAGTGGGAAGTAGCAGAAGTAGAAAGGCGATGATGAAATACGACTACTGAGAGCGGAATGAAGTTAACGACTATCACACAAAAAAATCTTGGAAAAAAAAAAAAAAAAAAAAAAAAAAAAAAAACAAGGCAAAGGCTACAAAACGTCGACACAGACAATAGCGCTTTCCACAAAAGATCAAAGGCTTTTTTATACACAATATACTAAGATACTAACACTAAGAAAAACGAAACAGGAGTAGTGGGATACCTTGAGTATGTCGAGTGTATTTTCTTTCTTGGCGACCATTTTACCAACAAAGCCGAGGATGCTAATCAAATTGACTTTTACCGCTTCACAAGTGGTAGCCGCAGCTGATTGACATAACAGCGAGACCTGCTCCGCCGTAATGCACTGTGAAAACAGAGTGTACCTCAATCAGAAAACAAAACAAAACAAAAAAAATGTGTGCCATAAACTAGGGTCGGAACTTTACTCAGACAAGAAATGAAACAACTTATAACTGTTCTCACACCACTTCCCTCGTACGTCTGTTTGAATAACTTGGGGGGTGGGTAGGGGGATGTTTACTTACCTGTGGCTCGTCCAGTGAGGCGATTTTCTCCATAGTCGACCTCAGGACACCCGTGGCCCCTTCCAACAACTCCTCCTTCTCCGCAGAAAAGTTGTGAGCTGCTTGTGCAGAGAAACACGTGGTCAGACTAAAAGGCGTAGGGAAGGCAGAAACTGAAAAAATATTCCACCAACGACCTACACAAAGATTGCTCTGAATCCAATGGCTTAGAATTAGGGCGTGGTACTACATGCTCTAACGTTCTGGTGGATATTATTCATTGCTTTCTTTGGGAAACAGTGGGCCTGGATCATGGTTTCTTTCCTTCTCTTCGCCTGTACATAGAGATTTCAGTCTGTCTGTCTGTCTGTCTACCTCTATTCATCTGTCTGCCTCCCTTGGCTTAAACAGCCCTGGCAAAAGTACATTTAGGCAAAAGTCAATTAACTGTTTAGTAAACTGACTTTAAGGGAGGCAGTGTGGCCGAGTGGTTAGGGCGCCGGACTTGAAATCCGGAGGTCTCAGGTTCAAGTCCCGCTCTGACCATCATTTGAATTTGCAACACGGTAGCCCTGAGTTCAAATCCTCGGCCACACTATGTAAATAGCCTCCGACCAGTTGGGATTCTTAACAAATTTACGTTCAGTTTATGATATTTGGTTTCTGCATTTCAAGTCTCCCCAATTAGCACGGCAGTGCTAAATACATTGAGACTTAAATAAAATTATTTATTTATTTTTTATTTATTTTGACTATCCAAGTCGAATGTTCAAACGAGTCAAATTACGATTTTCGCTGTGAGAAGGACAGAAAAGGTGCCCTGTTTCCAATTAACTCTGACGTCACAAGGTGTGTTGTAGCTATACTTACTTTCTGTGTTGAACGTCAGTGTGAACAGAGTATTCCACAGCTGACCCAGACCCGCTGCGGCTCCAAGGAGTTCCGTTTCCAACGCAGATACAATGTTGTTCAGGCAGATCAGGGCCCTGGTCTGAACCATGCTTAAACTGTAAAGCAAAAGTCGAATTAAAATGCAATAAGCATGATTCGTGGGACTGGCCGACTAACTGACCGAATAAATCACTGAATTACTGACTCGACGGTGACTGACTGACTGACCGAATGTCCGACTGATCAAATGAACAAAATTAATGAATTTAGGCAGTGCCTAAAGTTTGGTTCACACGGCGACATAATCATAATAGGCCCTTCGCATCAGCCTGGTCACATGACCAAAATCCACCACGTGACTAAAACACTCATCACCTCGGGCTTTTTGAATCCAGAAATGGAAAGAGCGTGAAAAAATATGTAGGTATGCACAATTTCAGACTCACAGCATTTTTTAATTTGGCAACAATTAGGAAAAGTTGTTGTTACGCAAGCCCTTCACTACCAACAGTTCCACTGACTGACTTACTCGGTGACTGACTAACTGATCGAATACATGACTAATTAGACGGAAAAACCAATTGACATTGCAACGAACCTTTTTAGAGCCTTCTTGCCCTCTTCGTGTGAATTTAAGGCTTCGTATATCTTTGGATCACCAAATGCACTCTTGTCTAGGACCTGGTAGAGCCAAAAATATCCTCATGTGTGTCCATTGAAGAGTACAAAAATGATATTTCAGTAACAGACTCACGCACCTTTTGGGCGATACCTTGAGTAACGAACGCACTAACCACTTCCGCTGACAGGCTTTCGGGATTCTAAAAAAAAAAAAAAAAAAAAAGTGGCCCAAACAACAACAACAAATAAAAATAATTAGCACAAAAAATATGTAAGTCACTTATGTATTCGACTTTCAGGGGTTTAACAGATGGATAATTCCCGACGACGAACTTTAACAAAGAACTCCTACGACAAACGATGTCCCTCCGACGAACAATTCTGACGACGAACGAAGTTCTCCGACTGACCAACTCGGGCAGAACAAGAACTCCGAATACCAGTGGACTCGCACATTAGGAGGCAAAGGTTTGGCTGATGCGGAACAGCGTCTCCAGCTTATTTTGACTCCTAAACACGTACCAATGAGAGCATACCAAGACTTTAAAGTTTCTGGAGCTTGCAGGAAAAAAGAACAGCCTGTTATATAAGAGCTCCCCTCCACCCTCCCCGGGGGGCTTCGAACGCACTTACCATGTCCATATCTTGTTCGATTTCCTCATCTATAACTTCTTCGTCGCTGAGACTGTCACTAGCCACATCCTCAACGTCTTCCCATTCATCGTCTCCTGTTAAGTCAAGCAAACACAGAATATCAGAACAAACTTATGCTGATTTCTCGAAAAATAATAACCCGCTGCTGGACAGAAGTATGACAAAAGTATTGTTTTAGTGACTTCCGGTCGTGCCAACTTCCGGTGAAATAAAGTGGACGCTATTTTAACCAATTCGGTTTAAAAGAAGACCACGACCCGCGAATTCGGATTGACGGTGCAGAATTCAATGCTTCGCGCATAGATAGCGCGACAAATGCAAAGTTTAGTGTCTTCCGTACGTTTCGACTGAATCTTGCATATATTAAAAGTCAAAGATGGCGGCCACAGCGGGTCAGTTTTACATTGTCGCCTTCGTTGCCTTCATATTCGTTTTAAGAATACCTGTTGGTGTGCAAACAGACAGAACCGTCTCGTTAAGTGACAAAGAGCAAATTGAAGAATTCTTGAGATATTTCTCCAAGCCACTGGTGACCAATCCTCTGAAAGCTTTCATTGAAAGTCCGACAAAATTGTATGCGTATTACAAAGCCGCTGAGTTCGCAGTCAACCATCACGGACATAGCGTCGACAAAACGCTTAGACTTCGACAGATTCTGGATGTCAAAGAATACGGAAACAATTCTACTGTGTGGTTTCATCTTGTCTTTCAAGAAAAGACCGGCGGCCTTCGGGAAGCAACTTCTGTCGTCGATGTTAAAGAAGGACCGGCTTTGCAAGTAAACTTCAACGTCGTAAAGTTTAGTGTGAAAGAAAGTGAAGTTGGAAGCAGTTCCCCCCAAGAGGCCTGCGATGAACTGAGTCAAATAGCCAAATGTAGTAAGTGCGGATTCCGTGGAATCTGCGACAAAGGAGCCGCACATATTTCTTCATGGCTGGCGTTCGCATTGAAGACGCAGAGGATGCTACAACTGGATATTCCTGTAAACCAGGTTCAAATGGTCTCGGCACATAACGCGTTCAATGCCAGATCTGAAGGGTACGGTCTGTTGGATGACTGCATGTGGCCACCTCCATACAGTGATACGTGTCTCGACTTGGCCAACCAAGAGTTCAGCTTCACAGACTTGTTGGACATGGGGGTAAGGGCAATGGAGATCGATCCCTGGTGGTGCTTCTACAGAATGCGAATGAGCCATGCGGATGATAAGCCCTATCTAGGCTGTGCACCTTGGGACAGAGAGTTTGAAGACGGAATTCAAGAAATTGGCGAGTGGGTCTACAGACCGGAGAATGCCAATGAGGTCATCCGTCTGTACTTTGAGGATGGTCAAGAACACACACAAGGGCATGATGACTTGATAAATGGCCCCATTGCCAAATATTTGGGTGATAAAGTCTTGACACCCGGTGAGGCTGAAAAGTACTTCTCAAATCAGTGGCCAACTCCTCGCCAGATGTTAAAGTTGAACAAGACAGTCTTCATTGCCGCCGCTGGGGACACACATGGGGGTAAGTTCATTTATGAGAGGTTTTGGGAAGAATTCACCAGGGACGAGTTTGTGTCGCATACAAACTGTAGCGAACTCAAGCCAGGCATGTCTTCTAGAGTTTACTGCGACAGCACAGAGTACGGCCCATTCTGGGACGGCCCGAAAAAGACTGGAGTCATCTTAGACTTCTCCAAGTTCCTCAAGTGTGGAGTGACTTACCCAGCGGCAGATCAAGTTAATCCTGACATGCTCAACACTGCAGTCTTTAGCTGGGCAAGCGGTCAGCCTTCTAGCCCACTTACTCCAAAATCATGTGTGATGTTAAGCAGCCAAGATGGACGGTGGCATGTGGGTGACTGTGCTGCAGAGCACAAGTTTGCCTGTGTGTCCACAAACGATGGTAATCAGTGGATGGTAAGCTCAAGACCTGGGCCATACATGTCCCCAAGTTGTCCCACAGGGTTTGAGTTTAGTGTTCCCCATAATGGCTACCAACATCAGAGGCTTGTGCAAGCTGCCAAAGGGTTGGATGTCTGGCTGAATTTCACTCCTTACATTTCTCTGATGTCTGGCAATAATGTGAAGACAGCAGAGCACTAGTGTGTTCAACTACAGTCTTGCATGTTCACAACAAAACCAACTGACCTTTATGAATACAGCTGTGGTATCTTCTTTGCCTTTGGAAAGGTTTATTTGGATCCACACAGTAAGACTACTAATTCATGTTAATACTCCTGACATTATTGATTATTTGTAAATAATATTTGCCCTAAGAAAGAGAGATTGCATGAACATCTAATAATTATTGCCAATATTATTGTACAAAATTCATGCATTGCAATATTTTTTTAACTTGCACCTAGTGAAATACAGCACTTTATGATCCATCAAATATTTCCTCCATTGCTCATGATTGGTGGAATTGTGACACATGACTGAATAATGTCTGCTATATTTTTTATACAGTTTCTAAGCCAAACACTCTAGGCTTTTACTGAAAGGTGCACTTGCAAACAATCACAGGAAATATGTCAATTAATTAAATGCTTGGTAAGAAAATGACACCACAAAAATCATAGTTAAAATTATAATCATTCTACTGTACATGTATGTAGTTAAAAATAATTCAGTTTATACTCACCATCTGGACAGCACATATTAGAAAGAATTTCGAGGGCCAACTGTTGTGCATTCAGCAGCATCAGTACCTCCTCAATCTGGTGTAAAAACAAACCATACTTGAATGCAATATTTTTATATCAGGGTTGCCACAGGAAAAGTCAGGGAATTTTGCATCAAGCCAGGGAAAAGTCTAGATTCTTGTAAATTCAGTGAAAAGTCAGGGAATTGTATTTTTCAGGCTGTGATAAGCTTCAATAATAATTTAATAATATTTAATTTATAATCAATAAGCTTCAAAAACAATATTTATGCACAAGACAAAGTCATTTCAAAAAATGCGTTTCCAGGAAAATGAAGATGAAGAGAAACATATTGATAATCTTTGAAAGAAACTGAACATATCATAGTCAGTGAAAATAATTTTCAACAAACAATATTGTGTGTTGTTTAGCAACCCTGTATATGGAGAGTTTGTCCCATGCCAGAAAAATATGGTCAATCACCTTTGTCAGTTCTGGTAAGAGTTTGGCTATCAGCTCATAGCAGTTGACATCCAGAACTTGTGCGAGGACCTTGACAACAGCTTGAAGTAATTCACTGAGACTACACATAGGGATGGAGTACCGCACATTGTACAAGGTCCCTGTAGACACATCAGAGATATCACGCAAACATAAAATTTGATATTTTTGCAATCATGTACACATCCCCAGTAAGCCACTTTCAGGATCATTAGCCAAGTATTTTTTACTTCCTGTATAAACGAATGTCTGTCAAGTAAACTGCTGAGCTTTGTTTTGTTTCTATATAATATTATTACAGATGACAAAAGAAAGAGTTCTTCATTCTGCCAGCAACGTTTTGTCATCATGTGGCCTACAAAAATATCTCAGACTCATAAGCTGTGCATGGTCCTGAAAGTGGCTTATTCCCAATTGCATCCTCAGTACACCTCCTTTCATTCCTATATGAGCGATCAAATATTTTTTCACAGTAGTATGGAGAAATATATGGCTTTTTTGATAGCTTGCTTTTTAAATAAATCTGATAAAAATGTTATCAATAATTCTCTCTGTTGCACTCTTCCATGATTACATACAATACATGTCTTAACAAAAGGTTGAAAGCTTGCACTGTGAGGCTTGTCCAGACTAGGATTTATACATGTGATAATGTATGTCATATGCAATGTACCCCGTCCTCCCCTCCCCTGCTATTTAAACGCTAAAATACAGCACCTGCAGTAAGAACCTTCAGTAACATAGCATCGCTTGCAGAAGCATCAGCCATCAGGGACTTTTCTAAAATTTTCATCAGATCACTGGAGCCACAAAGAGTTTGAGAAGCCACTGAATTATCCTCTGTTACAGTGTGCAAGCACTGAGCTACAAAACAACATGTTATGTTAGGTACTGTACAGTAGATAGACATTCAGGCCTTTTTGGGGTTTTAAAAATTAGAAGTGTGAGAACTTTTTGGGGGATAGAAATTTTCTGGCAGATTTTTAGGTAGAAATATTTTGGCAGGAATTTTTTATGTAGGGTTGATAATATTGTTCTTAATTTCATGATTAACTACATGCAATTGACAAGGAGATTTTTTATGTGGTTAAAAAAAGGGTCTTATTTAGGTTACGTTCTAGGCCGTTTGATGTTTCTTGGATCAAGTTTAAGCTTATTGCACTTTTTTGGAGTCTAAAAATTTGGCCTTATTCACAGCTCCCCATCACTAATATACCTGTGGGTACCCTCTCCCCTCTGGGATGTACACAATATGGGGTGTTTTCAAGAGATCAGTCAGTGAAAAATATGTTTTGTAATTTGAATTTTTGCCTGGTTCAAAATTGCTTAATGTATATTCTGGGGGAAAAAAAAAAAAAACAAAAACAAAGAGGAGAAGGGCAAATTTATTCCCTACCCTGTCCCCAACTTCCCCTTTTTAATAACTATTCACTATAGAATAATTATTCCATTGTATCAGTTTGTACTGTTGACCTGACATTATTGTATGTTTCAAGTACTGTACCTGCAGGTATTGCCACAGAGCATGGATACAACTCAGTTTGTAAACATGACACCAAACAAGACAAAAGTCCTTCTCTGTTGAAAATGTGAACAGCAACCTCACTACTTTCACTGCAAAAATAAACATGACAAATCAGTCAAGGTTCACAACTTTACTATAACTGCAATAAAATGGGCTATAAAATAATAATAAATATACAGTCAAACACTACTATTTCAAACTCGGTTAATTCGAAGTCCCCGTTATTTCAAAGTCAAGCTGAATCCCCTTGGATTAGCTTGACTAGCTTATTTATTTCAAAACCTCGCTACTTCGAACTTTTCTTCGTGTCCCCTGGGACTTCAAAATAGCATGGTTCGATTGTATATGTGAGCCTTGTGAAAACACATAAAAAATGGGACTGGTATACCAATATTTTACTTGCATGTGACACTATTATATTTAAATTTATACAATATTCATTCAATCTACAGTATCTTGGTGTGATTACTGTACTCACCAAAGATTCCAGAGCAAGCTGATACCCTGAATCGCTTGGCTAGAAACTTGTTCCCTAAACTTTGATTTTGGATTTTCACCAACACCTCCTAAAGCTTCCAGTGACTGAAAACAATGCAAAGATCAAGACAAATCAGATTATTGATTTTAGAGAATAAATTACCAAAAATGTCTTTGCTGTACAATAAAGGCCAATATTTGACGCATTTTATTTAACAGCACTGCATCGCATATGGAGGTTGGGTACCTGGGCCCATACATGAGACATAACTCTCCCATGGCATGGCAATGTGAAAATCAGACAAATCATGTTGTTCCTAATTCAACATGGTACAAACTAAGTCATACTGTACCTGATGAATAAATGTTATTAATGGGGTCATCACATCCTGTTCTACCATTTTGATACACACTTCTGGTCCTCCACCAAGACTTAGGTTCCTGAAATGAGAATATAACTAACCATCAAAAAATGATCCCCCTTCAAATGAACAAAGCAACCAGTATGTAAAATTGCCCTGTAGAAACGGTCTTTATGGTTATATAAAGTGGCCTCGAAATTAAGTTTCATCTCTGAAGGCTTGGTACAGTATGTAATGAGTATGTGGCAAGAAAAGCAGTGGTTCTTTGAAACTAGAAACTCATCTTCCAATATTATGAACATTGTGTTTTTGGTCTATTGTGCTCTTTCCATTCCATCATTAAATTGTGACTTTTGTTGTATAATGTACGTGGAAAAGTCTTCACACAAACACTGATTTCACAATTTAAAGATATGAATGATATAATTACATTTTATACAAAAAGTAACAAAACGCTGTGCTTTTACCTTAGAGCTCCAGCAGAGGCCTCTTGAATACACCTTTGACTGTCCATCAACAGAGGCCCCAGTTTCCTGACAACATCTTGTTTAAGGAGGACTGGAATGGCTCCACGCTCAAACACTAAGTTTGCAAGACCAGCACAGGCACACTCCCTTTCTTCAGGAGTTGGGCTGGAGAGCTAAACGGGAGATTTGAAGTTACATGTGCTGTGATACTAACAATAATTTCATGGTTGTTTCTCAAAAATATTATGCTATCCAGTGAACATCTTCTGATCTCTAAACCTAAAGATCAACTGATCAGAGGTGAATTTATTCTTTTAATAGTCTGAGGTCCAAATGTAATCATTCTACAGAATGGTGATAATACACTCAGGTGGTATACATGATTATTGCTTAGACTTACTGCTGCATCTGGTCAGACTGTTGCTATTCTCACAACAATCCCAATATTAATTCTCAGCTGGTTGAACACCTCAGACTGAAACGCAGCCCCTTTTCTCTTTTCTGACAAAAGTGCCCAGAGACTGAAGCAAGCGAGCAAGCTCCAGTCTCTGGACACTTTTGTCGGAAGAGAAAGAAGGGATTGTGATGTTGCAGTCTATGAACACCTTGGCAAAATCCTGTATGATCTTGGCAAAATCTCAGATAAACCTTGTCTGGCAGTAAATTCTTACAGTATATGTAAGGTCCTTGAGAGATCAGCCAATATATTTATCAGGTTAAGGTCACGCTTTCATCACGGATAAGTATACAAACAGTAAATCTTGCAAAAATCTTGTCACTGAGATCATATATCCTGCACAATCTTGCTATTAAGATCTAATACAGCAAGATCTTGGGCAAGATTTTTAACCTGGAAGCATTTTGTTCAAACAGCAGATTAGGATACAGCTTTCACACAGACAAACGTACTTTACAATATTATATTGTTTCTTTATCTCTAAAGCAGCTCAAAATAGAAAGTGGATGGCTGATTCTGTTGTATGGTACACATAAACCCCAGTCCCACATTAACCACAGCTATAACGTGAAACAAGATTCACTTAATAGGTCGTCTGAGTATTCCACCGTCGAATTAACTTGCTGTTTAGGTTCAATCCAACTCACCTTCTCAACTAGCGGGAACGTTCTTGCCCCAAAAGTCCCGCTTTCCGTTGAATCCTGCTCGACTTCGGCTAGACTTGGCAGCCCCGTCGGGCAGTTCCTGAATGAACGCGTTTTCTTTGTTTTAGTTTTCCCCATTTCTGCTTCAGAAATCCAGTAACTAACCAGTTACGTACTGGAGTGGGTCAGAAAAACATTGTCCGCCATGATGTTTCGAAATATTGCACGTGTCGTGAATGTATCACCGCTGACCAGAAGTGAGTTCAGGTTAGTAGGGGTGAGGGGTAGGGGAGTGATCTGCGGCTAAAAAATGCCCACGTTATTAAAGTGCACATAAGCCTTCAGAGGATACATTTTTATACGGAATTAGGAAGTAATCTAAGCAACTTATGCCCAAAAGAAAGCCTTTCCGAAGCGTTCTTATATTTTTTTCACGCGTTTGAAATCGGAAATATAAAATTCAGACCGCGCAATGTAGGAGACTGGGACCTGTGACGTCAGAGGAGTGGCGCGTTTCGGCTCGGCACCTCTTCATAGCTCTTATTTATCAGGTTTGTGTACGTTTTTCTCGCTGTTTACCCGTGTTTTTGGACTCGTACGGCAATGGCGAGCTCTAGAAGCGATGAAGAAAGCGGTATATCTGATATCTGAACTATATTACATTGATTCCACGTGTATACTGTACGATATCCACTATGAAGTCCAACCCGTGCGCTGACAAGAGCTACTTGCTGACCAAGAATGGCATGAAGCGTAACAGAAAGGAAAAGGAGGGAAAAGAACAAGAACCATAACACTGCAAGATCGCTCGGAAGAACATTTTGGAGCCAGTAGTTGGTAAGCGTAAAATATGTCCGAGTTTTGCATTTGTTTACGTGGTACATCTGTAATTGCTTCTCTGTGTTTTACTCATATTTTAGGTGTTCGTGTGGGAATTGCAATGTTGATGTGCTACGGAAGCATCGGCATTCACAAGCATTGAGATTCTGCGGATGTCTCACGATAACTCTCGCTCGGGATTTTGACTGAGAGCAGTTGCGTAACTCGTCACGGCAGTTGACCACGGTCAGTTATATTTGACTTCGAGAGAGAGCGGCTCTTCTGAAAACTCCTGGAATGTACAAAAACAGTCATTCTAAACTAGACAATAAAGTATTACACTTTAATTGCGGTTTGTGGCGCCCTTCTTCACCGTTTGGAGGATTTTGCTTTCGCCGCGGTGGATCAACAGGCGACTGTCAACAGTCAGAACGACTCCTTTCGGAGTTTGCCAAAAATTTCCAACTTCTGCGGCCGTCGTCTAACTTCGGCGATGTGGAAACCAAGTTGTTTGAGTAAATATGTGCCACAAATCCGGCACACGGTCGACTATAGCCCTAGAAAAATCTAGCCGAAAAACCATCTTTCGCTCGGTTTCAAACATGAATTGCAGTGTCGCAGTGTTGACCTTATCGACCATAAACCTCCGGCGAACGCGATGGTTTGCTCATTTGATATTCGATACCTACGATAGAAAAGGTAACAAACTTCCCACAGCTGAATATATTTTGGATTAAATATAATTACTTATTACTACCCGTCGACAAATTGTGGGACCCGACGATTACTCGGTCAATCTTTCCCCTTCTTATCAACTTTGTACTACAATACCGAGATTGTCCTTTACCAGGTCCAAGTCGAGATTGTGCAATTCGTTATTGTCAATTCCATGCAATGTCAAAATCATCTGGTTTGAAATAAGCTGAGCAGAACCGGAATTGATCGTCAGCTCCCATTTCACACGTTTGGCCTTGACAAACTAGACCATTTCTCTTTCGCTTCCTCGCTTCACCTCTTTGGTCATTCGGAAACTGAATCATATAAAATGCGAATCCTTGCTTATGATCTGGCTCCAAGGAGCAGCCTCCAACAACACATCTATAAGGCATTTCGGAGTAAAACCGGTGAAAACTCTGTTCGGACGAGTCGAGACGCCACTCCTCTGACGTCACAGCCCAGGCCCTTGATCAATCATCTTACGCGGACAAATCTAAACCGGAAGTCAAAATGGCACTTTTTCGCATGTTTACCGGGCGAAAAAAAATATAAGAACGCTTCGGAAGGGCTTTCTTTTGGGCATAAGTTGCTTAGATTACTTCCTAATTTCGTATAAAAATGTATCCTCTGAAGGCTTATGTGCACTTTAACACATGGAAGACGAAAAACATTTCCTCCTCAAGTGTCCAATATATGCCGACAAACGTAACGCTCTTTCTCAAGAAATTAACAAGTCAGTGACCAACTACAAAAAACTTATTTCACCTCAAAATCACAAAACGGAAATAGCAAAAAATATATACGAGTGTTTTCAAATTAGGAAAAACATATACCTTTTACAAATTTATCACCATACACATACCTAATGTTACGTAATACTACCTATACTATTAGAGAAAAAAAACCTACGTACAGTCAGTCACATGGTTCTCTAATAAAAGTTGTCTTGTCTTGTCTTGTCTTGTCTTGTCTTGTCTTGCCCGGATGTGCCGTCACAACGAGTATTGTTTTTCAGCATTTTACTCTGAAATAGATAATTAATTTTGTGTCTTTGGTCTTGAGCAGAATGCATATTTTGACCCTGGGTTGTCAAAACTCGTACGTTGGTCTGAAAATCAGGGCTCCCACCCAAACGTATGGGGTAACCCCCTCCTGGATCTGACGGCTCTTTGGCCTTGCTAATTTTCTTCAATTTAAACAGTTTGTGGCTTTTCAATAGCGGCAGTCCATCGCATGCTTTCTGTTACCCTCACGGCCCCGGTACATCATACTAACTCAGGACTAGGAGAAAGGCTGCTTTCTAATGTTGTTTTGACCTTAGAAAATGACACAGGATAATACGGTACGTATGCTGCCCCCTATATTACGCGCTGGATTTACCAAATTAGGTTTTTTTTTTTTTTCTTTTCTTTTTTTCTTCCAACGGCAGGCACTTACTGAGCTGCTGGAATTGGGATTATTGAAAGTTCATGGCTACCGGTTCCCAAAAGAAAACTGATACTCAGGTTAAGAGCAGTATAACCACATTGGATTTGCGTGTGTTTTGACAATAAAAAACGAGGGAAAAATTTGCGACTGATCTAAACATTTAGGTCCATCGCGTATTCGGGAGCACTTACGTACCTTATATCATTATGTATCATTCTCGAAGGTCAAAACTAACATTGGAAAGCAATCCCACTTGTCTTTGGCGCGGTGCCTTGTTTCGTTCGTTCCAGTTACCAGTTACCCATGAGGCTTTGGAATCGTGGCGGACTCGCGCGTACACCCCGAGTTTCGCGCGTAATATGTTTATGAAGTTTTTATAGGACTTTACGGACTTTAGCACTTTAGACTCTCAGGGCTAAAGCGATCCCAGGACAAGATGGAAGGTAAGTTAAGCTTTAAGATGTATGAACTCAACTGTACCGAACCGCGATGTCGAAAACGGCACAAGAATAGGCGGGTACTTAAAAAATTCTCGGCGGCGTTTCAGTGGCGAATACTTGACTCGTTGTTCACTAGATAATTTAATTCCTTGCGTCGGTAAAAACTCAGTACTCCTCTCGTGTTGTTCTACCGTAAATAGATTGGTCTGATCACCATCTAAAAGTACTCTTACGGCTACCGATTCCCAAAAGAAAACTGATACTCAGGTTAAGAACAGTATAACCACATTGGATTTGCGTGTGTTTTGACAATAAAAAACGAGGCAGCCAGGGAACAGTCAAAGAATCAACAGCAGCAAAGTCATAATTACAATATATGAGAGCGCGGCCACGTGAACGTGCGAATGCTGGTATAGTTCGCGTCGCGTGACTGCGCCTGGTGGTGCCAGTTGGGGTTCTAATCATCACTAGTATAGCATAGCTAAGAGCCTGGCTCAGCTGTTAAAGTAGACGTGGCAAGCCGTCCGCCATTGAAAACGTCAGTAAAAGCTACGGTGCTCAGCGGCTCACATGAATATGTATAGAGTCGGCACACGCAATATGACTACGGGCTACTACACGCCAGGCGCTTTAAGAAGCATCGTTCGGGAACCTTTCCGTTCCGCTGGAATGACGGTTCATGACTCACTGATATTAAAGCCCGTGAATATTCTCATAATATACTTATAATATATTTATTAGGGGCGGTACACCGACCGGAATCAATAAAGCGATCTTAGATTGATATAACATATAAAATGGAAGCACAGTGTACTTTTTCTTGATCTCCCGCTGATTTTTATGTGTACAGTACGGATCTCAGGTCAATTCCCATCAGTCGGGCTGCATCAGTAAAACGTACTAAACAGTGATTTAGGCGTCTGTTGTGTGGAGTATATTACTATTTACCGGTGAGGAAATAAAAATAGTGATAATCGCATGTTCCACCGCTCACGCGCGTGGTCAAGAAAGAAAGCTGTGCGTGACGCACGATAACACGTGGTCGCTTGCTGATTTGCGGACGCGACGAAATGGCATTCACAGGTACACCCGGTATAAGGTTACAGATCGGTTAACTGATTAACTCCCTCAGCCGAAACGTCTTGTAACGCAAAGCAGTTGTGTAATTTCCAACTGCAGAGATGATTTGCGGAAATATGTGTCGCGTTGCGCGAGGCCAGTCGAGGCTAATCACTGTCCTATCTCGTCGTTGTTTCTCAGCAACAAATGGCCGAAAAAGTGGCCGTATTCTCACCGGGGCGACCATGAATCCTCACATCAAGCAGATTGAGTACGCGGTGAGAGGAGCAATTGTCATAAGAGCTGCAGAGATAGAGAAGGAGATGAAGAAGGTAGGCGATTTTTATGTCACAGGGCTTTGGGGAATGTTGATGTATTACGCAAGGAAGAAAGATGGCGTCGTATTTATAACGCTGCATAAATAAATATGGCCGCCATGATTATCGAACTGATACGGTATGTCGTTGGTTTATGTGTTCCCTCTCGTGCCTCTCCTTTACATCTCTATTTCCTGATTCATGCATTACTCGGAACTACTGAAGAATACCCTGCATCAACAGAATACCCCACGCACTAAGTCCTCGAAGCTGTTTCACTAAAATGGTTTGTTCACTTTGATCAGTGAATAGAAGTATCTCAGCCTCGCAACTGTACTACTAAAGTGGCTACGCGGTGTGCAGTTAGAATTAGCAAGGTTTCGAAGCTGTATCGTCCGCTAAGACTGGCTTAAAGGCGATACGTAGTGAGCAAAATAATTATTCAAAAACAACACATATTTGTGTGCATAACATTTGACCCGCTTTGCGAAGTGGCACTTTAAAAACCCTATTAGATTGGACGTGGCGTTTTTCTTTTTTTTTTTTTTCTGCAGTTAAGCCTAATTTTCGTCGTCGAATCGTACATGTCTGTAATCCCAAGTTGTCGACATCGACACCCAAGCCTGGAAGATCGCCAATAAAATATTTACTGTTAAATTTGACACCTCTGGTGTCTACTGGCTTGTGGGAGATCGATTGCTGACCACACAAAGAGAACAGCAAATATAATAAATATTGGTCCTTTGTGTTCATTGGACATAAGGGATCTTTATGATTGTGACTTTTGGTTTGCCATCAGGGTGCAGAAAAGCCTTTTGAGCAAGTAGTAAAAGCCAACATAGGAGATTGCCATGCAGTTCTTGGCATGAAACCCCTTACTTTTCCAAGACAGGTAAGTAAAATGACCAATCTTTCTTTCTGAAAGATTAGCAGCTTCTAATAAAATATTAATAAGAGAAAGAAAAACAATGTCAAACATGCTTCCAGCTTCCTTCCTGTACTTCCAGGTCATATCAGTGTGTGTCTACCCAGAACTGTTGAATGACAACACTATTCCTGCTGATGTCAGAGCAAGAGCTGACAGAATATTGAATAGTGCTGGAGGCCGGAGTATGGGTGTGTTTCTTTCAGCTCTTTTTTTTTAGCAATATTTTGAACATTACATAAACTAGACTGTGAGCAATCCCTGATCCTTTTCCCTCCAAGATTGTATTGCAAGAACCGAGTCACGAGCACAGAAGAGTATGGCACATGCAATACAATCTTGGAGGAAATGGAGGGACTGCTTGCAGCTAACATAACTCCAAGAGCTGCAATGTGCAGTGTGCAGTTCATCTGGGGAGATTATGTTTCAGCTCTGCATACAAGATGGCCTGTTGCATGCTCACAAATACCTGAAACCCATAAAGATTCTCTAAGATCAGAAACATAATTTTTTACCACAACACACTAGTTTCTCGCTCTCTGATTGGTCGATTTAGTGTGGTAAATAAGAGTCCAGACAATGATGCTGATGCCAGCATGTCACGTTTTGCAGTGAAATACAAGGAAAGTTTCCTGTATATTTCTAAATGTTGTGGTAAAAAACAAATTTCCACTGGTTTGTCGTGGTGTGGACTCTTATTTACCACGATTTACATCATCACATGGTCAAAATTAGTTGCGGACTCACTCGGCGAAGCGCCTCGTGAGTCCACAACATTTTTACCATGTGATGACGTAAATCGTGGTAAATAAGAGTCCACACCACGGCAAACCAGTGGAAATTTATTAAATTTTCTTTTCAAGCAGACTGTCATCACAGAAAGACTGGTTGTAATTACACAGTAGTTCAGCCATAAATCTGCAATTACTACAATCTGTCACAACAGTGATTATGTGGGTGGCAAATTGAATTACAAATAAGCCCAATTAGTTCCCAACTCACAAAGTTTCTTCTTAGTTGCATGATATACTGTATCTGTACTTCAAATATCTTTTTGGCCACTGAACTCCCAACCTGACCACCCAGACTGAAAGTTTACTGTGCATGTTGTTTTAACATGGTGTCTGTTTTCAGGTGCTTATAGTGATTCTGCAGGAATAGAAACAATTCGTAAAGATGTGGCCCAGTTTATTGAAGAGAGAGATGGCTTCCCATCAGATCCTGATGATATTTTTCTGAGCAGTGGTGCAAGTGAGGCCATCAGGGTAAGGCTTCTCCTGTATACAGGTGTAGATGTATTTTGATATGAAATCACACTATTTACAGAGCTACAAATTTAAAACAATAATTATATATTGTTTTGTTTTAAGCAATGTACTGTATGAAAGCCCAAAACAAAATGTTGAAGTTTCAGCAGGGCTTAAACAGACCTGTATCCAAATTATATTTGTGGTACAGGTCTATCAGACACAAGCATACAGTACTGTGTAGTCACTACCTCTACTGTTTGGCTTAAAATCAATAGAGAAAAAGAAATAAGGAAAAGAAATAACTAATGCGTATGCTCACAGAAATTCCCACTTCTTGTATATGGGCATTCCTTACAAAATGCCATCTTGCAAATGCCTTTTTTTACAATCATGTTTACAAATGATCTGTTGCTCTGGAATTCAAGTCTCTTGTGTTTTGCTCAGTTGAAGAAAAAGTGCTATTATTTTTCTCCCCATAACTTGCATCAATCTCCCACAGACTATTTTTAGCTCGCGAATTCCACTTTGTGGGATTTGCGAGGTATAGTAATCACTTTCCTTCCCTACTTCCCTACCTCCCTACTTCCCTACTTCCCTATTCCCTCTGTTGTCAACAATGGATTTCCAAATAAAGCAGTTGCGGTTTTCCAAATTTGGGCATGATGAAGGTCGCGCAACAGGGTGTGTCGAACAACGCAGTTTAAAAGCAAGAGGTTGTCGTAGTTGTTGCGACCATCTTTTTGTTCGGAACGTGTTCTCATTTTGAAGGTTTGTCATGCGTTCGAAGTTTGTTTGGCCATTGAGCTTGGTTGTGTTTCACTCTACTGTGTTTTGCGTTGTTATTGTGACATTTTGGCGCGGTGCCATGAAGGTCAAACAATCAGTGGCACCGATGGCGTTAATATATCGCAAACAAATCTGAAGCCGTTGGTTTAGTATCCGCCAAAATTTCTGTAGTGACAGTAAATACGGCTTAGAAGATACTAGGCCGAAAAGATATTTAATCTCGGCCAAAAATATCCATTTCCGGTGAATGTTTACAAGTTCATACAGTATGCAAATTATCAGGTGTTTCAATTCTTGGTTTGCATGTCACGTCATAAAAAGCCATCTCAAAAGTAACGTATCCTATAAGTCTAATACACTGATATGTTCAGGACTATCATGCCTTAAGACTTAAAGCAAAATTCTGAGTCGATACAAAATATCTATCGGGAGCTATGGACGTTTGAATACCGTGACAACAAAGCCGTGTACACGCGCGCGGCCGACTAAAATCGGTCCTTCACGCAACATTTTAAAATTAGCACTGCGAAAGATGTGAAGTAACTAAACATCAAGCTGAGTCACAGATCAACTTCATTTTGTGTTCCGAGTTCGACTAACATGGCGGCCGCATACAAACTCTTATCAAATCTCCAAAAAACAAATTGCCCCTGCTTCGCCAAAATGAAGCCTAGACAATCCAAAATGGTCGTGACTAAACTGGATACTCCAAAATCAGGTTTCCGAGTGAAGACTGGGACCAAAACAACGAGTTATCGGCGAAGTCGTCCGGAGCCGTTTACGAACATTGTGGACAAAAAAACGACCTCGGTTCGTCTGAAGCATCTAACACCGGAAGACAGTCAAATAAAATTCGGCACTGGAAAGGTTTTAGAAGGAAAAAATTAGCTCGGGGAGAAAATACTAAAGAAGAAAGGCTTGTTATGGCTGATCTGGCACAGATGAATATTGACACCGAAGATAAAAAAATCCCACCGCGTGAACTGTTCCGGAGAGCGATTGAAACGGCTTGTGTACGATCCTGTTTCTTGATCAGTCTTAACTCCAGAAGACGAACGCATTCACGATAAGACATGCTATGATAAGACATTTAAGCATTTAAGATTTAAGCATTCGAAGGTGCGAAATGTCAAAAATCACCACAGGGATGATAAGTAAATAGGAACAAAAATGAAGCCCATAGAAGCCAACAGTTATAGACGGATCAGATTTCCAACGTATCCTAAATTTATCCGTATTTACTGTATTAGGATGCTTATATAGATAAGTTATTTTCATCCAAAACCACTGTGTTCTCGAGCAAATGGCCGGCTGACCCGAAATTTTACAAATAAACAGTAATATTGTCCTTTTCACGTTCACGACTACAATGCTTCTTGTGTATATCTGTTGACTGGTTACAGTTTCGATCCATGTCTTGAGCCGCTTCAGGTTTATTTGGAGTTGACCTCCACGTCCGCGTAAAAGGAACACAGGCGGCGCGACGCGGCCAGCCGAACGGACTTGCTAATGCACGCCAAGAACTTTCAAAACATCAACGTCACTGTCGTACTGTTTTCGGAACACGGTCCGAGCTGACGAAAATTTAATTTTTGATTCGGTCCCAGTTTCCTCTCGGAAACCTGATTTTGGAGTATCCAGTTTAGTCACAACCAATCCAAAATTGGCATCTGGACTATTTCAGGCATGCTCTTTTTAGTTCTAGAGTCAAAAGGGTACAATCTGTTATTTTGAAGGGTGCTGCGATCGCGTGACCCGTGAAAACCGCGTCGATAAATCTTTTCTCTCAATTATTATATAACACTTTTTTAAGCCCGCGTTCACCACGAAGTGGTGAATTGAGCCAGTTCTATTAAATAGCTACTTCCGCAAAATGAAGTCCTTTTACAAATTCGCGAGCTTACAGCTGCCTTGCTGCTTTGATTGTAATGTTTTATAATTATTTGTTAAATAAAGTAACATCTGAACTCTATTTAATATTTTGAACAGTCAATGCTTAAAATGGTCCAGACTGGAGAAAATGAAGGAAAAGGCAGGGCTGGAGTTATGATCCCCACGCCACAGTATCCTCTGTATTCTGCCTCTCTATCAGAACTCAACTCTGTCCAGGTAGGATCTATAACCTGGTGTTTGATTATTATGTGACATGTAATATAAAACCTACATTACTTTGCAGGCACCCTCATTATAGGCCCATCAGTTCAGAAATTCCTTCTTTGTTTACAGCTGTCTGTATAAGCCCCCCATCCTCGCCTCTTTACAAAAACCGATTGAACGAATTTACTGTATTTACAGGTATGTAGGTTATTCAGTTCTCATTCATTTTGTGTCTGTCTTTACAGATTCCATACTTGCTTGATGAGGATAATGGTTGGAGTTTAGACATTAATGAGCTGAGGCAATCACTGGACAGAGCCAGACCTAACTGTGTACCCAGAGCTTTGTGTGTGATCAACCCAGGCAACCCTACTGGTAGGTGTCAGTCAGTTTACCTGGTGCAGTAGAGTACTTTACAATACTTTTTTAATCATATTACATTTTGAATTGACCATCGGAATGACCCTGGGCTAGTACGGTAGATTGAACATGTTAAAATAATGGTTTGAACCCAGGAATGTGAACAGTAAGTTAGTTGTGATTGTCTGGGTTAGAGTAGTCTCCAGGAAAACTGTTATTGGTGACTGACGTTTTGACTTCCTGACTGGAAGTCATCTTCAGAGTCAAGTAAAGAGGTTTCATCAGGGCGATATTTAAGTCTCTGATCATCTTCACTTGACTCTGAAGATGACTTCCGCTCAGGGAGTCGAAATATCAGTCACCAACGACGGTCTTCCTGGAGACTACTCTAACCCAGAGGATCACAACCAATAGTAGACTGAGTTATCCAGCCTTACCAAAAGCACCATGTAACTGCTGAGAGGGTAGTATGTACTCCGTCTGTTGCACCTACTGTTTGTTAACAGTTACTTAGGTCATTGATTGAACCTGTCATATCAAACAATGATCATCACAACAGGTCAGGTGTTGTCCCGTGAAAACATCCAAGAGATTATCCAGTTCTGCAAGGAAGAGGGAATGATCCTCTTAGCTGATGAGGTGAGAAAACCACATAGAACACAGAGTCCTCCATTGAGTGACTTCTCAGCAATACTATCACTGCACCATACAAACTCCCAGTCCTATACCAGCCTTACACACAGGAATTACTTCATGCTAAACTCTAGTTCTTATATTGTTGATATCTTGATGATCATAACAAGCCAATCATATAGCTTTGTAGCACCTCTTGTTCCAGTGGCAGTCCTCCAAAAATATTCATTCTAATACAGACTAATACCTTTTGTTCTAATGCAGTGGAATATTTCTCTTGATCTACAGGTCTATCAAGCAAATATTTGGGGTGAAGGAATGAAGTTCCATTCTTTCAAACAAGTATTGCGTGAAATGGGACCAGACTACAATGATTTTGAGTTGGTTTCTTTCCACTCCACATCAAAAGGATTCCTTGGCGAGTAAGTCAACATGCAAATGAGTGGCTTGTTCTGGGCAAATTTTACTTTGTAGGCAGGTCGACCCTTTGCACTCTTTTACCTGCCTTGTTATTACTTTCAGAGCCAAAATAACTTGAAACAACCGGGATCACGTGCATGCAGGCTACCAGCAAAAGAGTAATGACTGTGGAAAATAGAATATGCTGAAAGTGGGTTAAGTGGCTGATAGCAAACAGATAGAAATGTTAAATTATTGGTCAAATTCTTCTACTCGCAGGTGCGGCTTCCGAGGAGGCTACATGGAGGTTGTTGGCTTTGATAAAGAAGTGAAATTCCATCTGAAGAAAATGCTGTCTGCCAAACTGTGCTCTTGTATAACAGGACAGGTCAGCATTTGGACATTTTTCTGTGTAGTGAAAGCTGGTTTAACTATAACATAAGATTTTCCCCCCAAAAATTCAAGGAGCCACATGTCATTTAGCAAACTGGTGGCATTGTGTTCACAGTGCTAAGTCAAATTCTTGATGAATCACATGATCCCCAAGTGTTTTGAAGAATATCTGCATTTATGCACTTGGCATGGACTTTTTTTTTTTTTTTTTTTTTTTTTTTTGGATCTAATTTTTACGAATTTTGCGGATTTCCCAATGATCAACAAAGATTAGTTTGCATAAAAATAAACCCCTGAGAAAAAAAATCCGTTAAAAATTTCTCCATTTGTTTAGATTACTGAATTTCAATTAAATTGACTGCAAACAATATAGAGTGGTTATGTGCTGACGTCATAAAAATATTTTTTCGGAAATAATGAACTTTGCGCAATTCTTCAGAATGACCTATCTAAAAAAAGTTCACACAAAAAATTGTCTCTTTAGTGCATTAAACAGCTGAGATATAGGCTTGTGAAGTTCAAAATTGCTTCATACTAAACCCTCTTATTTGGTGTTGGTTTCTTTGATTTGGAACCAACGCTAAATAAGAGAGTTTAGTCAAGACTATCTCGAACTTTAAACTTCTCTATCTTCGCTTTCCTTAGGGCTAGCGATTTGAAATGTTGCACACGTTGTTTCAGCAGCTGTGTATATCGCATGATATGGTTTTGAGGTTTAAATGGAAAAGTTTGCAAAATGATGGCGTCACACTTTACCACTCTATTATGACCTTCTTTACAATGTTGCAACATAACGAACAGTCTCTAGGTAAATTTGATAACAGCCCAAGAAAGGAGAACATCTCCTGCCAAAGAACAAACAGTAAATGGCTGTCGTACATGGGAACTGTTCAGTAATATATTTTATCCCCATTTTGTTATATACTAGTACCGTACCTGACATACAGACAGGCCAAGATCTCCAAAAATACGTTCCAAGCAATAAAGTCTGAAATTCAGATCCACTAAGTTAAACTCCCACGAAAATGTTATGCCTCACCATTTTCCATTCTTTGCTTCAGGTTATGATGGACTGTCTTGTGAACCCTCCCAAACCAGGAGAAGAATCATATGAGACTTACATGAAGGTAAGTATGGTGTAACCATGGCCATTGATATCCTGTTTTCAGACCTTTTCTCTTGTAATGCCCATGGAAATAGCCTGGGAATAAGTGCGGACCATAATATTAGGCAATTCAAAGGCGCAGTGTCATGAGATGCGCATGTGCGCGCATTTGGTCGAATCTTAAAAACATTTGCCCAGTGTTTTCAAGTTTGAAATCCAAGATGGCATCCACAACGGCAGCGAGCGATTGAGCGGCAGATCCACTGTCGTGGTGGCCGAACGGTACTCCCAAGTCGAGCCAACTCGAGCCATGTTGCAAGGAAACTATTCAAATGCAACAACAAAAGCTGACGCAAATCACCTCTCGTTGACCTTGGCTTGACTTGGAAGGAATTGGCTCGAGTTGGCTTGGGGTGGCCAAACGGTGAAAAACTTGGCTCGAGTTGGCTGCAAAATTGGGCTTGATGAAATTTGAGCCATCTCGAGCCAACTCGGTGACCAAACGAAGGCCAACTTGAGCCAAGTCGCAAAGTTGGCATGAGCTGGTAGTATCGTTTGGCCAGGGCTTAAAGTCAGATCATGTGACTTTCGTGGTTTGTTGGTTGCGAAATATGGCAAGCTTAAACTGCCTATCGTTTGTATCTAACGTGAACTTTAAATATTAGCTATACCTTGTCATACCTATTGCCAACAGGAGAGGACAGCAGTTCTGCACTCGCTAAAGGAGAGAGCCAAGCTGGTTGCCGACACATTCAACTCCATAGAGGGAATCAAGTGCAATGAAGTGATGGGAGCCATGTATGCATTCCCGCGTCTGTTCCTTCCCAGTGGAGCAGTTGCTGCTGCTAAGGTATGACAGACGTGATGTGACGTCACTTCACTTGAACAACTCACTTGGCTGAGACGCTACCCGGGGAGGGGGGGGGGGGGGGGGGGGGGGGGCTTTTTGGTCTGAAATAGGGTATCGATTTTTGTCTTTTTGGTTTGGGATAGGTATGATTTTAACAGAAATATGTCGCCGCGGACATTGCACGGTAAATGGAAGAAAACACAGGGCGGAAATCGTTGCAAAAGAACAAAAAATCTCTAAACAAATATCTGAAATAGGGTATACATTTTGGAGTCAGGTCTGAAATAGGGTATACATTTTTGGAGTCAGGTCTGAAATAGGGTATAGAAAATCAGGTATTTTGGTCTGAAATAGGGTAAGGGTTTTCAGGACCGGGCGACACACCCCCACCCAAAATTATAACGAGTGCCCCCCTCCCGGGAGTCGCTACCGCAGTAAATTCTCTTGGAGAGCGAAGCGCGAGGGAGTCTCGAATAGTAGGGGATATTTTACTATCAAAAATACATGTGTGTTGACGACTTTAATTTGTGCCTCCTGTTGCACGAATCGACTTTGGTGAGCAGTGTAATCGTGACTGGTGCAATTTCTGAACTTCCAGGCACAAGGTATGCACCCAGACAGCTTCTACTGCCAGGAGTTGTTGGAAAACACTGGCCTTTGTGTTGTTCCCGGCAATGGATTTGGTCAGAAGGACGGGACTTATCATTTCAGGTTAGTCAAGTGTGAGTGGGTGGGTGGGTGAGTTAGTCAGTGAGTTTGTGCTTGCGTGACTAAAGGCCATGTCACGCGAGGCATTTTTTCTTGCAAATTTGCAGAAGAAATTGCGCGTGCGACACCCTCTCTTTGCAGCTTGCAACGGATCGAAAATTGCGAGACAACTCACAGGGAAAGTTGAACAGTCTTGCATTTTTCGCAGCGTTGCGTGGTCTTGTTGCAACGTGTACTTCACAACCTGTCTCGCATTGCTATCGTTAGCGTTGCGAAACAAGTTGCACGGAAAATTGCCTCGTGTGACAATTGGCCTAAAGAGAGAGGAGGAGAGTGAGCGGGCGTGATGAATGAGTAAGTGATGAGTGAGGGACAGACAGACAATGTAAAACCAGCTCTAAAGAGAACCAGAACGACTGCGTCGGCATGGAGAAATACGTATAACATGGATCGACTGAGGGTCGATGTGTGAAAGCTGGACGCCGTGAAAGAATTTGAAGATGACCTTTCGAGCGCTAACCCTTCGTCTGAGCAAAAATGACAGACAGACAGACAAACAAAGACAGCATGCAAGGTCAGGAAGAGAAGGACTGAATCAGTGAAGAACTGAAGCAGGCAAAAGAAACTATTAGCTACTTGCTGACACCGGGAAATCCAAGACCAAAATCCCATGTTGGTTGTTGTCCCTTTTACCCGAGGTTCAGAATTAGTTGAATGGTACAGTTTTTGACCATTTCATGTCTTATTCCCACAGAACCACCATTCTGCCGCCGATTGAGTCGCTGAAGCCAATGTTTGAGAGATTCAAGAAGTTCCACCAAGAATTTATGGAAAAATACAGCAATGATCAGACCTCTGAAAAAAGAGCTGGTAGAATTTAAGGGTGTACACATATAAACTATATGTATATGTGTGTATGTATGTGTGGGTTTCAGGTCATTGAGGAGAAGGAGTTTTTGGCTAGTCAATTTTTGTGGACGTTGATCTCTTTACTCAAGAATATCAAGAAGAATACGACCAAAGACAAACTGAGCCGATGTCAACCTGTTATAGAGCTGTTTTCAGATGACTGTCAGAAAGCAATTTATTGTGACTTACTTTAGTTTCGCGTTTGAGCACGCTTTCAAGTTTAGCAACATTCTTGGCCAATCAGGAACAAAAGCAAACTCCGATTGCGATCTGCTCACGCAAGCAAGTGACGATGGCGTTTTCTAGCACTGCAGTGTTGGTTTCCTTTTTTCTGCACTGTCAAACCACTCTCAAGTTATTGGTTTATGTTTGGTGAAAAGCGCGGTTTTATTACAGGTTATGTGATTGGTAAAATGATTTTTTGCGCTTGTCCGGTAGTCATCTGAAAACCGCTCTGTTTTTCTTTGTTTCCCTTCTGAAACTGTTTAACGAGTGATGTAGATATAGTGTTTTTCGTGCAAGCGATCAAATAACAATATTTGGCAAGGAACTTAGAAGGGCTAAGACTCGGCAACTCCCGCGTCCGCCCTCCCAGTGTCCAAACATAAGGGACCGATTGTAGCCAATCAGAATTTCGACAATCGCGCATGCAAGCCTTAGAGCTATTTGATATACAGGTTTTACAGGCGTCGAATAAACGAATATTATTTCAAAGTTGTGCGTGTTGTATTGCGGGCGCTAGGAATAGAATGAAAGTGATGGATCACCGCGGAAATACGGTTTTTGACCGTGCATTCACCCTATTTTTTGAGTCAGCGGTCGTTGCACAGAACTGTGGAAACGACAACGAGGCTGCGTCTACATGAAAACATCCAATTCGGCAATAAAAACGCATCGATTCGAAAGCGCAGCCAAGCGTGGACACGATGTGAAGACCAGGGGGTCATTTCTGGAATCTTTCCTGAAAACGACGAATTCCTCCACGCTGAACTTGGTAGGACGTTTCAGGAACTGGATTTGGAACACCCCTCGTACCGAAGATGATCGGCGGGAACTCGCTCAATAGAGCGAATTAACTTTAACATTAACTTTTGCCAACACTTGACTCCATTTATTTCAGCGCACACAATAACTGGTCAGGTGAGTGAAATATAAATAGCCTCCCGGTGGCCATGAGTATGAAGTTTGTTTCCACGCGCGACTCGCTCGCGCGGGGGACTAAAAACAACGCTCGTTCCCAGTCTTTTCCCACATTCTTTCACACACGCGTGCCGTCGCCTTCACGTTGTCAGTCAATCGGTTGCCCTTGGCTCGTTGATTTCAGAGTTAGCCTTTTCTGTGGCTTGTCGTTTTTATAGTCGTTTACAGATGGTTGTGAAGAGATGCCCGGACTGCGATCAAACGGTAGGTCTTTAGATTCAGAGTTTTATAGTCAGCGATCTAGGAATCGGTAAAATGAGCCGTCGTTCTTATTTAATACCTCGTGAAAATCGATTTCATATGAAAACACATGGCTTTTTTATCTGCTAACAACAGTTTTGTCGGAATTTTTATGAAGAATATATTTGTGCCATTTGTCTTCTGGCTGAGTTTTAGATTGTCAATGTTCTTTTATTTATTGTATAATTTAATCGCATGAAATTATAAACAACAAACGCAATATGTGATTACGATAAATTTTCTGTTCGCTTTTGTTTATGAACAGTAGAACTCCAAATGTCATGAACCTTGAGCGTTTCAACTTTATGTACCACCGTGTGAAATTGCTGAAAAATAATCATTGTTGATCAAGTTCCAGAAGTTTTAATTTTTTCGTCAACAAACAGGCACATTGGCGTTTTAATGCGTGAGTTGCTCATGAATTTGATTATATTTTATAAATGATCGTGATAGAAGGCTGTCGATAACCGATAAAAGATAAAAGATTTGTTGAGTGTTCATTTTTTGTGGTGTTCTTTACAGTGCTGTTAAAACATATAGGTGCCAAATTGTCGGTATATGATATAATTTCCATAATATAAATATTATTAGTATTTAGGTAAATTACAAAAGTCTCGTGTGCTTCTCTGTCATGTTATATCCATGTTTTGACTCATTTAACATATCATAAAAAATTTGTCCCAACATATACATGTAATCTGAGTGACAACATCAAATTCACTCCAGCTGAACACAGTTTGAAATTATTACTTAGAACAATATCAAATGCCACACTCACCAGATGTGGCTGCACAAAATAGTTGCCTTTATTGATGGTTAATATTAGTTGAGACATAAAAGGGTAGTGGTATTCAATACCTACATGTATAGGGCTACATGTACTTAATAAATGAGATACCACATTATAAAATATTCTATAACATATTTTCTTATCATGACATCATAGAATTTGGTAATTTTTTTTACAAGCATATAGAGGATATTACACAGCAGCATGAAAGCACGAATTCTATCTTTGAGTGGTAAAAACAATATTTTACAAACAAGTGCTGCACAAGTGAGTAAAAATATTGTTTTTATCATGAGGAAATAATATTCATATCTTCAAGCCACCATGTAATTTTCTTTTTATTATATAGAAACGAGTGTTTTACGAGAAAATGCACAAACAACCATGCAAAAGCTGGAAATGATGCCATCGATATCCTCACTAGTAAGGATATGGAAAATAGGCCACTCAGGTCCCGGATGTAGCTTCGTATGGATTTTACGCATAGTATATTTTCCAGTGACACACCCATGTCTATATAATAAACAGCATTATTCCATTTGGTGTGGCTGATGTCACTTGTCATGATGGCTAATTCAACAACTTTTGTTATGCAAATTAATATATAAGGTCTCTGATAAATTTTATGTTCTTCTATTATTATAGTTTTAGTGGGTTAGTAAATATATTTAGTATACCATGAGTGCTCTAATAAGCCCATTGGGGGGGGGGGGGGGGGGTAATTGTTTTAAAATTTGTCAGATGACAACAAGATGTACTCTTTAACAATAGTCACCAAGCATCTGATGTGGCATCCTTTTTCCTCTGCTAACTTTGGTGCTCACAAGATGAAAATCAATTATTTCAAAAATTGACCTTATGATATTGCAGCATTTAATGTATGGTGTAATATTTGTTTAATTTGTAATTTTGTGTTATCTTGATGCAGCTTCCTGTTGCCTGTAAATCATGCACATGTGGGCATGTCTTTGTTAGCCGTAAACAGCAGCAGCAACAACAACAACAACAGCAACAACAGCAAGATAAATACCTTCAAGCAGGTGGCAGTGTGGACGGTACTGACTATTTGCCTAGTGTAACAAAAATATTAGTCTGGCAATAATATACTGCAAAGTAACCCAGAATATATTATAACAAATATAATTGTGCATAACTGACAATCTCGTGGAAAACTATACAATTGTATCAGCAGCACAACAAAATATGTATACTTGAGTATCTAGTAAAGAATCTGGAATATGAAAGATTATAAAATAAAACTTATATTAAGGTGCACTCTGATTGGCTCCCAAGCATGTTTGCATGAGGCTATGTAACATAGAAAGTGTGTTATATTGATCTGAGGTTGCACAGTAGCACATTTATTTTATAAAAGAAATATCAAATGCTTGCCCTGTTTACAGAGCCTGATGCAAACACTTGAGTGAATTTGGGAGAACTCAAAAGTTTTGTGTAAACCTTTGCCACCGCGACTCAGGTTCACACAAACTTTCGAGTTCTCCCAAACTCCCTCTCGATTGCATCAGGGTATATAAACTTGGCATGTGTTATATATTTCTTAACCGGTACATCTGGGATCTAGATTATTTTATTAAATATAAATAATAATGATATTGTTATCTCAATTCGAAATCCACTCAGATAGTGCATTTCTGTATGGGGATGCTTCCTGATAAAAAATGTTCACTATTTATTCCTTTTGTACTACCTTTTCTTTGTTTGGCTCATACTATCAGCAAAAAAACATGTAATAAATTATTGGCAATGTGTCTATTGGTGAAGACAAGTCAAATGAGGAAAGAGTAAATGAGTTTCCTCAGTTTAGCCATAAAGACTTCTGATTCCATTTTTTACACATGAGGCGAAAAAGGCCCCTTTTTAACTCAACTTCTGGGAATCATGGAGCAACCCAGGGTATGACAACCTATTTTACCATACGAGTTATTGTTGGTATTTCTGCAGGCGATTCTTCAAACAGCGACAGTTCTCGAGATAAGAGACTCCGCCAAGATCGAGTCAAGAAAGAGATCCCAGATTTTGACTATGACTACACACTCGTCACATCTTCACTCTCAGATCCTCTCACCAGAGTACCCAGAGAAAGTGTAAGCAACAGTGTTATTTTGACTGAATCAGAGTGGTTTAACCAAGCTGTCGAGACTAGGGTGAGTTCCTATAATATTGTTACTGCATCATATTAATATCCTGGGCCCGGTTTTTCGAAAGCCGATTAAGCTAATCCAGGATTAAAGAAATTCTTTCTGACGACCTCTCTGCCGATAAAATGCAGGGTTCTGTTCAAATATGGATTAGAAAGCTTGTTCCAGCTTAAAAAGTTATCAAGAAAGTCGTTGTGGACGAAACTTTCACGTTTTCAGGCTAAAAAATGACAGGAAAGTTTAGACCTAATCCAGGATTAGTCTAATCGTGCTTTGAAAAACCGGGCCCAGATGTGTACAGAAAGTTTAATTAAAGCAAACAGAAGCTGCACAATTAGGATTTGATTTTACTTGTCAACCACACACTAACCATAAACAGACCATCTAACCTATACCGACCACATACCAACCATGTATGGACCAGCTATACAGACCATATACTGACCACAACCAACCTTACACTGTACCGACCATAAACCGATCACTTTCCCACTACCTACTGACCACATACCAACTACATACCGACTATATACCGACCACATACCTACCATGTACCGACCACATACCAACCACGTATTGACCACTGACCAACCATACAATTTCAAAATTAGATTTAACGGTTAGAAATATCGTTTAAACGGCCTCAAAAACCGTTTACTAACCGTTTAAATTAGTCGTTAAACGGAAAATCGTTCCGTATGTTTTCCTGGAGAGGAAAACATATACTGACCACATACGAACCATATACCAACCATGTACTGTACTGATCACAAACCGATTACGTACCGGCCACCTACTGACTACATACCGACCACTTACCGACAATATATCGACCACTTACCGACAATATGCCGACCACATACTTACCACGTGCCAACCCATTGTAACCACATACCAGCCAGTGCCACATACTGTACCAACCACACGCTGGCCACGTCCAACTTATTGTTCAGTCATCACGTTAACTGCAAGTTCATCTGATCCTGTCAGAAACCCAACTTTTAACTCCTGTGACAGTGTGACCAACTTTACTAGTCTCGACGGGGAGATGTCATACGTCATACTGTACTTTGTCATGTATGAAAGTTGATTTACACTAATTAGAGCGGTTTTCGGATGACTGTCGAAAGTAATCGTGTGATTGCTTTGGTTTTGCGTTTGCTACGCTTTCTGATTGGTCCATACAAGTTTGGCAGCCTTCTCAACCAATCAGGAACAAAACCAAAACCAAAACCAAACACTTCTCACGCAAGCGATGGCGTGTACTCGCATTGCTGATTGGAAAGTAAAACCAAACGCAAGACCAAACGCAAATTACTTTGGCTTCCAATTGGCTGAACTGTTTTCTCTCAGTCTCTGTGATTGGCCTGTGTGATTACTTTGGTTTTGGTTTTCGACAGTCATCCGAAAACGGCTCTAATTGTCACGAAAACATTCCATGGGAGGTATAACTTGCATTTCAAGACTCATAAGTTGCACTTGAGAGCATAGTCCATGTTTTCTTTCTTTTTCCTGTTCTCAGCAACCAGGATTCGACATCATCAGCATAAAGAGGAAGCGTGGACGACCAAAGGGTTCTAAAAACAAACCCAAGTCTGAACTGCTTCCCAGCAAACAGGACCCAGATCAGGACGGACCCAAGTGGGATGAGGTGAGTAAAAAGCAGTCATACAAAAAGAGCACCTGGACACTACAGTAAAATCTCAGGGTAAACTACAGGAAAATGTGTTCATTATAACGGGGTTTCGTTTTAGCGAGGTTCCGCTTCCATACATTTTACTGTAACGGGCTGAAGATATCGTTCGTTAAATCGAGGTTTTACTGTACAAGCAGAAACACAAAATGACAGCTAGTCGTAGAACAGACAGACTGGCAGGCAGGCAGGCAGATAACAAGAAGACAGACAGACAGACAAAACCCAGCATACCAGCATAGAGGCAGGCAAAGTAAGTACCTGACGGACGGACAGGCAGATGGAAGGACAGGTAGAGCAACATGAAGCAGGCAATTGAAAATGGCAAGTAAGATAAACAGGGAGATAGTTTGGGTTACAGAACAGCCGACAGATACGCAGACTGGAGGTTAGTTGGGAGACAAACAAGCAGACCTGAGAAGACGAATAGGGCGATAGAACGGGGAAAAGGCGGACGGACAGACAGACAAAATGTGAAAGACGAAAAATAACTGGAAGCTTCAAGGCAGACAGACCAAAACAGCGCTCGACATTAACGGTTGCCCGCTTGCCCGGGGCAACCAAAACTTTTGTTCGGGCAGGTAAATTCTGGGCCGGGCCTTAATGTCGAGCATTGCCAAAAGACGCTCTAAGATGGTGCAAGCCATCATAATCTAATTCCTCGGAGTAAACACCTCATAAGTCACACTTCTGATAGTAAGCTTCTGTTCAATTCTCAAAGAAAACTAGAAAAATGTGAGAAAGACTCATTACGTAAGGCTCTGGAAGGGTGTTACATTGTGCAATGGCGAATGAAAGTTGCGAAAAGTAAACTGCTACTTCATGCAAAGCTTCGCCCAACAAAAAAATTACGAGACAATTTTCTGGGGTACTCTGTTACACCGTTGCGGGACCAGATGCCATGCACTGTGTAGCAGGACCTTTAGTGTTGGGTCTTAATCAGGGCAATCCCAGGCCATTTCCCCACCGCATAAAACGCTCCGGTGCTATCCATTCTGGTTCTGTTTAAATCTCTCAGAGTGGTCACCCAATACTGGCCAAAAAGAAACGCGGGCGCCCTAAAGGTTCAAAGAACAAACCCAAGGATGGCTCAGCCAAGAACAACGCATGCGCCGGGGAGGCATCCGACGATGACTCGGACAGGCCTGGTGGCGCAGCCGGCCGGCCAATAGTTGACGTCATGCCGCGAATCTCGAAAGAAAAAGCCGCCATGTACTCTATTATTCTGTCCGACATCAATCAAAAAATGCTTTCGCAATCGTCCATGAAACTCGTGTTGAGTTGAGGATGGGTGACGTCTGAGAGGACCCTGGGGACGAGGTCGCCGCTGATTTTATTAAATGACGTGAGACATTTGACTAAAAAAGAGGTCATTTAAGTTTAGAGTTCATACAGATAATGTTTGGATTTCTAGTTTTCCAGTTAGAGGTAATACTATTATCGAAAGTGATATTCGGAGCAACCTACGAAGTTCCAAGAACTCACAGAAAAAGAATCATTTGAATGCTCAAACTGTGTTATTACTATTATGTTTATACATATATATATTTTGAGGGAGATGGGGGGAGGTTCTCGATATTCTTTGCAGACTAAGCTTTAGTTGTTTCTCAACTGCGAATATCACTTTCAATTACATTCTATATCCGACTATTGTCATATATACATCATCATTTCAGATTTATTTTTGTTTTGAAAGTTCACTTTGTGAAGCTTTCTCTCACGTACAACAATCCAAATACGAAAGGTTGCGTCCCCGTGTTCTAGACGCCATGTTGAATGACGTCACAGACGCGCTAAATGTTTATCCGGTATATACGTGGACACGGGGTACGTATCGTCTGTTTAATTTTGGAGTAAGTGTTTCGTGTATTCGTTAAGAGTTAGGGCACGTGTTGGTTGATTCCTCTGATCGAGGATTTACGTCTTAGCAAACTCGTTGTCAATAACGAAAATATCCGGTACATCCGTTCCAAATTTTGTCGAATGAGATGTTCCCGGTTTTATTAATAGAGCCCAGAGTACCTTGGTTGACCTTTAGGTTTTGTAGCGAAGAGGCTGTAAAATAAAACCTTGCGAGCCTTAGTGTCTCGCAAGGAATTTGTAAGGCGCAAGAACAGACACCCATCCCTTGTATATTTGATATGGTCGCACAATACGTTTTGTAAGTTTTCCCCGATTTTATACCGAGACATATTTGATTAAGGATCGAACTATTTTCATAAACATGTAAAGTTTCTGTACAAAAACTAATAAAAGCTTATCGTTGAAGAGAAAGTTGATTTCGTCTTCTTTTTTTTTTCTTTTTTTCTTTTTTTTTTCTTTTTTTTTTTTTTAGAATTACTTTAATTTACGCTTTACCACTCGAAGGTAGACAGTTTTAACTCAGAAAGTATCCGATGCCTTTGACTTGGGGAAGCCAGTGCTGTCTGTACAAACTTGGCATTGTTGTGAAATACTCTCACCATTATTGAACGCAGGACTAGAAATCCGTCTTTCATATTCCGTGAGTCAGCCATCGACTCACATACATCTTGTTCATCCGGGAACAAAGTTGGGCCGAGTCGTTGCAGTACTGCCGTCCACATTCCCTGCATGCTCCGCGCTCCCCCACAGTAACTGGTGCTGAGAGGCCTCGCCTCCTTCCACGGTGGTTCCTTGACATCGATCTCTAAACTAAAGAGAAGACGGTTTAGAGTATTCCAGTACACCCAGCATCCTGTCGAGCCTGTTGAGTTGTTTAGCGCGAAAGCCGCTGCAGTGGTTATGAACGACCCGCAGTGTCTTACAAGGATTCCTCACGCGAAGTCTTGCGTAACGCTTCAAATAATAAATAAGGACGTTTTCTGCACCAAGAACGTTGGGATAAAAGTGGACTGTTGTCAAAAACACACCCGGCAGTCTCTGAGTCAAGTGGAAAACAAACGCATCGTGAGACCCACGGTAGCCCAAGCATTTATTAGAGCCAGCGCGTGGACAGCGGTCACTCTTCTCGGGGACATGCCTGGATAATGCATAAACGACTTTTCGTCTGAGGATGAGTGGATTCAGCTTGTCAAAGCCGTCTTCTAAATAGCAGTCAGAGTGCATTATCACGATGTTTTTGTTGAGTAGTTTGAAAGAAGCGTATCTAAAGGCGTCGGAATAAAACATGCGACGCCCAAGATTGAAATACACGAGCTTCTCCATGTGTTGAATGTTTCTATTGGTTAGGGAACGTTTTGTTTCAGTGATATCTCTTTCTTGCAACAGATGTAGTTTCAGGACCTGCAAAGAGAACGGAGTACACAGACGGTGAGTTTTCGGTTGACCTTCTAGCTCCATGCAACTCATAATTTATAGAGCAATACTATGACCGAGTGAATCTGGGCACGAGGTTGTTAATAGACCACTGAGAGTAAGAAGTAGGAGGACTGCAGATTCTTTCTCCCGCATTATTAGAAGAATGAACGAAAAACTGACTGGGTAAAGCACACTGACTCGGTGGTTCATACATTCATGGAGTTCGGCAGATAAACTTATCAGAAGAGCATATTTCTGGTCCCAACTGTTTGAACTGAATAACGCTTATACTTTTAGTATCACGAAAAACAGCTAATATATTCAAAAAGAATGCAGAAACGACCAAAACCTCATGGCGTCAAATAAATCA
The DNA here is from genome assembly GCA_964036295.1 of Plumapathes pennacea. Taxonomy (NCBI): domain Eukaryota; kingdom Metazoa; phylum Cnidaria; class Anthozoa; order Antipatharia; family Myriopathidae; genus Plumapathes; species Plumapathes pennacea. The sequence continues at coordinate 15,096,822 of OZ038463.1, forward strand.
GCAAATCACGAGAGCTAAAGTATGACCTATATTCATGCTTCCAAAGTAGACAAGAGAATTCTCCGCTAATTTGCCGCTGGAGTTTCAGTGATTACAAGTACCAAACTACGATCTGTAAAGTTACCTGAGGATGAGCCAGGTTTCTCTGTAACGTGTCAAGGTATTCTTCGTTTCGCACGTTAACCAGCTCCGAGGTCTCATTTAACATAGGAAGTTGAATGATAACGTGAACTTTGGACGTTAAATTTCCGGTAAAACGTTCTGCTTCTACTGCTGAGATTTTGAGCCCTTCCGAGTCTGCAGTATTAACAACGGGCACCACATTAAGGCACCTGCATGAAGTACTTTAAGAAGAAACAAAAACAAAAAAACATGCGATGCTCCCTTACCCTGATACAATATGGGTAATTCATATTTATTATTGACTTGTATCTATAATTTACTGAAGAATAACGGAGAATATAGCTGCCCTTTTCTTCATCTAAATTCCTCGACCATTCGACAGAATATAACTGTATTGACTCGGTCTGCTGTCGTTAAATGATTTAACTTCTGCCCTTGAAGACGCGGGCTGAATGCAACGCTATATATATATATATATTAAGTATGTCTAACCCTCTATGTATAGCTTTCCTTACCTGTCCCACGTGTTTTGTCAATGGTGTTGAGGTCTAGAACTAGAAAATCCCACGGCCGATAAAACCATAGCAACGTCAGAGAGGCAGAAGCCATTAAAATAGTCAAACATTTACGGCGCAGTATCGCCATCTTTGGAAATGAGACGTTAAAAATGAAACTACACTATAGGGCGCTTTCTGGTGGTCATGAATATTTCAGTGACCCACTTACTCGAGCGAAGCGATTTTTTAAGGGATATATTGTTACAGTGGTTAGAGAAGAGTCAAAAGACCTGTAATAAGCACCACTGAACAAGAGTGCTCCTATCATGGTGAAAATCATATTCGCAGTCTTTGCAACCGAAGGACACTTTCAACTGTCCTTCTCTATCCGCAGTTCATATATATGCATTTTATCATGCATATAAAAATTAAAAAGAAAAAAAGATCATATCAATGCTCGTATAGTTGTGAAACTATACGAACATAATCACTGATATTATTTCTCTATATCTCTAGTTTTCGTTTTTATACACCTGAACAGACTTCCTCATCTTCATACCTTATTTTTCGAATTTCAGCGACACTATGGCGGACCAAAGATATCCGGCGCGCAAAGGATTGCAGTTGAGAGAGCTCCTCTAAATAAATTATAACACCTGGCATTATAGACTATCTATTGGCAGGGATTCGTACAATCACAAAGCTTTCTAGGAAGATTTTTCACCAACAAACATCATCAATATTGTATATAGGGGGATCTTTGTTTACATGTTTGCCTCATTCCATACAGCTGCAAACAAACAGCCTCCATGAATCGAAAGAGAATGTAGGATTTAGTAATTACCGAAAATTTATGCGTTGAATACTTTCTGAGAATCGACCTTATCAAAACTGCAATAATCTGTAAAAATGTATGGCTGACTGGCGAGAGAAAAACAAAGATCCGCCTACAGTTAATCGCTCTTTGGCTGCGAATTCGCCAGTCAATAAAAATGGATTGCTGTGATACGGTCCCAGATGTCTCCTGCACCAGGACGATCCTTCGGGTCGAACTGCAGAGCATCAACAGTTATCTGCCTTAAGGACCGTGTAGCTGGGGACGCTGCAGGGAAATCGACCATGAACTTCTCATTCAACCGAGCCATGGCAAATCCAAGACCCACCTTCCCTTGATCTGGGACCGAAACGAAGGCGCCGTAATACCGCTTGCCGCGAACGCTGACGAAGTTGCGCACCAAAATGGCATAAAAAATGCATCCAAGCGAAAACACGTCGGCCTCCTCTGTGTAGTGATGATCGAACACTTCGGGAGCCATCCAAGGCGGGCTTCCACCAAACGTATCCATGTAATACGTAGTGAAGGATTGAACCCAGCCTTGATGTTCCACGCTTCGCAGTGCCAAATACTCGCGCGCCAGACCAAAGTCGCCGATTTTTATGTCTTCCGTGCGTGAGTCCGCCAGGAGCACGTTTTCTGGCTTCAAATCTCGGTGCACGATTTTCTGATCGTGGAGATGGCTCAAGGCACTCGCGAGCTGCGTCATCCACTTCATGGTCAGTTGATGGCTGTTTGGTCGTGAAAGCCTGTCGTTGAAGTTCCCCCCAGAACAGAATTCTGTGAGAATCAGAACGTGAAGGCCCCTGTACTTGTACCTGTCCGCTCCAACAATCTTTACGACATTATCGTGGTTCACTTTGCAGAGTGTTTGAGCTTCCTCGATACCTTGTCGAACAGCCGACGTGTCCTCGCAATGGATGTCTTTCAGAGCGTAAAACCGCCCGCTCTCTCGCTCTCTTACTTTGTACACGACTCCAAAACCTCCCTGTCCTACAGTTTGCTCCACAATTAAATGAGTCCCACCGACATTGAGAAGTCGACCTTCTTCGAAAACAGTCGCCATGATTGAAACAGTTCAGCGAAGTAGCCTCGCTTCCCCGACTCCGTTACCTATCGCCTGGCGTGACTATCATGCACAATATTCAATCAAGAGGCTGTTAATTTTTATTTAAAACCCCAGAATCACCTCACTGAGAAGCCTGTTAATATCAATAACCCGAGAGTTTCTCATAAAAGATAATAATTCTGAGCAAAGTGATGGTATTCTATACTAATCAGATCTGTTTATATTGGCAGTTCCAAGAAATATAGGCCCCCCTTTTTCGGAGAAAAATCATGGTTGACCTCTGGGGTAAATTCTCCGAAATTGTCACTTTTGTTGGCAAGCAGCCCACACGGGGGTGATGGCCGATTAGTAATAGATATCCACAGAGTTTCAGGGCCTGAATAATATGTGTAAAGGAGATCACAGCTAGAAATTTAAGCTGATTGTGTCGAACTCTAATGCATTAATTCCACTGACCCAAATTTGTAGTGAACAGTCAAAACAAAGCCATTAAGATGTGAGATGAACCATGGGGAGCAGCGTTTCGGATTTCGCTTGCGCAGAGGGAACTGACCAAACCTATAACTCAAGAACTCCCGAAATTTTATTTCAAAATTTACTTGATGTAAAACTTAACGAGAACCACATCAGTACAAAAAGTAGGAATGCCGAGTCTCACTAACCTCACTTTGTTTCACTTTGAAAGTTCTGAGAAAGTAACAGACGGTGGTATAAGGCAGCCTTCATTGCCACCGGTGTAATCTACGGATATCTAGATACAACAAAGGACGTGTCTGAATTACTAGTAAGCGTACTCCGAGCGAAGCTTAGTACTAAACACATCTTTGCGTAGGCTCTCTATGTCTCTCCCCAGGCGTTAGTCTAACAGCGGTGCGGATTGCCTCTATTCTTTCACAAAGCTCTCGTGCGCTCGGACGGTCTTTTGGATTTAGCTGCAGAGCGTCAATGGTTATCTCTCTCAAAGACCTGGATATTGGGGATTTTGCAGAGAAGCGCACTGAGAACGGTTCACTTGATCGTGCCATGGCATATCCAAGGCCAACTTGAGTTTGCTCTGGGGTCGTCACGATGGCACCATAATACCTCTCGCCGTTGCTGAGTATGTGTGTGCGCACCAGAATGGCATAAAAGATGCATCCGAGAGAAAACACATCGGCCTCTTCGGTGTAATGTTGGTCAAACACTTCAGGAGCCATCCAGAATGGAGTGCCAACACCACTATTCAAGTAGTGTGTAGTGTAGAAGGATAGCAAGTCATCTCTCTTGTTGACTCGTTTCAGAGCCAAATACTCGCGCGCCAGACCAAAGTCGCCGATTTTGATATCTTCCGTGTGTGAGTCTGTGAGCAGCACGTTGTCCGGCTTCAGATCTCGGTGCACGATTCTCTGATCGTGTAGATGGCTCAGGGCGCTCGCCAACTGCGTCATCCACTTCATATTCGTCTCGTGGCTGCTTTCTCGTGAAAGACGTTCGTTCAAGTTCCCTCCAGAGCAGAAGTCTGTGATGATCAGAACATGAAAGCGATGGCGGTCGTATAGTTGATCAACTGCAACGACCTTCAGAACATTGTCGTGGCTCACTTTAAAGAGTGTTTGGACCTCCTGGATTGCTTGTTGAATGGCGGAAGGGTCTTCACAAGGGATGTCTTTCAGAGCGTACGACTCTCCGCTGTCTCGCTCTCTCACTTTGTACACAACTCCAAAAGCACCCTGTCCCACAGTTTGCTCGATAGTCAAACGTTTCTCACCGACATTAAGAAGCTGACCTCTTTGGAAAACAGCCGCCATGTTCAAACAAGTAACAGCCTCGTCTCGCTCGTCTTGTATTTGGGTAATCCGAATCATGAGCCACGCCCTTACCTTTTCTGGGAAATGCAACTAACTCTGGGCAAATTCTCTGAAATCAACAGTTGTTTTGACCTGAAGTTAGTAAGAATACATACCTTTTTTAATCCCAATGCCACCACCAATGCTGAACCGCATTCTGGCTGAATGCATGCAGCACATGTTTCTTCGTGAAGCTGAGTTTTTCTAATAATTCATCCATTCGTCTTTATTCGATTGAGCCTTACCAACTAATCTGCATATAATTCAACAGCTGAACCCCTTAAGATGAGACGGTCTTTTGCGAGTTTAGATAACGGACCTTAGTGTGGCCCTTTATCTTGTTTGCATCTCTGCCGATCTTATGATCTATTTTTGCCCAGTGATTCATTGGAGATGACTTTGGCCACTGCGAGAGTTTAGAACTCAAAGCCGCAAGGTGCCTGATATACTCAAGTTACTTCATGACAACCAATAATTGCTATTTGTCGATCCTTTTCTTAGGACCCGAGTCCTCCTAATCAATCATACTAGCTAGTAACTAAATAAAGACTTTATATAACGAGGACATCGCAAAATAGTACAGATCGAGTACTAACAAACAAGTGGTCGGATGGATTTTATTGCCTGATTCTTGGTAAACGTTCCACCTCAATGGTCAACTTTATTCCAGCTCAAAACTAGTCACTTACAATGTTATGTCATTCGAGACGTTTATGCCACAAACAAGTGCATCGATTTTACAAGATGTGGCTCCCTCACATTCTCGTAAGGAGTACCGTAATCTTCGTAAGTTTCCTGAAATTCAATCTTCGTGCAGAAAGACTTCAGAGCGAGACCAAAAGAATCGTTTACAATTCTTATTTATAACGATTAAACACTGATATGGATTGAACGGTAATGCAAGAATAACAAGAGCAATGCAGCTACTGCTTTCATTTTCACAATGTCAGGTATTTTCATAACCACAATAACAAAACCGCGTTTGTAAAAATCCACTCAAAACGTTACGAAATTTCAGTAACAGATACATTTTTCGCAAATCATGAGGCAGACGTATCTTCTTTGGTGCACTGTATAATGCATCAAAGTTTTGAGCCTACCCAGCTATGACTATGCTGTGCAGTGGGTGGTATGTCATGCAGCTGTTCCTATGAAGGGAATAAAGTGCTACCTTTACGAATTAAATAGTATAAAGTTAATTAGTCTTCTAAATTTGCTGAAGGGATGAGTGTGATCCCGTAAGAGATGTTGTCTGCGCTTGGTCGGTCATTGGGGTCACAATGCAAAGCATCAAGTGTTATTTTGTTCATGAGCTTTCTTGTTGCATTTTCGGTTTTTGCAAACTCCGCCGTGTAGTTATGATTAGGATACCTCCACATGGCTTCGCCGAGACCCCTGAGTTTGCCTCGACCTCGGACGGAAACGAAAGCACCAAGTACCGCTAGCCTACCACGATTATGACCAATAAATTTACGCTCAATAATGGCATAAAATATGCAACCAAGAGAAGACACATTGGCCTCCTAGGTGTAATGCTGGCTGAACACCTCAGGAGCGACGTATGGGAAAGTTACAGCAATAGTTCCCATGTAGTGTGAGTGTTGTAGAAGGACAGCCAGTCACTTATCTCGACACGTTTCAATGCCAAATACTCGCGCGCCAGACCAAAATCGCCGATTTTAATGTCCTCCTGTGTTCGATTTGTTAGCAGCACGTTTTGTGGCTTCATATCTCGGTGCACGATGTCCTTATCGTGGAGATAACTCAACGCGCTCGATAGCTGCATCATCCACTTTAAATTCGTCTTGTGGCTGCTTCGCCGAGAAAGCCGTTCGTTCAAATTGCCCCCAGAACAGAATTCTGTGAGAAACAAAACGAAAAGCCTCTTATGATAATGTAACTTGTCGGCCCCAAAGATCTCCAAGATGTTATTGTGGCTGAGTTTACGGAGTGTTTTCACTTCTCGGATCGCGGCTTGTCGACTGGCGTGGCGATCGGCGTCCTCAGCCGTGTCAATTACCTCAATGCGTAAAGCTGTCCGTCTTCTTGATTTTCTACCATGAAGACTGTCCCAAACGCACCCTGTCCAACACGTTTCTTAATGATAAGACGATTGGTGCCAATAGAGAGAAGTAAACCTCCAAAAAAAGCCATGTCGACTGCAGTTTCGACCACTACCTGTTTTAAGCCTCGTTCACATGTTTGCTTAATCACCAGCAGTTTTGAGTTTGATCGATATACCGTTAAATGCTTGGAAATTACGATCGACAACTAGAATTGCAATATTTGCAATATTTGCGAGTCCAGAGACTGTTTTGGAGAGCAGTTTATGATGTCGATCGGTATAGGTATATAAGAACTAATAGCTGATTGTGTCAAACTTTGATGTGTGTTTCCATTGTTTCCATATGATTAACTTTCTTTGCAGTGAACGATGAAAACAAAGTCAGAAAGATGTGAAGTGAAGCATAGGGGCCAGAACAGCGTGTCGCATTTTGCTTGCGAGAAAACACTCCCGAACTTGTCTAATTTTAATACTTACTGGATGTAAAACTAACGAGTACCACATCAATGCAAAACGCAGGAACGATAAATCTTACTTGCAAAGTTCTGAGAAAGTAACAGACAAATGTACGGTGGAATAAGGCACCTTTATGATACACGAGGATCAGGAACGGAGGCCTTCTTCTTTTTCCCAACACCGATTTACTAACTCGAGAGCTAGAGTTACAAGCTGCCTACTCTAGAACTAACTTCAAATCCTAATGAAAAGGGTGTGCGTCGTCTAAAGTAATAACGCTTACGCAGATCACACTTCAGGCCGTCAATCAAGACTACAGGCCAATGAGACACTAGATAACGTCACAGCTTGACTACGGAGTAGCAGATGTTCAATAACATAAGCACTACGAAAAACCTTAACTTTAGACTTTTAAACTTATTGAGCAAATACGGAATAACCCAAATATAAGAGTAGTGATAAAGTAGAAATCTCTTCCGTAACATTTATTACCACCGGTGTAAACTACGGTGTAAACAAGTAACGACCTCGTCTCGATCGTCGTGCATCCGGGTAATCTGATCCAAAAGACGCGTCTCTTTGATCGGATTACCCGGATGTACGACGAGCGAGACGAGGCCGTAATACTTCTTTGGACATGGCGGCTGTTTTCCAAAGAGCTCAACGTCTTAATGTCGGTGAGAAACGTTTGATTATCGAGGAAAATGTGGGACAGGGTGCTTTTGGAGTCGTGTACAAAGTGAGAGAGCGAAACAGAGGAGAGTCGTACGCTCTCAAGGACATCTGTTGCAAAGACACTTCCGCCCTTCAACAGGCAATCAAGGAGGTCAAAACACTCTCTAAAGTGAGCCACAGCAATGTTCTGAAGATCGTTGCAGTTGATCAACACAGCGACCACTATGGCGTTCATGTTCTGATTATTACAGAGTTCTGCTCTGGAGGGAACTTGAACAAACGTCTTTCACGAGAAAGTAGTCACGAGACGAATATGAAGTGGATGACACAGTTGGCGAGCGCCCTGAGCTATCTCCATGCCAAGAAAATTGTGCACCGAGATTTGAAGCCAGACAACGTGCTGCTCATAGACGCACACACGGAAGACATCAAAATCGGCGACTTTGGTCTGGCGCGCGAGTATCTGGCTCTGAGACGCGTCGACAAGAGTGATGACTTGCTATCCTTCTACACTACATACTACATGAACAGTGGTGTTGGCAGTCCATTTTGGATGGCTCCTGAAGTCTTTAGCCAACGTTACACCGAAGAAGCCGATGTGTTCTCTCTCGGATGTATCTTTTATGCCATTCTGGTGCGCAAATGCATTATACTCAGCAAAGATGAGAGGTATTATGGCGCCTTCGTGACAATCCCAGGGGCTGGTGAGGTTGGCCTTGGATATGCCATGGCACAGCTGCGTCAATCGTTCTTGCCGAGCTTCCCTGCAAGAGCCACAATATCCAGGTCTTTGAGAGAGATAACCCTTGACGCTCTGCAACGGAATCCAAAGGACCGCCCGAGCGCACAAGAGCTTTGCGAAAGAATAGAAGCAAGCCGCTCCACTGTGAGACTAACACCTCCCGATGGAGATGGACAGCCTACACAAAATGGTTCATGTTGCTTGTGGTAGGCTTTGCTCGGAGTACGCTACTAATTTCGACACGTCAAATCTGGAAGACTAACTTATCATTTTAATTTGTAAATGGCAGCACCCTATTCCCTTTATAGGAACTGCTGCATGACATACCACTTGCACCCACCGCACAGCCTATAGTCAGCTCGGTAGGCCCAAAACCTTGATATATTATATAATGCACTAAAGAAAATACGTATGCCTTTTGGTTTGCGAAAATATATGTGTTACTAAAATTTCGTAACGTTTTGAGTGGATTTTTACTTTAAAGAGGTTATTACTGCATGGCATACACCACGCATTGCACTGAAAAATGCACGTGTTACGGCAAAACACCGAAGTGTCGCAAGTAAGACTTGTGAGTGGATTTAGACTTTAGGATGGTTTCATGCCATAAACCACAACCAAGTGAAATGTTTACAAAGACACTGGGGCGTAATAATGGTCGCGTCTCTCTTCCACAGTGGAAACAGACGCGGCTCTGTTATATGTGGTTATGAAAATATCTGACGTTGTGTGAACACGAAAGTATTAGATGCACTTGTTATTCTTGCATTACCGCTCAATCCATATGGTTTAATCGTTATCAACTGGAATTGTAAACAATTCTTTTTGTCTCGCTTTGAAGTCTTTCTACACGAAGATTGAATTTCAGAGCATTTTGGGTGAACCACATCTTGTAAAATTGATGCGTTTAGTTAATGGCAGAAACGTCTTGAATGACATAGCATTGTGAGTAATTAGTTTTACTTAAAATAAAGTTGACCATTGAGGTGGAACGTTTACCAAGAAACAGCCAATAAAATCCATTCTCCGAATACCTGCGGTAGTATGTTTGCTGGTACACTGGTGCACGGCCACTTCTTTGTTAGAGCTAGATTTCTACGTTTTGTGATACCCTCGTTAAATATAGTCTTACCTATTACTAGCGTGATTGATAAGGAGGACTCGGCTCCTAAGAAAAGGGTCGACAAATAGCAATTATTGGTTGTCATTAAGTAACTGTGTATATCAGCCACCTTGCGGTTTTGAGTTCTAAACTCTCGCAGTGGCCAAAGTCATATCCAATGAATCACTGGAGAAAAATAAATTATACGATCGGCAGAGATGCAAACAAGACAAAAGGCCACACTTAGGCCCGTTCTCTAAACTCGCAAAAGACCGTTTCATCTCAAACGGTTCGGCTGTTAAGTTATAAATTATGCAGATTAGTTGGCAAGGCTCAATCCAATGAAGACATGACGAATGGATGAATTAGAAGACTCTGCTGCACGAAAAAACATGTGCTGAATGCATTCGGCCAGAATGTGCTAAAAATTGGCAGTGGCACGTTCATGGGGATTTTAAAATGTTTTGTTTTTATCTATTCTTACCTACTCCGGGTCAAAACAACTGCTGATTTCGGAGAATTCGCCCTGAGTTAATTTTGCATTTCCTAGAAAAGAGAAGGGCCCTTATCTTTTCTGGGAAATACAAAATTAACTCTGAGCAAATTCTCCGAATTCAACAGTTGTTTTATTCATATAGTAAATAAGAATAGATAAAAAAATTAAATCCCTATGCCACTACTAATTTTGAAGCCCATTCTGGCCGAATGTATGCAACACATGTTTTTGCAGCTGAGTCTTTTTATTCATCGATTTGTCTTCATTTGATTGAGCCTTACCAACTAATCTGCATATAACTTAACAGCTGAACCCTTTGAGATCAGACGGTCTTTTGCAAGATTAGATAACGGGCCTTAGTGTGGCCATTTATCCTGAATGCATCTGCCGATCGTATGATTTATTTTTGCCCAGTGATTCATTGGAGATGACTTAGGCCACTGCGAGAGTTTAGAACTCAAAACCGCAAGGTGCCTGATATACTCAGGTTGCTTCATGACAACCGGTGATTGCTATTTGTCGACCCTTTTCTTAGAAGCCGAGTTCTGACTCCTAATCAATTATGCTAGCAAATAAGTAAAGACTTTAAACGAGGGTATCACAAAATAGTACAGATCGAGCACTAACAAACAAGTAGCCGTGTACCAGTGTACTAACAAACATGCTACCGCAGTTATTCGGAGAACGGATTTTATTGCCTGATTCTTGGTAAACGTTCCACCTCAATGGTCAACTTTATTCCAAGTAAAACTAATTACAACTTTCGCTGTTCATTAATAGAAAATATTCATCTATTTGCGAGAATAGTTAGACCAATAACGCGAAAATACTTCCAATTACTTTAAAATGACATTCATTTGCGCGAAAAGCAATTTCAGTAACGATTTTTGCATAAGCAGTAACATTCAACTGCATTAACTGGCAACCATTTACACGGAAATGACATTCTTTAGCATCAAATAAAATTTTATTAGGCAAAGCACAGTAATCATTTTCAATAACACGAACCATCCAATCAACTACGCGAATTGACAATCATTACAGTGTAAATGACAATGATATTTGCATAGGCGGCACAATCAATTGCATTTATGGACATTTATGGTTCGTGTTATTAAAAGTGTTTACTGTGCTAATGAAATTTCATTTGATGCTAAAGAATGTCATTTCCGTGTAAATGGTTGCCAGTTAATGCTGTTGAATGTTACTGCTTATGCAAAAATCGTTACTGAAATTGTTTTTCGCGCAAATGAATGTCATTTTAAAGTAATTGGAAGTATTTTCGCGTTATTGGTCTAGCTATTCGCACAAATGAATGAATATTTCTGCTAATGAACAGCAAAAGGTGTACACACAATGTTAAGTCATTTCAGCCGTTTCTACCATTAACTAAGCGCATCACTTTTAGAGGATGTGGTTCACCCAAAAGGGTCTGGGGTACTGCATATCAATGTCACGTGTAACAAAAGCCTTTTTCGGAAGTTGTGTGACTCCCGCTGAGTGCAGTGTCAATCAAAATTGTATGAATTTGATACATTTTGCGCTTGCTCTCTTATTTCAATGAAATGATCCCATTTATACGCACCTTAAGAATATAAAAGTACAGTCTCTGAGCTTCACGTACATATGCAATTTACACCTATTGAGAACGATTTTGTCAGGGAGTTTGGCACTGTTTTGTCTCGCCGATTGGGGCCTCTTTAACTTTTTTCCTCCCAAGCTCAAAATGCAGATTCTCCCAACCTTTTCAGAATAAAATTTATGAGCAATGCAGTGGAGAATTAAAAGTTTAATCAGCTTTCATCTTAGCGAGGTATCAAAAGCTAAGTTCTCGGCTCTACTGTATCATGTTTCTGGTGAGAAACTGAAGGAGAAAGTCGAAGTGGATCACTCTTGAGAGCGAAAGGGTTAAGAAGGCTTTGTTGCGGAATTTAGGACAGCGGAAGGAATTTCGTTCAGAACTCGCCAGGGCATGCTCAGAGTTCAAATATACCGCCAAATTGGAAAAGCCGGTTAAATTTGACGCATTTTGGTCTGTAACTTGTGAGGGTTGGGTGAACTTTGGGCACGGAGAATGGGGTTTGAAATGAGCGCTTTTGTGTATTTATGCTGTCTGGCGTTAGTGATCACCGGAGAGCGACGGAAGATCAATTCGAAGGAGCAAAGAACAAATTCGATCGGGGGATGCTTAGGTTCGAAATAAGCAAGTACGCGAACACTGTAGTCTATATTTGAACCCTGTAAATGAATTGTATTATGTTATCGCGCGATAAATCTACCGCTGGACTGCGATTGTGGGATCTAAGACCCGGGTCAGACGCCGCTCCTGACATGCGCCGAACCTAATAGTAATAGATTCGACCCTGGTTCGACATAGGAGCGACTGTTGATTCAAACGGCGAACTTTTCCTGCCGTACCAAATACACAATAGTGCTTATGTTTAAGGATATATGTTTTTAATTCAAGATAATTTAAAATAATTCATGATCCCCGAACGAAGTGAGGGAAATACTTACGACACTAATTCAGTAATATTATACCGCCTACTTGGGGACTCCAAGCCTGTCGCCATCTCGAAATTTAACGTTGTCTGTCAGTCAGTCTGTCTGGCGTACGACTTTAGGCGCGGTTACCCCGCTAACCAATAACAAAGGCCGGATCGATCACGTGTGCCTTGTTGTTTTACTCGGAATAACTTAGAGAAATTAGATTTGAACGAAGCAACAATATATCGTAGCTGCGTTTACAAAAATGGAAAACTTAACTGAAAAACTTGAAACACAACAGTCTCGCGAATCTCGTTTTCAAATGAGAAAGGAACAGGCACGAGCAAGGCAAAATCGTGAAACGAGCGAACAACAGCGCATGCATGAATGCCGATCGAAAGCGACATGAACAGAAGCGGGTAACGCAGACAACTCCGCAAAGAGAACAGCGCTTGAACGCAAATCGGAAACTTCAGGAGAAAAAGCGGCCCGAAGAGAAGACTCCGCAAAGACAACAGCGCATGAATGCCGACCAAAAGCGACATGAACAGAAGCGGGTAACACAGACAACTCCACAAAGGGAACATTGCTTGAAAGCAAATCGGGAGCTTCAGACGCCGTTTTGTGTTAAACTCAGATACTTATTTAGAAAGGACAAGCAACAAAGGTTAGTCAGTGGAAATCGAACAATCACCGTGACAAATATATTCTATTCCGTATAGCTTGTAACTCGATAACTTCAAGAATGTATTAAAATCTGTATGCTGATCATTTTCCCTCGAAGTATTGTTTTACTACGCTTCTGTCGCTAGTTTCGGCTACCATATTCGCTCAGAGCAATCGGAACTTGGAGTCTGAATGACTTAGTCAGATGTCTTATTTTTCTGTAATCTGGCACGCGGTGATTGCAGCGAGAATCGTTCACAAGCCCTTAGAAGTATTACTGGGTCTGAAGCCCGTGTATAATTTGAAGTAAACTGTTCAAGTTTTGCTTTGATTCTGGGAGAAATCTTGCTGTTTTGAGTGGGTTCACATACAAAACAATTTGAGCCTATTAAATATGCATGCCTGAGTCTGGTGCATGCAGTAGTAAAAACAAATCGCACAGGAAGCCTATTTAATTGTACTGCCTATGAATTCAAAATTGGAAAATCAGTGTTCCTTTTTTCCCGTACTACGACGGCCGACCAACTTCAAACTTTGAGTATTAAATTTCGAGAACGTGCTTGGCAGACTGTATGAATTAATTTGACGTGCCGACCGTGGGAAATACGTACTTTGTCACGCAATCGATTCTTTTTTCAACGCAAAAGTATAACACACACCATTCTTTTTCTCCTTCCTTTGCGTGTAGCACTTGAGTTCGAAGAAAAGATTGAGTCAACATTTCGGTAAAACAAAGGCTACTCTTGTTGGGAGTTACCAAAGTAAAAGTCCCATCAATGGCAGAGTGACGGGGTATATGCGATTATCGTATTTCTAGTATAGGTACGGCACATGTGAAGAGCGGCGTCTGAATCAACGTCGCTCCCAGGTCGGATTATGCGACAGCGTCAGTCGAACCTAATACCGCTGCCGTACCTAATTCAAATATGCCGAACCTAATTGATTCAGACGCCGCTCTTCTGCCGTAATTAATTCAAGCATTAGGTTCGGCGCATGTCAGGAGCGGTGTCTGAACCGGGTCTAAGCCATGTGCTCCAGGATGGCGGAAGCTAAGTCCGGGCACGATAAGAAGCAAGCTGAGTAGTCTTGAAGAGTCCAGCCCAATATTTTGTAATGGCTCTTTTGTTAAGACTGTCCCAGCATTTTTTTCTAGGATTGTAGAGAAGAAAAAATTTGCGTTGTTGCGAGTCACATGTCGTGACGCGTGCATTACATGAGCCTCCTGAGCTTGGTCAGTTACCCGGTTGTAAAAGTGAAAGCGTTTGGCCATGGCTACGTTCGGGTATTCGATTCCTATAACAGTTGGCAGCAAAACAGTGGTGAGAGGAAACATTGTTGGTCAAGGAGGTTTTGGAGTTGTCCATACGGCGACAGACGGAACCCAGGTCTACGCTCTGAAAGATATTCTGTGCACTTCACAGAATACTTCCACCATAGGAGCTGCGTTTGGCGAGGTAGAAATTCTCCGTCAAGTGAGTCACAATAATGTTGTAAGGATCGTTGATTTTGGACAACTAGGGATGGCAGACGGCGTCCACGTTCTTATTCTGACAGAATTCTGCTCTGGTGGAAGTTTAAACGACCGACTCGTCCGACCAAACAGCGATGAGATGGCCTTGAAATGGATAGGACAACTGGCGAGCGCCTTGAGTTACCTCCACGACAGGGACATTGTGCACCGAGACTTAAAGCCAGAGAATGTACTGCTCATGGATCCTGTTTGTGAAGACATCAAAATCAGCGATTTTGGTTTAGCACGCAACTATGTGGCTCTAAAACAGTCTACTGAAGGTAATTGGATCAATTATTACATGGCTACGTTGTGCGGCACCGCTTTCTGGATGGCTCCTGAAGTGTTTAATCAACACTACACAAAAAAGTCTGATGTATTTTCTCTTGGATGCATCTTTTATGCCATTCTCGTTCGGCAGTACGTCCTCATTGATGACAAGCGGTATTATGGAGCCTTCGTTTCGTTTCCAGGCACGGTGGGCCTTGGGTACGCCATGGCAAAGAGCAATATGGTTGAATTCCCCCCAACATCCAGAGCATCCGCATCTTTGAGGCAGATAACCATTGACGCTCTGGAGTTTAGACCAGAAGACCGCCCTACCGCACGAGCCCTTTGTGAAAGGACGGCATCCGCCGAGTTGTTGGCGCAATGTCAACTATTATGAAATGGGGCTGGCCTGCACAGGAGGATACTAGCGGTGAATATATTTTGAGTAAACTTGCTTCTTTTTAAGGTTCCAGTGTTAAATCAACAGCTACTTAAAATGGGATACCATTTAGCTAGAAATAGAGTCACGCCATGATGAACATGAAAGGAACGTGTAGCAGTAGCCCCAAAATGAAAATAACTTTTTAGCGGATTTACAGAAGTGATTCGTTTGTGATCGGCAGCTGTTATACTAAGAAAAGAACGAGCAACCACTTCATTCTTAGGACCTTATGGCAAGGCGGATGTCTTGATTGTTAGACTGACTTCTGCCAACTGATATTATTGTCCTCAAAAGTACTATATTAATCAGTTGAAGGGTTAACAAGTACGAGACCCAATCAGTCGTGAAGAATAATCAGCCAACAAATTGTGTGAAGGTGAGTATTTAGAGAATAATATAGTTATGCCAAATGTACTATTTACTCGTATAAGAGTTTTTTGTTTTCTGAGAAACTAATTGATTTAGTTCCAAGTTAATTTTATTCAGGTTACCATTGCTAAATCTCCCACGTAGGCCTAGACAAATATCACGTAAAATCGCCTAAATATGTTTCCGAAAATTCCCAGGAGTTTTTTTTTTTTCTAATCTCGGGGTTTTATTCCCCTAAATATCTTGAAAATTTTCTAAATATCCCTAATAAAAATATATTGTTTTATTTCTACAAATAAATCAAAATAACGACTCAATGAAAACAAAAGCGCCATTTGTTGGCAACACGAGATTGCGTACGTAGTCCTTACAAGTGCAAGCGAAAAGTGAACAGTACTGCAATACAGTTCTCTTGGGTAATGGTTTATCTCTATTTAAACAAAAACATTAACAATGTCAACTTAGTTCATGGCCAAATAGCTCCCTTCAAGAATACTGTCATCGTTTTGGTGATCTTGTAGATTTATACCAAGTCCACCCCACCTAAAATGCCACCTGTTGTAGCCAGTGAATCTACAGTTTTTTGTTTTGTTTGTGTAATATAAGTACATCACTATGGTCTATATTATTCATGAGGAAAAGCGCTGAATCGGATGACTGCTGGCACTAAAAAACGGCTTACAAGCAAGCTTTTTCTCAAGTTTAAAAGAAAAAGCATGCGCGAATTCATGAAAATTGAAGGAAAATCCAAATATCATCATTTTTTTCTACATATCATGAAATTTTCTAAATATCCCAGAAGCTTCTAAATATCTTTAAAAATATCCGGATATATGTGTCTAGGCGTACGCCCATGGTATAGAATATTAAGATGAGTAAGTAATTCTACTAGGGTTATACAGGTACTTGTACTTTACATTTTGTGCAAGAGAAATGAATAACGTTTTTCATTAAAAAAAGGTGATTCCTAGAAGACTGTCATTGTCATGCTACAAAATTCTGTCACTAATTTGTATTTGCCCTGTTGTGTCAGTTTTCTTTGCTTGATTAATCGGTTTCTCAGTCAAGGCGAAGTAATACGGGCAACATTTTCAGTTGCAAGTTGCAGCATAATATCGCACGTACTACCACCATGTTGAAGCAACATGTTGCACGAAGTAAAAGTGGGTTCTACTTTGCAACTTGCAACACGGTGGTATACGTGCGATATTAACATCACTATCTGACAACAGCCCATTCGGACGCTTAATCAGAAAAATCAACTTCTTCACTGTCTACAGGAAACACTCATTAATGAGTGTTTCCAAAGCTTTGAAGAAGTCAATTTTCTTCACAAATCTTCAATAAAAGCTTCACGGACACTTAGTTTCCAGAAATAGGTTCTGACCGATTCTGAAGAGGCTGGGTTCCTTTAAACACATCCTTAACAACAGCATCGGAACTCAACTCTTCTGAGAGTAAGAGGGCTCCCCGGCTGTAGACTCAATATAATTAATATCCATGTCCTCATTGATGGTAGACTGAGGTGCCTGAACAAGTTTATGAGCTAGTGTGACAAGTTTGTCACCTATCATGGTTTCTCACGAGTGTCTCGCCATGGCCAGAAATCGCGGACATTCTGAGCCTGCAACATTGTCAGCGGACCCCGCCCAAACCAATATGGCGGCCAGACGTGAGAGGAGTGAGAGGGTCGATTATCTTCAGCTGCACAACCTCTCATCGGCGGCATTTTATGAAACTATTCCGAAAAGAATTAAAGTATACCTGAAAACGTTTGAGGTGTATGAGAACGCTGCTAACAGACCCTCTTTGAGATCATACCAGCTGCGAAGATGCTCGTATGGAATATCAACTGTAAGAACGATTTCATCTGGGGATGGACATCTTTTAATATACTTTAAATCATGATTGGTCGATATGCTAACATCTTGTTTGAATTTACGAAAATCGAAAGCTCTTAAAACGTCAGACATAACTTTAAACTGTAATACAGCTTATGAAAATTAATTTTCCCGCAATTTTCCGAACCGGAAGTCGAACGATCACACGTGAAAACGCTGACCGTTTTGACTGTTTAGCTGCCTTCCCAGAGTTCCATAGAAGAGTACAAAGCTTGGATTCTGACCTTTATTTTGATACCAAAAGGTCGGGGAAGTCGGCGCAAGGAGGTAAAAAAATCGGGTTTTCTTTCGTGACCGGAAGAGCTCCTTGTCATCTAACCTTTGCTTTGTCGAAATAAAGATTACAGCAAGTTTGTGGCTAAAATGGAACCGGTAAATCGCGGTGAATCCAGCTGAAATTTACTACATCTACGAAGGAACAGGTCTACTTTTGGAAGGGATTTAGGCAACTCCGCTCCGGCTCAAGAGAAGAGGACTATCTCCAGTGCAATGTTGCGTCTCCGGCGTTTTCGGAAAATATTAAGGTTACATAGAGGGAGAAGCGCTGAAAAAAGACACTCGAAATGGAACCGGTAAGTGAACAGATATGGACATAAAGTTTGCGATTTCAGATGTGTATTAGCGTTTCCAAACAGGATTCATTTAGGCAAACACCGCATGTATGTTCGATTACCTTTTATTTTCGATTATACTTCGTGGCCCATACATTTTCCTATCAGGTCGGACGCCATCTTGTTTTGCATTTTTGAGCATGCTCAGTTGCGACGTCCGTTATTTCTGGCCATGGCACTAGTCCAGATCAAAATGGCGACTGGTTTGCTCAATCAGAACACGTATCGTGAAGCCCTACATCGTTGTATGGATCAGCTTGAACAATTTATACCACGTTATGGTGCGTGATTACTTCATAACGCCAACAAAGAAAGGACGGTGTGTTTCACACTCCTCGTCGATAGTCTTGTTGAATTGGTACTCTGTCCAGTTAACGCTTCCTGTCACATGCTTACTTACTTTATTTCTATTTATTATTACTTTGTATTTTTACTTAGTGACAAACTCAATAAAGGAACAGGAGTATTCTGTTACCACTGTTTTTCCGAGCGTTAAGCCTACAGAAATTCCTGTGTTGATTGATTCCTCAATTTTTTTTTTCTTTTTTTTTGCATCTATAGTAACTTTTAAGTTCACAGTCCACAGTCCATAATCTCACTGCACTTCTCGTTCCACACACGCGCAAGCTTTCAATTCGGGAGGGCACTCTTGCCGACACAAGCTCTCTCGGCTCGGAACGGAGCACGGGCTCACACAGAAAATGGACAGAAACGAGACCAGATCTCAGTAAGACAGAGTGAAAGAACGAGAGAGAGAGAGAAAAGGAAACCCTCAAGAACAAAACAAGTTGAACAGAGCCTGGTGACACTCAGGAGTGGATGTTACTAAAACGGAAATGGGGAATACGAAATAAGGAATGAGATCAAAGAAGCCGACAGAGCTAAGTCGCGTAGGGTTAGGTTTAGGGTTAGGTTATGGTTAGGATTAGTTGTGTTTCCCGCGATATCTAACTATAAACCTAACTCTACGCGACTTAGATTTGTCGGCTTCTTTGATCTCATTACCCATACTCCGCTTTTAGTTTGTAACATCCACTCAGGAATCCGCTAACTTCCTCAATGAAATGAAAATCGAATTTCGATTAGGCGAACACTTAGCTTCGTTTTTTTACTGGCAGCGCGAAAAAAGAAAAAGAAAAACAACAACAACAACAAGCAAGAGGTTTGTTGTGAGTTTACTGTTCCATCACAACAGACACAGCGCTAGTTGTCTTTGTATCTAAACTTGTAAAAATGGCTCATTTCTTCTTGTCATGCAACGAAACGAAATTTGAATGATGGGTCGTTGCATGTGCCGAGGAAAAATTATCATATTGCTACAGTCTAGAACCTTCAGTGTGATGAACTAAATCATTGCAAACTCTAGCCAAGACATTAAATTGATAATGTTGTCAATGAGATAGCGGAGCTTTGCTCGAGTGTTCACGATGACGGCCTTTTCTTTCAAATAAATACCCTGCGTGCCCGCCACACAATGGAAACGATGGGAAAATACATTACAAAGGATACAAAACGGAAATTATTCAAAGAAATAACAACCGTCCATGTATTAACAAATGATTAGTATTTGCAACACGGCTACAATACCTACAGTGTTTGTTTGGGACATACGTATAATGTGAAAGAAAACACCGGATTTTGTTACTTGAGAGGACCCATCCAAATTTAGTAGTTCCAATGTTCTGCTGATGTTATTAGCCAAGTCACCAAGCAGCGGCTGCTATTGTAAACCACATCCTATAAATTTTGCAACACAGCGAGGAGACAATAAAGTATAGAAAGAGATTGAACTTTCGGGTAGTAGTTTTCTTTGTGTACAAAACTTATTATTAGAGGACCTTAGAGGAGGTTTAGTGTCGCGCCACCAAAGCGCGCAACTTTATTTTTATTTCCCGATTTGTACCGTCGCAGATGGAAAGTCAATTGTTTTTCTTGTTACTATTAATAACACATCGCGATTCTTATCGCAATACCAATTTCAACTCAAATAATAATACATGATCTTCTCTCGGGAAAACAAACAGTCCTCTCGTGTTTTCTGTGCCGGATACGCGAAAATGTTCATGTGATATAGATGTTGGTCTGCGTGTACCTCAGTTAACTGCTCCAAACGGTTATCCGATTCTACAATTTAGCTAAAAAGGCGTTAAGTCAAATCGGCCACATGCAAAATTTAAAAATAATTAGCATTAGGGAGTTAAATTTGAATAACCTCAAAATAGCCAAAAAGTCAATATTTAATTTATGGCCGCTGTTCAGAAGCACAAATAAGAAAATTATGCTAAGCTTTGTTTTTACTGAGAACACTTGGAAATAAAAATAGAATAATCGAGAAAGCATTGGGTTACTAAATGGGCCACTTTGATTATTTTTCAGTCACTTCAGGTTTGTCTGGAGATGTTATTTACAATGGTAGTAACAAAAATAAGGCCAACTCCCAAAATCTATTTTGGGGTAATTTTACAAAGTGGTTATTCTGGATTTATTTCCCAAGGTAAACAACGACATCAGTTCGAATGTTTGTTTTGTCTCAGGATTAAAGAAAAAGTGAAACAGCGGTTGCTAAGAAGAAGGAGGATCATTAAATGTACAAAACGCATAAAATTGTCCCATTGACCAAAAATTCCGACGATTCACAAACACCCTTGTGCCCGAAATCAGATGTTGTAAAGTGAATAGAGCTTCGCTAAAACAGACGCTTGACCCGGTGTGACAACTAAGACAGATGCAGAAAATGTCAGCCAAAAAATTTCATCCAGCGCGTAAGAATCTCAACTGAGCCACGGTCTATGTACGGTTCCGTCTCTTCAGCGTACAGACTGGTCAGCTCGTTTTCGTACTCGTCGCCTGAACAAAACGCCGTCTTGTTCGACGTGCAAGACGCTTTGCGTCCACTCGAGGAAACGATACCTGGAAGCTTCTGCAGGTGAAGAGCCTGCTCTGGCTTTGATGGCGGGTAAGAATGACACCGTTGTCTCGTAGAGGCAGTACCGCATTTTGCTCGATGTACAACTACATTCAGTGGCACAGGAGGGAGGGAAAACTTTCGCCGTGAGCAAGCAAGCTCTGACTTCGCAGCACTTTTGTTTTGAGAGCACCAGTTTTCGGCGCATGAGTCAGTCTTTACAGCGTTCATCAAGTCGCTGGCGCTTCCTGAACTCCCGATTTTCACCGCTTCAGCCACGGCTAGGCGTTGTTTCCGAGCTTGTCCAATGATGTAAGGGTCGGACCGCCTCCTCATTCCCACGTACTCGTGCGTGATTTCCTCAAAAGGAACTTCTAAACCAGCAGCGTAGGATGACGAAGCAGAGTGCGACAGAGTCTCGTTGCCAGATATTTCCGATAAAAACGCCGTCCGGCCGCGCGTGGCTGAAGATGCAACCTGTGGCTCGGAAAAGCGCCGGTTTGGAGGCACACCGGAACGCGTTTCGTCGGGTAATTCAATCCTCAAATACGAACCATCTCGATAAATGGCAGGAAGCGAGTACGCACGAGGTCTGTTCGTCCTCTGCGGCATGTGCTGGGCCGCCGTAGACTCGACAAACAGAAGAGTTCTCTTGCCTGACTCGGACAGTTCATCGCCGTTCACTTCTGAGATTGGGTGCAGAGGATTTGTTCCAGTGCTGAAGCGCCTCTGAAGAAGGGAGCGCTCATGATAATGAGGAAACACTTTTCCACCGCCGTATATGCTTTCGACCATCTTTGATAACTGTTCACGACGACTGATTCCGAGGAGTTATGCGATCATCATCGCGAGCTTTTTCTCGGCATCGGTGGTCGATCCCCCGAGTCTTTTTCGTGGCAACAGTGCAACGCAGACTGACAACCAACTTCACTCAACCACAGTGTTCAACTGATCATTAGGATATAAATATTCAAAATGTGCCAACGAGAAAACAAGGCGATGCTTTTTTTAGCGCAGTCACGCTTCACGATTCAGTGAAGACTCACCAGGGGTTAAATTGGAATCGCCACAGGGCGTTGTGGCGTAAATAAGATGATATAATTCTGCGAGACTGGCGCCTGGCCCGTGTATAGTGAACTCCCCCCTCCCCCGGGATAATCCGACTGCAGCGTGTCCGAGGAATTGGTATACAGTAATACGCGGTAAAGAATCAGAAGGGAGAGGGAAGGGGGGGGGGGGGGGGGGGGGGTTGGGATTGGATCGATCCATTTGTTACGAATATTGCCCTTTTTTATTAGGCTTTGTACGCAAATCGGTTGGAACCTCAAGAGCTCTTAATCTTCGACCAATCAACTGCACGACTTGATTAATTATCACGCGCATTTTTCATGAAACTAACACGTTTTACTATGACACTGACAGAAATTTAATGAATCTATATTTGAAAGCTGGATCTCTTCCAGACGAGTTTATAATACAATGTTCGACAACACTCGGACATTTTCCGATGGGAACGTAGTCCTTTGTCTTGTGGTTGTAAATTTGACTAGGAAAGCAATTTGCTTCAAGGCAGATTACCCAAGGCACAGGCTTCAAAATAATCCGACGTTTTGTGTGTTTAAACTAAGAACATGAACAACTCGTCAAAGGCACCACACAAGATTGATGACCGGACGAGAAGTAAAAATATCAGACTTGAGATTTGGACAAGTCGTTACTAATGAGTAGTGAGAGTGACGTAGACCATACATCTAATGACTTTGTCTTGTTTATCCGTGTATTTTGAAACATTTGCCACCTTGCAATATTATTACTAGCACATTTGAGGAAACACTGAGCCAAAAAATTAGGTTTGAAACCATGCAATCTGATAACGATTGACAGAAGAGGTTTTTGGGTGGCATCGAGTATATTGCGACAAACCTGTATCAGACCAGATTCGTTTCTGTGGTTGATCTAAAAACTTTTCTTTGATCTGATCTGCATGTCAGAGCAACTTAAACTGGGAACAGTCTACTGTTTTTGTGACTGCCTAGTTTTAACAGCACCTTTTATATATGTATTTCTATTTTGTCTGTGACGCAGTTGGAATTTCTCGATCATGGCCCCCTTTGGTAAGTAGGAAATAATTCACAACTAGTTCACAGCTTAAATTTTGTCAGTACCGCCTCTTGTTAGCATTAACCGCTGAATTACTGAGCAATCCCACTATCTGGAACCTCCCAGATCTCTCTTAACGCGACCGCGACCACCATAGAGGCTCACCATTTGAGTTTTTCTATTTTTTATTTTACCACCGGTAAGCGACCACTCTATGTTCCCAGGACTAGCTTCCTCGCAGAAACCGGACCGGACAAAACAGTATTATAGGAAATGCAACGTGCAACAGGACACAAGGTAGATTTATTAAATACACAAGCTGTTTTTTACCCACTAAAACTGCATTATTTGACACTGATTGTGGCTCAAAGCTGGATCTCACTTAGGCCACCCATGGTGAGAAATTCCCGTAAGCGACCACCTCCCGTAAGCGACCACTTAAAGACAAACGAAGGGTGTTGGCTTATGGGAGGTTCCACTGTATATTTAATAGAAACATGCCATAGATATAATTTTTATTTACCGTAAGTTCAGCAGCATCCCAATTGTTGGTACCTTTTAGCAACAAATCTAATTGTTGAGGAGGGAGGGGAGGGGGGGGGGGGGGGGGGGGCTAATTTCTGACCCTATTCAGCCTCCAGTTCACACCAAATTTGTGGTTTCTCAGATTTCTTCGGTAAATGTATTTGCCGTCTCATATCAAAATCACACCCTATCCCAGACACCCTTTTGGGCGGCACAGACCTGTATGGCTGATGTGTGGGTCTGAAAGGTATTGATCGTCAAATGCCATCAATAAAAGTCTGTTTCAGTAATTTCTACAACAATTGTTCTCTAATAGTCCGAAAAAGCTAAACAAGTTTGACTATAATCTATATATTTTAAACTTTAATCGCTGATTCTTGAAATGCAAAAGCCCCAGAGGTACCACGGCCTTAAAATATATCAAGGGCCTCTTTTCACACACAACTGTGTCATGGCCATAATCCTTGCTGAGAGGAATTACTTTAAATCTTTCTTGTGCTAAGATAATTTTTGTAACGTGGACATAGAAACATGGCAGTGAAAAAAAGGAAAGAATTATATTAAACCAGAGCACGTACAGTGAAAACTGTCGCTTTTCAGAAAGTTAACGCTAATGGTTATGAAAAGTTTCGTATGCTATCGTAGGTTATGCCTGCCATTGCCTTATCGCATTTCCACAAACTATCTGGATGGAAATTGTGTGGGCATTAATTCAAATTCAAATGAAAGCACTCAATAATGTGATTGCTTTCTGATATTGCAGCACTGCTGTAATATTAATTTTATCTCATTGCACGAGCTGGAACTCATGGTAACACAGCCCAACGCAAAGTTAACTCAAGGTTATCGGCACAGTTTGGTCGACTTCCTAAACTAACGATTTCAATGCTCAAGCATATAATAGATTACTCGAAAATACAGCATCCGTAGATAAATTATTCTAAAGTAACAATGGCCATAATACCGAATACTTATTTAATAATTATACACATATTCCAACCCCGTTCAGGTAAATTAAATCTATCCAAAATTGCACCAAACTTAGGTCATGTCTCAGATCAAATAAAGTCATCCTAAAGGACAAAATAAGCCCAGTAGAGGACCGGGTATGACGGTACAGTATTATCGCTCACGGCTTTTATGGCTTTGTTCGTGCCTGCATCGTTTGTATGTTTTCCAAAAACCAGATGCTGATAGAAATAATATATAAAGTGGCTCTATCATCAGCCGCCTAGAGTGTTGGTTGGAGGATTTTGTATTTTGAACTCAGCGGCCGCAGTCAGAGAGGTAAAAGGAACGCCAGGCTTAAAGGTATACAGCCAAACCTCTATTAAGCGGCCCTCTGTTAGGCGGTCACCCTCTATTAAGCGGTCGATTATCAAAGTCCCGGATTTGCTCCACTTAACTACTGCAAACATGACCTCTGTTGGTCACCTCTATTAGGCGGACGCGGTCACTGCTTAGATTCCACAATTGGCTAGTAATTTTATTATATTGTCACCTCCCCTAAACGGTCACTAAAGTTAGATAACAATGCGATATGATACAACGATAAGCCAAGCATGTTCAGTTTCTCTTAGCAGCTCGTCAAACACAACATGTAATCAGTGTAAAAATGCCGTTATTAGGCACCGTACATCAATTTCCTCTTTTACCAGCTATTTTTCTAGTCAGCCACAATGTGATTCTGTTATAGCAGACCTCTATGAAACGATTAGTTGGCTATCCCCAAAGGTGACCGCTTAATAGAGGTTCGACGGTAGTTTCGTGTTAAACATTTCGGATCTGGCTAATTGTAGACGCCTCGTACAGGGAGGCAGCTGCATTACTTACGAAAAAGAGTCACGTCCTCCCCCAGGAGAACAAAAGGAGCCCAGTAGCGGGGATGGCGGAACACCTTCACTTGTTTCGTGGTTCCATCGGGCGCCTCGTTTGCAACTTCCTTCACGAATTCTCTTGTGGCTCTCATGGCTTCGTTTAGTGCCTCGTTTGCACTTTCCCCACAAACCAGGTGCTTGTAGAAATTACTCATCAAACACAAAGTGGCCCCATCGTCAACTACCCAGAGCGTAACGAGAACTGCACGAGCTCCAGCTCCGAGAAACGCTCGAGCAATGCCGACCACGCCCTCCCCCGTGACTTTCCCGCGGCCACTGTGACAGCAACTAAGAACCACCAGCTTTGCCTTGATACGTTTACCTTCGAGATCGGCGAGAGTCAGCATGATATCCTCCATGTTTGTTTCAGTAGTTCCAGGAGAAGGGGCAAGCAAGATCTCTCCTCTTTCTGCATGGCCATGGGCTGCAATGTGAATCAAACTGGCACTTTCGACCTTTCGTAGAAAGTTCTCTTTTGTCGCTCTTTTCCCTAGCAGTGGCTTGGCATTCAGAAACCGTCCGACAACTTTGACTTCTTCCCTTGCGCACGGTAGTCTTGGAACAGTAATGACCTCGCCACCTCTCTTAACAGTGCCAACGTTTGGGTCCCCTATTATTAAGGGTATTCCTTGGCCTGTGAGCGCTGGTTCTTCTGGTCGATCTCTGATTATCTTTGCTATTGTTAAGGAAGGAATTAATCTCACTTGCAAAGAATCCGACAAATAATTCCCGTTTGTATCCAGGAGGGCGGCAAATGGAACCAGAGCGAGAGGACCCTCTGGGACGACAATTACTTGCGACCCCACCACATATTGTCGCACAGGCTTCAAAAGAATCTGGTATAGATCTTTGAGTAAACACGTCAGCATTGATTCCTTCGGCTCCGCGTGGTCGCTGGAGATATCAGCGGTTTCTTCATTAATTGCCGAGCCCGCCGTCCTGCTTACTGCACCCGCTGTTTCGATAGTTCCATCTTGAGTAACTCCAGTCTGAGATGTTGCCGGTTGTAAAGCACACAAATCGTCAGGCTTCACAAGACGAACTAGAATGGGCTCTATAGTTTTACTTGTGAGACTTGGTAGTTCGTCTGAATAGAGAAACGAAAGCGATCGATCCTCGCATCTGACAGTTGTACATGACCTCATCAACTCCACAGACTTGGTGATCAGTGATTGTAAAAGCTTGTTAAAGCAAACAAAATCCTTCTTCATGTAAATCTTGTTGGATTGTTGTGGCACTTCAGTGGAATGTTTCTGAAACATTATACTTCCATTTGGCTGTATGATCCACGTGTTTATATCAGGAACAATTGACGCAAAGAAAAGGACTGTATTTCCCAGATCCTTTATCATTTTGCGGATTTCACGTAGGTCTGAAACCCTGCATGCTTTAGTGATGGCTGCATTCTCGACAGAATGAGTGTTAAGCATAAGATCGACTAAAGCTCTCGAGCGTCCTTTTTCAGCAATGATAAGTGCTCCGTCCATTCTTTCTTGTTTAAAAAGAGTGAAAATCAAAAACTTATAAATGTATATAAACGTATCAATAACAGATACTTTAGACTCATCCCACTTTGGTACATTCTCAAACAATTCATCGTAGCATTTTACTCCTTTTCTCAAATCGCTTTCAGCTTGCTCGTACTGGCCGAGAGAGCAATAACAAGCTCCAAGTTTGCCATAAGCTCCTCCCTCGCCTTGCTTGTCTTTAATCTCTTTCGCGATAATAAGGTGCATTTCAATGTACCTGATAGCTTTCCTGTACTGGCCGAGAGCAATGTATGAAGTTCCAAGATTGCCGTAAGCTGCTCCTTCGCCTTTCTTGTCTCCATTCTCTTTGGCGAGTGTAAAGCGCTTTTTAAGATAGTTAATAGCTGTTATGTAATCACCAAGATAATTAAAACAAGTACCAATGTTGCCGCAAGCTACTCCTTCGCCTTCCTTGTCTTTAGTCTCTCTTGCGATATTTAGGTGCATTTCAAGATACTCAAGAGCCCTTTCGAACTGACCAAGAGAAGTATAACAAGTTCCAATGTTGCCGTATGCTACTCCTTCGCCTTTTTTGTCTCCAGTCTCTTTTGCAATGGTCAGGCTCATTTCATGATGCTGAATAGCTTTGTTGTACTGGCCCATAGGACTATAAGAGCACCCAAGGTTTCCATAAGCTGCTATTTCGCCTTTCTTGTCTCCAATCTCTTTTGCGATAGCCAGGCTTATTTCTAAACACTCAAAAGCCTTGCTGTACTGTGCGAGATTTGTGTAACAAGTCCCAAGATTATTATAAGCTTGTCCTTCGGATTCCTTGAGCCCAATCTCTTTTGTGATAGTAAGGCACATTTCAAAATGCTTAATAGCCTTGTACCAATGGCCGAGATAAGAATAACAAGTTCCAAGCCCGAAATGAGCTACCCCATCGTCTTGCTGGTCTCCAATCTTTTTTGCAATGGTAAGATGGAGTTCATGGTGCCTAATAGCCTTGTCGTATTGGCCAAGTGAACTGTAACAAGTCCCAAGCATAATATGAGCTGTCCGTTCTTCTTGCTGGTCTCCAGTCTCTTTTGCGATGGTAAGAAGAATTTCAAAGTGCTGAATAGCCTTGCCATACTGACAGAGTTTATAAAAACAAACCCCAAGGTTTCCATGAGCTGCCTTTTCACCTTGCTTGTCTCTAATCTGTTTTGAAATAGTGAGGTACACCTGATAATGCTTAATAGCATTGCTGTATTGGCCGAGAGAATTAAAACAATCCCCAAGTTTTCCATAAGCAATTTCCTCGCCTGTCTTGTCTTCAATCTTTTTTGTGATAGCTAGGTGCATTTCATGATATTTAATAGCCTTGTTGTATTGGCCGAGGGAACTATAACAAGAACCAAGGAGGCCATAAGTTGTCCCTTCGCCTTCTTTGTCTCCAATCTCTTTAGCGATAGTAACACGCTTCCCAAGATACTCAATAGCCTTGTCATATTGGCCTAAATTACCAAAACAAGTTCCAATGTTGCCACAAGCTATTCCTTCGCGTTCTCTGTCTCCCATCTCTTTTACGATAGTAAGATACATTTCAAGCATCGCCAGAAATTTCAGACATCCGGTTGCGCCATCTCGGAAGAGGCATCAGGTTTCACGCTGACAGCCGCTCAAGAAATGACAAAGAAATGTATGGGATCTGATAATAAATTGTGCTTTTCGCTTAACTGAAGCACGTTCGTAAAAATGTCTGGGCAGCATTCGGAAGAGGAAAGCTCCCTAAACACAACAGTACAAAAAATATTTATCTCCGGTAAAATTCGATGTGTACTTTTTTGAATTTAAAATTTCGGCCGACGTAAGAAGGGATTGATAGCAGAATACGCTCAAAACCGGCTACGGTCACTTTTTAAGCTGCATTTAATACAAGAACTTTGGGTAAAACGCAAAATGTCTACCCCGTACCTGATTGTCGAAGGATTGAACATCTCCTGTGAAGCCTCAGTCAGTCCCCTGGAGCAAATTCGATGTGTACTTTTTGTGTTTGAATTTGCAGTTCACAGCCAGCCATGGCGAATACCTCCCGTGAAATACGCTGACTTCGGATGTTGATATTTTGGGCTGGGAAGCTCCAAATCGCATTAAAATTGTACCAAACGAAAGCTAATTTCAACTAGGTCGTTCAGCGGCACGTCTCCTAAACGTAGCAGTCTCTTTTTGAACCGGAGAAACCCATCCCTCCCCCACCCCACTGAGGCAAAGTACGTAACAATGTTGAATGTGTGAATGGCGCATGCTCATACCGCACGCCGCTGGGAAAGACCGGAAGCAATCGTGGACGCAAAATGTCCGCAATTTCTGGCGATGGATGTTTAATAGCCTTGTTGTCTTGACCGAGACAGCAATGACAAACCCCAAGGTTTACATAAGTTGTTCCTTCGCCTTTCTCGTCTCCATTTTGCTTTGCAATAATAAGGCACATTTCAAGGTACTTGATCGCCTTGTCGTACTGGCCTAAATAAATACAGCACACTCCAAGCTTTCTACATGTTTCTCTTTCACCATTCTTGTCTCCAATCTCTTTTGCGATCGAAAGATGCATTTCGTAATGTTGAACGGCCTTGTCGTACTGGCCTAAGTTATGAAAACAATGTCCAAGTCTTCTGTAAGCTGCCTCTTCGTATTCTTTGAGCCCATTCTCCTTTGCGATAGTAAGAAGCATTTGGAGGCGCTTAAGCTGGGTTAAATTGGTAACTCCCAGCTCCGCCCAAGCATTAGCATTGTATTGGCCGATAGAACTTTCTGCCCAAAGGTATTCATAAGCTCTTTCTTCGAGTTCCTCGTCTCCTATCTGCATTGCAACTATATAAATGTTCATCGCAAGATTCTTGATTGCCTCATTGAGCTGTCCTAAGTAACTATAGCAATTCCCAAGCTTGCTGTAAGCTGCTTCTTCGGTTTGCTCGTCTCCAGCCTCTTTTGCGATAGCACGCAGCATTTCAAGATACTCAATAGCCTTGTAGTACTGACCAAGAAAAAAGTAACAGACTCCAATACATACATAAGCGGTCATTTCGCTTTTCTTGTCTCTATTCTGTTTTGCAATAGTAAGACTGGTTTCAAGACACTTGATAGCCTTCCCGTACTGACCTAAAGAAGTATAGATGGAACCTAAGTTGCGATAAGCTGTCCCTTCGCCTTCCTTATCTCCAATTTGTTCAGTGAGAGTGAGGTGCATTTCATGGTACTTCATAGCCTTGTCGTACTCACCAAGGAAACTATAACAAAGCCCAAGGTCGCCATAGGCTGTTCCTTCACCTTTCTTGTTTCCAGTCTCTTTTGCAATAGCAAGGTGTATTTCATGATGTTGAACAGCTTTGTTGCACTGACCTAAGTTATAATATAAAGTTCCAAGGTTTTCATGAGCTCTCCCTTGGCCTACTTCGTCTCCAATACTTCTAGCAATATTAAGGTGCATTTGAAGATTCTTAATGGCCTGGTCGTTCTGGCCGAGAGAAATATAGCACGAGCCAAGGTGGTTATAGGCAGCTCCTTCTCTTTTTCTGTCTCCAATCTCTTTCGCTATGGCCAGATGCATTTTAAAATAGTTTATAGCCTCTTTCAGTTGGCCTAGACAGATATAGCACGTCCCATAGTTGTAATAAGCATTTCCTTCGCCCTCCTTGTTTCCAGTTGCTTTTGCGATTAAGTGGTGCATTTCAGTGTACTTTATAGCCTTATCGTACTGGCCGAGATAAATATAACAAGAAGCAATGTTGCCGTAAGTTACTCCTTCGCCTTCCCTGTCGCCAGCCTGTTTTGCGATAATAAGGTCAATTTTGAAATGTTCTATAGCCTTGTCGTACTGTCCAACTGAATAATACTGGACACCCAATACATTGTGGGCTTGTCCTGAGGGTTCCAGGTTGCCGGTTTCCTCTGCAAAGTTTGCGGAAACGGTGAGATGTTGTTGTTTTTGCATTACGTACCGAATGCTGTTGAAGCAAAAGCCTCGTATCAGGATATAGTGCGTGGTATCATTTAGAAGGTTGTAGCTCTATTGCGGATGTTTGTAATGGTGTTCATTCTTGCAACTTCGTTTATGTAATGACTTTGAAATGGTACCTCATCGAACTTACACAGTACTACGTACTACATTGCCAGTAAAGTGTTTACTTCTGTATGCAAGGATTTGCTTAGATGCACAGTAACCAACCCAGAAAAACGCAAATTGAAGAAATTTGGATAAATTCAATACTGAATACCACCATCAACAATAACTGAAACTGTCAGTAATTGTATTCAGTATACCCGGGGCGAGCTAACGTTTCACTTTTTCCTTTGAAAATTTCAACCAACCGTTTAGTACATGAGGAACGCCTACCCGATTAGGAGGTGAGGATATAGGAAGGAGACAACTCGCGAGTCGTCTCTCCTCTGCGGGGCGGGTAAAGTTGTCTCGGGTACACGGGACAACTTTTGTTTGTATAAGCAGGGCCTTAAACCTGTTGAAGTCATAAATAGGCCACGTGTAACTCGTAAATTGGTTCACACAGAAACCTCTAATGACGTATTTGAGCACAAGCCTGGAACAAAAGACATCAGTTTCCGTATAACAATCAAAACTTTGTCATATCTATTTCGCCATAAGGCAAGAAACATAATTACAAATACTAACTTTGGTTTTCCTTTAATTGCTGGATGACACTGTCTTACTCACGTTTCAGGAAGTCAATTAAGGGGTACGTTCTGGAATAACTGATATGAAAAGTATTGACGTTATAAAGCGAGTTTCTTCTTCCTCTAAGAGTTGCCTTGAAAGATGCTTCCAACGAAGCGCCTTTGTGAGCTACTAAGAGAAAAAGAGAAGAACGTTGAACTATAGGGTGAGGAGATTCGATTCACAGGCGAAGGAATCATGAGGACAACACACGAAGGATTTTTAGGTGCCTAAGCAGTCTCTCGCCAAGGGACAGTAAGTAATTACACAATTTCCCGAATATTAGGGTCAGTCAGTTGTCAGACCTTGGATCGATTGTTTATTATCCCCTGCCTCTTGTTTTATCTCCAATATCGTCTGTGGAAGCGAAATGAACGCAATACCTCCGAAAAGAGGGGTTTATAAACACATCCCAGTAGCAGACGTCCGAAGATTTACGTGAACAGAATACTTGGGCAACTGCGCGATAAATTAAGGTAAATGTAACCGACAACGTTTTTACGAGACTTACCTTATGTCCCTCGAGAGAGCCACAGTTCCGTCTGCTAGTGAATGGGCAAACCGAATAAATATCAGATTACAGCTTCTGTGAACTCGGCTGTGACAAAATCTAAATCGGGAGGTGTGATGTCATTCGTCAGCCATACACAGAGCTTTATATAGACCCGGTTCAGACGACGCTCCTATGTGCCGAACCCAATGTAAATGTGCAAAAACTATTGTTTGAGCTAATTTGCATTAGATTCGGCACAGGAGAAGCGTCTGAAACGGGTTTTAGTCTGACAAAACCTTGAGGTTTTGTGGACTCCAACGATAAGCATAGTGACTTTTGTTTACCTACAACCCTTTTCAAACGTCGAACTTTTCATGTGCCGAACTTAATGCAAATTAGCCCAAAAAAATCAGGAATGAAAAGTTCGTTTGAAACGGGCCTAAATTTTGCAATTCTTGTTTTTCATGTGACATCATAGCTCATGGCGGTCATGTTTGATGAACTTCAATATAATAGATTACTAATTAAATTACATTGCTGGGTTGCAATCAATCTCTTGAGATCCAGAATACAAAGACATCGAGGCCATGTTGGATCCACTTCTAAAATAGAAGTTAATGAGCAATCTTTCGTTACACGTCTTCCAACATGGCCGCTATGACGATTAATTGCAACCCAAGAATTGTAAGCTGCTCAGTTTTTGTGTTCTGAATATCTCCATAGATTGTTTGCTAACCAAGAAAAGTGGGTAATCCCGGTGTAACAAGCTTTTTTGTCCCCCTGGCCAGGCTGAAATGTCTGGCCGGACATTCTGGCCTAGGCTAAAATGTCTCCCTCTGGTCTTAAATGTCCCCCCTCCAAGTTTATCAAATTTTCAGTTGAAATGATTTTAGAACAAGAGATCAATAAACTGTCATTGTTTAGCAAAATAGATTTTCTAGTTTTTTCAAATTGTCTTGCGATATTTTAAAATCTAATAGACTTTACTGTATTTCAGTTTTATACGTAATGATTTCTAGTTGGCAGTTACGTGCCAAAACGGTGTATCGGCGCTTTTCATCACAGGCTCTGCTACTTTATGACAAATTAAATCAGACTGAAAATTAAATATGACATGTGGTCGCTAAATTGATGCTGTGTCAACAAATGTTGGCGGGCGCAGGGACCGCGGGGCGTTTAAATATAAAGCGTTGAAAGAAACCAGAAATTGACCGTCAAGACAAAGGAGCGTGTTTTGTTGCTTACATGCAATCAAATAACGTACGTATTCCGCACACCAACTGCTGAAAATTTATTCCAGTTTATTGGGAAGAACTATGCATAAGTCAACTTAAACAGCTGCAGTCCCAGCTGGATGCACCCATTAGTTTGTTTGATTATGAACACGGTAGTTAACTGTTCTGTGTGTTTAAGTTCGGTATGGAAGATTAGTGTTTCAAACTCAGGTACTGGTGAAACATGACTCACAAACATCTGGGTCAGATAATAGCCGGCAGACAGGCGCCTGTTGTGCAATAGCTGTCTCGTACGCAAACTATTGCAAATATTCTGACTCAGAGAAAGTTACCGTTTCTCCAGCGGTCTTAAAAGGTTATGAGATCAAAGCGAACTTCCTTTATAATGTTTACGGTTGTTTATGAGTATCCTTTATTGTTAGAACCCATTTTAACTATCAAAAGCACCTTTCCGAACAGGGGACATTTTAGACCAATGAGGACACTTAGGCCTTGGAATGTCCGGGAGACAATTTGGCCCAGACGGAAGTGTCCGGCCGGACAAAAATATGGGGGGACGTTTCAGATTGGAACACCGGACGGACTAGTTCACTTTGCTATATTGAGTGAAGTGAATTCTGCAAACTTTAGCAAGTCAATCCTCGGTTGATGTAATTGAGACTGCGACGGTTTCAGTTGTCTGGTGCACTCTACTAAACGTACGGAGGAAATGTGCGAGCTTTTCCAAATTAAAGTT
Source organism: Plumapathes pennacea (assembly GCA_964036295.1). Lineage (NCBI taxonomy): Eukaryota > Metazoa > Cnidaria > Anthozoa > Antipatharia > Myriopathidae > Plumapathes > Plumapathes pennacea. The sequence goes on from OZ038463.1 coordinate 15,131,018, forward strand.
ATTTATCTCCGACTTAAACCTATATAAGGCAAAAAATGTCCCAACCATTTTTGGGAAAGTTGCGTGGTAATGTATGCTATAAATACCGGCGATATTCGCAGATTCCCCCTCACCCTTGAGTTCCGAGATGTCGTTTATCATTTTGGAGAGAGAGCGTTTGGGACGCTTTATTATTTTGACTGCTTTCAGTTTTCACGGAACGTGCCGTTCAACTGTTTGCTGCTTGAGTTATTATACATTGCAAGCCCAGCTTTCTCGAATCACTTTTTGAAATAATAATTCAAAACTACATGGTCATTATATGAAAACATTCAACGAACGAACATCTGTTTCTGCTGTCTCGTACCTTTCTCCCACCCTCTCTTTGTTATTTTTAGGAGAGCTAGAATCTCCGTCCGTTTGCAAAAGAAAGGCATATAGTTACTTTCCGACACCTTGTAATGAAATGTGGAAAGGAGATTTGGTGCACGCCGAGCCATTCTAGGGACATCCGGGACATGCTTCTTGAGCGCAGCAATTTAGTGTTTGTGAGTAATTCCAAACAAAATAAATTTGTAATTACAAAATGCAAATCATTTCACGGTTCGGTCGCTGACTCAATTCGGAGTTTGACTAGATCTGATTTCTGATCATTGTCGTTGGTTTTTGCTCGGAAAACTCACAAAGACTATGCGCATCATTTTTAGATTAAATCAAATGGCGCTTTTGACAAAATATGACTACCTAACTAGTAGAGTTCAGGTTTTTCTATTCTAAATTTGACTTGGACGGTTTTTAATTCCTGATTAGTTCCCAAATAAAACATGGTTAAACTAGATAACGTAAACAGTACACGAAATTACAGCACTTGTGGAAAGCTAAAGCAACAATGGCCGTTTGTTATAATTTTACGACCGTTTCATGTTGGTTTATATAAAATATACTAATTCTTAAGGCCGATTTACACGGAGTGATTTCATAGGTAACGTTTCTTACGGCAGGATTAAGGTCACCACTTCTCACAAAGTTTCAAAACAGGCTTGAAACGTAAGATTAGCAATACTCGTGCAGGTACGTGTAAATCAACCTAAATTACTCAAATTAAACAATTATCCAAACGGCATTGTCCTGATATTACTGAATTCAAATAGTTACTTACACATTTAAACTTCCCTAAACTCACTATACAAAATTTACGACAGTCTTTTTTGCGACAGCGAGCAGCATTTCAAGATACTCAATAGCCTTGTCGTACTGGCCGAGAGAACTATAACAGGTTTCAATGCATCCGTAAACTGTTCTTTCGCTTTCCTTGTCTCCTAACTGTTTTGCAATAGTAAGACTTGTTTTAAAGTACTTGATAGCCTTGTCAAACAGACCTAAATAACTGTAAATGAAACCGAGGTTGACATACGCTGTCCCTTCGCCTTCCTTATCTCCAATCTGTTCCGTGATTGCGAGGTGCATTTCATGGTACTTCATAGCCTTGTCGTACTCACCGAGGACACTATAACAGGACCCAAGGTTGCCATAGGCTGTTCCTTCACCTTTCTTGTCTCCAGTCTCTTTTACAACAGCAAGGTATATTTCATGATGTTGAACAGCTTTGTTGCACTGACCTAAGTTATAATATAAAGTTCCAAGGTTTTCATGAGCTATCCCTTGGCCTTCTTTGTCTCCAATCTTTTTAGCGATATTAAGGTGCATTTGAAGATTCTTAATGGCCTGGTCGTTCTGGCCGAGAGAATTATAGCAGAGGCCAAGGTTGTTATAAGCAGCTCCTTCTCCTTTTCTGTCTCCAATCTCTTTAGCGATGTGCAGATACATTTTATAATAGGTTATAGCCTCGTTATATTTGCCTAGACAGCTATAGCACCTCCCATAGTTGTAATAAGCATTTCCTTCGCTCTCCTTGTTTCCAGTTGTTTTTGCGATTAAGTGGCGCATTTCAGTGTATTTTATAGCCTTATCGTACTGGCCGAGATGAACATAACAAGTACCAATGTTGCCGTAAGCTACTCCTTCACCTTCCCTGTCGCCAGCCTGTTTTGCGATAGTAAGGTTCATTTTAAAATGTTCTATAGCCTTATCGTACTGTCCAACTGAATAATACTGGACACCCAATACATTGTGGGCTTGTCCTGAGAGTTCCGGGTTGTTGGTTTCCTCTGCGAAGTTTGCGGAAACGGTGAGATGTTGTTGTTTTTCCATTACGTACCGAGTGCTGTTGAAGCAAAAGGCTCGTATCAGGAGTACAGTGCGTGGTATCATTTGTAAGATTGTAGCTCTATTGCAGATGGCTGTAATGGTGTTCAGTTAGTTTCTTGCAATTCAAACTTCGTTTATATAATGATTATTTTCATGATGGCTTTTCTCCCTACTTTTGAAATGATGCCTCATCGAACCTATGTAGTACTACGTACTAAATTTCCAGTAGTGTTCACTTCTGTTTGCAAGGATTTGCTTACTAGATGTACAGTTACTAACCCAGAAAAACGCAATTTGAAGAAATTTGGATAAATTCAATACTGAATACCACCATCAGCAATAACTGCAACTGTCAGTAAATGTATTCAATATACCCGGGGCGAGCTAACGTTTCGCTTGTTCCTTTTTAAATTGTTAAAATAATTTCATCCAACCGTCTACATGAGGATCGCCAACCCGTTTCTGGGGTGGGTGGGGGTGGGGGTAAGGGGTGGGGGTATAGAAGGGAAGACAACTCGGGAGAGCGATTTGTCTCGCCTCGGCAGGGCGGGTAACCCTGGGCAGGCGGGACAAACTCTTTTAGTATAAACACTTTGGCTCAGAGGAATGGACAACTCGGGTTTACGGAAGGCTGTTTCGCCCCGGTCCGAAACAAAAATTTGGCATAATCGAAAACACGAAAACAGTCAACGATAGGGCGATCTGCCTTCGGTCCGTATCCATGGGCTTTCTAAATGGGTTTTAAAAATTCTCCCCTGTCTCCAAACCGAGAGGGCCAGCTTAACCAGGTTTACTTGGGCAAACGTTTTTCCATGTGAACGCTCGGTAAAGTTGTCTCGGGGGGTTCAACAGGTGTGTACACCAGTCAAGAGTTCGAAACTTGAGCATTTTGGTTTCATAGTGATATGAGTTCGTGACTCAGAGAGCATTTATCCTTGGTCGATTATTTTCCGCTCCATTTGCAATGTAGTTGATACGTTTTGCGAATACATCTGAGCATCTGCCATTACAGGTTTTAGATGCATGCCAAGTTGAAAGAAAAACCACCACATAAGTGCTCACCTAGGCAGCTGCAGTTTGTCCTCACGCTATTTTCATTAACTGCAGATGATAAAGTTTTCGGTTTCACGTCACGAGGTCGAATAAGGCTCTGAAAAAGATTAATAAAAAGAGAGTCGATGACAAAGCTCTTCCTTTCTCCGCCCAGAATGTTCTTGTGATTTGCTTCGAAATATGTTCCCTGAGAATTTTCTTGTCTTTGGGCGAAACGTTCGCACACAAACTCGCAGTGAATTTTATAAAGCCGACTCACACATCTTTCTTTCTTTTTTTTTTTTTTTTATCAAGTCGATTTCGAGCATCTTTGCTACAGTTCACAGTGTGCATAAGTACAAAATACTCTGTTAATGACAGTGATATCAAAATGGCGGAAATTAGTGTCATCGGGTTTTTGAACCATCTCCTATATACCTGGGTGGAAACACGGGTTTCTCTAATGAGTGCTATACGTGACAAATGTCTTATTAGAATTTTACGAGGCTTACCTTCTCTCCTTTGAAATAATCCAACTTAGGTCTGCCAGCGAATTTCAGCATGTGCACTCAAGTATACCCTATTGCACTTTCTAGGAACAGCTCGGCTGATTCAAGTTCTATATCAGGAAGCTTAGCCCAACTGAACAAATATTTTTGAGAAAGAAATGCTGCGGTCCGATTGGTTGACCTATCATGTGACATCGAACATAATACGAGTGAGTTTTGTGCAAATGAACCACAGTTTTATCCTGGTCATTTCGTTTAAAAACAATTCTGATTTCTTATTTCCTGATTTTCCAGGAACAATTCGTTGAGACAAGCCAGTCCATTCAATTGACTTTCCGTCCGAATATATATGTTATAAAGTAATCGTATACTGCTCATTAAGAAGAACTATCGAGTAACTTAAAACACGTCTTCATATTTTGCGGAACACGAATGGTTGAAATGTGAATACTCCGACATCATCGGTTTCTCTGTGACTCATTGGCAAAACTTATATGGTTTTGGACTTTTCTGTGAACAAATGCTGTGATTAAGGAGAAACTATAAAAGTTGACAAAAGCGGCCTTTGTTGACGCCATGCGAGTTGTATCCAACATTACACGGTGCCTCGTGACTCACATGCGGATATCACGCGTCATACAACGGGTAATCCCCGACGCAATTTTTCGCTTTCCCTCACTGAGTAAAATGGATCCAAATATTTTTTTAGTGATTCCATCAAACAAAAGACTCTCGACGTATACTGTAGTTACCAAGTCAGTACCGGTTGACTTTAGGCAAATTAAAAACAGACACACACACAAATACGTAGGAGTTCAAATATACGATAATCACAACAGCGTTCTACTTCTTTTATAAACTAAGCTTTCTACAAAAAATATGTAAATTAAGTTGCACTCGTAATTTACTAACTTGGATAAACCAATCATTACATAAATTTATACATCGTTAAAAGCTTATGTATCTGGTCATAACATTGCATACAAATTCTAAAATAGTTATTAAATTGTTTGTTCAGTTTTAGTTCTTGTAATTAATATTCTTTTTAATAACCTCGATTTCTAGTTTATCTGAAGCAAAAGCATCTAGGATATATGAGTTAAGAACTTGGTTTCATCTTGGCAAGGATCAGTACAATAACTAAACTAAAGCGTCTGTGGTGTAACTGATATTTCGTGTGTAGTTTATATACGTTCCATTGAAAAGCAAACGAATTTCAAAAATCACTCATGATTAATGACATAATGATTACAAATTGCCACATCCAAATATCATGCTCTCAATCTATCTCCGAGTTCCTAGCTTCCACTTCCAAGTTTCCTTTCACAATCCCTGCAAAAAAAGGAAAAAAGGAAAAAAGAAAGAAAAAAGATAAAAAGAAAGAAAGAAAGGAAAGAAAGAAGAATAGGAAAAAAAGTAAAACGTAGCCGTTAAACGTACGTGCCACACATAAAGATAGTGTAAATTTACGTTTCACGTGTTACCCCTCGTTCAAAGTCCAGGACTTCCAAATAGCGAAACCACAAAAAGAATTGACCACTCACATGAAAGCTATCTAAGCAGAGTTATTGGGTTTTTTATTTACACAGAGACATGGCTGCTATGAGGGATATTAGGAGCATCAAATACAATACGAGGACATAATACACTTAATGGTGAAGTTAAAGGCACAGTGTCATTAGATGCGCATGCATGCGCGTTTGGTCGAATCTTGAAAACATTCGACCAATGTTTTAAACTTTTCAATTCAAGATGGCGTCCACAACGGCGGCGAGACACCGAGCGGCAGATCCACCGCCGTCGTGGACGCCATCTTGGATTTCCAACTTGAAAACATTGAGCGAATGTTTTCAAGATTCGACCAAACGCGCGCGCATGCGCATCTCATGACACTGCCCCTTTAAGTATAGTATGCGGTAAAAACAGCTTGTTAAAATAAACGAAAACTACGAAGCTTGTAAATCAATTACAGTAGTTATATTTCGATCTCATAAAGATGATCACATCCAACTGCAACTTAAATATTGAAGGAGCGCGGTCGTTAGGCAAAGTGGCGCAGTTGCTAAGCTCTCAAGTTTAATTTCACTGAGTGTGCGTGGGTTGCTTGGGTGCTGGATCAGAAAGTCGAACCGCGGCCAGCTCAAAGTTCAGTACTGTAAATCCGACCATCATTATTTTCGAGCCAGGTCGTGTTGCATAGTCAAAGTCGCATGCGCAGCTTATGCCCATGCCCTTTTACTCAACAGGGAATGTCAATTATCAAAATCTAACGGGACTCATTTTTCCCCACTCTGCGACTAAATTTTAGTCGAGAAATTGAAATGTGGCACCTGTAATAATGTATTGCTCTGTTACCATACAAACTAAGTTAGTACATACCTGTTATGATAGACCGAATGGTTTCACATCATCGCCTACAAGAACAAAGGGTGACCAAAAATAAGGATGGCGGAACTCCTCCTTCTCTCTCGTTGCTTTCATGGCTCTGCTGAGTGCCTCACTAGCTTTTTCTCCGCGCGCAAGGTGCTTGTAGAATTCCATCATGAAGTACAAAGTGGCTTTGTCGTCAACCGCCCAGATTGACACGAGGACAGCGCGAGCACCAGCTCCAAGGAACGCACGAGCAATATGCCAATCACTCCTTCGGTCTTTACTTCGCCGCAGCCACTGTTACAACAGCTAAGGACGACCAGTTCGGCCCTCAGGTGCTTCTGTTCGAGGTGGGAGATTGTAAGCATGATGTCTTCTTTCTTGACGTTGTTTTTATCAACATCAGGGCTCGGCGCAAACAGAATTTCTCCTCTCTCTGCATCTCCATGAGCTGCGATGTGGATTACGTTTGCGCTGTCGAGCTTGTCGAGGACAGCTTGTCTGGTGGCTTTTTCTCCCGTAAGAGACTCGGTTTTCAGCAGCTGACCAATCTTTCGGGCTTCTTCGTTTGCATTTGGTAATCTCTCCGGTTTATAGACTTTGAGATCATTTGTAAACTTACCCACAAGTGGGTCTCCCACAATCAAAGGACTTGCTTGCCCTTCCGGTTCGTGTTGGTACTTCCTGATTAATTTTGCCTTTGCAAGTGACGGGATTAGCCTTACCTGCAAAGACTCTGCTACGTACCGTCCATTTTCATCCATTAAGGCAGCAAATGGAACCAGTGGAAGTGCGCCATCAGGAACGATCACGACCTACGACCCTTCCACAAACGGTCGCACAGGCGCCAGAAGGATCTGATACAGTTCCTTTAGTGGACCTTCGTGGGGATACTCAGTTTCTCTGCGTTGCTCGGAGAGTGCTGCCGTGCTTAATTCTTGAGTTTGTAAAGCCTTGGGTGAACGGTGCCTATCTTGAGGTGCTCCAGGTTCTGGAGCATTCGATGTTCCTTCAGACGTCGCAGTACACGGCAATATTGGACTCGGCTCGTTCTTAGCTTTTTCTGTCAATTCTTCTTGGAACATAAATGACAGTGAACGGTCTTCACACATAACGGTGCAATGTGATGTCATCATCTCCCTGGCACTGATGATCAGCGACTTCAGACCCCCAGTATGAAAGCAAGAGTCCCTTGCCAAATAACACGCTATAGATTGTGGTGAAGCTTTTGTCCAATATGTGTTGAATTTAACATCTCCATTCGGCTTAATAGCCCACACGTTAATCTCGGGGGGATGCAATGTAAAGTAAAGGACTGTGCTGCCAATAGCCTTGACCATTTCGAGGATTTGAAGGAGGTCTAGGACATGGTGCTCAGCACATCGAAGATGGTAACGTTTTAGCATCAGCTCAGTTAAGGCTCTTGAACGTCTCTCTTCAGTAAAAACGAGAGCTTCGCCTGTTTTCCCTTGCGTCAAAAGAACTTTCATAAGTGATCTTTCGGTACTGGAAGAGGTTTCGAGAAAAGATACTTTCAAATTGTCCTCATTTGGAGCATTCATGAACAAGTCCCCAAAGCATCGTGCACTCTTTCTTAATTCGTATTCAGCCTGGTCCCTTTGCCCGATAAAACTGTAACAAGTGCCAAGGTTACGATAGGCTCTTGCTTCCCCACTCTTGAACCCAATCTGTTTTGCACTGTTCAAGCTTAATTCCAGCTGCTCTTTAGCTTTGTCGTACTGCCTGAGATCTAGATAAAACATACCAAGCATGTCATGGGCACGTCCTTCCATAAACGTATCCCCAATCTGCTTTGCGACGTTAAGTTGTAATTCAGCGTGCTCTATAGCTTTGTCGTACTGCCCGCGTAGCTTGTAATAGCGACCAAGGTGTCCATAGGCCATCCCTTCTCCAGCCTTGTCTCCAATCTGCTTTGCAATGTTCAGGTGTAATTCGCCGTGCTCTTTTGCTTTGTCGTACTGCCCGAGAGACGCGTAATAGTTACAAAGGTTGCCATGAGCTTTTCCTTCGCCAGCCTTGTGTGCCATCTTTTTCGCAATGCTTAGGCGCAATTCATGCAGCTCCTTGACTTTGTCGTACTGCCCGAGACAATCGTAAAAAATAGCGAGGTTAGCATAAGCAATTTCTTCGCAATATTTGTCTCCATTCTGTTTTGCGATGGCTAATTGTAATGCAAACTGCTCTTTAGCCATGTCGTACTGCCCAAGCATATAGGAACAGGCACCAAGGTTGCCATGGGCAGTTGCTTCAAGACTCTTGTCTCCAATCTGCTTTGCAATTTTCAGGCTTAAGTCATGGTACTCTAATGCTTTGCCGTATTGCCCGAGAGCATGGTAACAGTTACCAATGCCGACATAAGCACATCCTTCGCCAGCCTTGTCGTCAGTCTGTTTTGCTATGTTCAGGCATACATCATGCAGTTCCTTAGCCTTGTTGTACTGCCCGACAGAAAGGTAATAATTACCAAAGGAAGAACAAGCACATCCTTCACCATCCTTGTCTCCAATCTGTTTTGCAACGTTCAAGCATGATTCATTGCACTCTTTTGCTTTGTCGTAGTGCCCGAGAAATAGGTAACAGATTCCAAGATTACAATTAGCACGTGCTTCGCCAATCTTGTTTCCAATCAGTTTTGAAATGTATAGGTCTAAGTTGTAGAGATCTTTAGCCTCATTGTATCCCATTCCTTCAGCACTTTCCAGGTACAAGTCATACTGCTCTTTTGCTCTGGCGTAATGCCCGAGAAAACAGTAACAGGTGCTAAGATGATAATAAGCTCTTCCTTCACCAGCCTTGTCTCCAACTTCTTCTGCAATGCTCAGACTTAACTTCTGCAGTTCTTCAGCTTTTTCGTACTGCTCGAAACACAGGTAATACATACCAAGATTACTAGAAGCAAATTGTTCGCCAGCCTTATCTCCGGTCTGTTTTGCAATGTTCAAACTTAATTCAAGCTGGTGCTGAGCTTTGTCGATTTGCCCGATAAAAAAGTAGGAGGTACCAAGTTTTCCATAAGCTCTTCCTTCCCCAACTTCATCTCCTGTCTGTTTTACAACGTTCAGGTGTAATTTATATTGCTCCTTCGCTCTTACGTATTGGCCGAGAGAACAGTAGCAGTCACCAATATTGGCATAAGCACATCCTTCGCCAACCTTGCTGTTAATCTGTTTTACAACGAACAGAAGGAATTCGTGCAGCTCTATATCCTTGTGGATCTTTGTTTTGTGCTCTTGGTTAAATTCCATTTCATTAGTTTACGCTGTAAGCCGCATTTTTTGGGATGCACTTAATAGTGTTTTAAAGTCTTGCTACACTGCAAAACACAAACAAACAAACAAACAAACAAACAAACAAAATAAACAAAAATATATAAATAAGAAATTAAATAAATAAATAAATAAATAAATAAATAAATAAATAAATAAATAAATAAATAAATAAATAAAAAAAACCATTCCTTGCCTGAAAAGGAGAGAGGTCATTCAAAGGTATACTGATATTTTTATCATTGGAAGCCAGTTGAGAGCCGAGATAACTGTATCGACTTTTGAATGTTGTCGAAAACCTAACAAAACAAGGCTGGACTTCCCAGTGTAATCGGGCTTGGTGATTAAGTATTACACAACACCAAATATAACAATAACGAAGCCTAGAGTCAAAGTCTCCACTAACTTCACAAACCAATTAACTACTAGCGCAAATAGATATTGGTTGTAACAAAATGTTACTATCCACGATTTATGTCGTGACTAGAAAGTGGAGAGAGCTGAAATCGGTACAACAGCAAGGTAAATACACGCAAAAACAAGATAAGTTTCAGCTCTTTGGCCCATAAAATTCGACGCAATTTTCTTTTTATAATACAAGTGTTGTTGGTAGCTTTGCACAAAAAAACCGTGCAAAAGCAGGAAATGACGTCATCAATATCCTCACGACTAGTAGCATATGGAAAATAGTCCCGGATGAAGGTTGTATGGGTTTTACGAGTGGTATATTTTTCAGTAAAATACTCGTATCTAAATAATAAATAGAGAATATTACATGGGCGCGCGGAGATACGAAATTTGATCGAGTGTTGATAATATCTCTCACGAGTGAGCGCAGCAAACGAGTAATAGATATTATCAACATTCGAAGATAAAATTCGTATCTCCAAGCGACCATTTAATTTTCTGTTTATTATGTACATATCGATGAAATATCCAGAACAAAAACATATCTCACAGCCTTTATTTCCCGTCAAAACTTGCTGTCTTCAAAAATCGCGCACGGTGAACATACCATTTTTAGCTCGCGAATCGAAAATAGATTGCGAGGTATTGTTATCACTCTGTACCCCCTACTTCCTTCTGTTGTCAAAAATTTCCAAATGAAGCAGTTTCGGTTTTCCAGATTTAGTCATGATCAAGGTCGCGTTAACAAGGTGTGTCGTAATAACGCAGTTCAAAAACAACAAGCCGTGCGTCGTAGTTGTTGGGAAATAAATTGCCAGTCGATCTCTTGCATTTCAGAACCACTGTCACATTCTCGGTTGTTTGAGAAGCGCAGGTCAAAGTTTAAAAACCCGTGACAGCCCGGAGCGACTTCAGCTTGCTGAAATACTTCCATCATTTGATTATATTTGCTTTGCTTCGCTTAATTTTCACCAGCAAAACAGCAAAACAGCAAAAAAAAAAAAAAAAAAAAAAAAAAAAAAAAAAAAAAAAAACGGAACTGTACACAACTGGAAGAATTGGAAACTGAATACGATTGGCCAAAACCGCAAGCACATGTCAACAAGTGTATCAGATTTCACTTAAACTTATTCAACTAAAACTCAGCCAAAAGAAGAATGGCACAGTTTTCTTTACGCATGTATTTAGTTTGGATGCAGTCCAGGCTGGATTATTATGGTCTCTGATAAAAATGTGGGTGCCGAAGAAGTGAAGGATAGACCTCTTTTCTTTGCCGGCTTTTTGACGTCTCGTCACGGTTCAGAGTTCTAAATGATTGCCACAGTGTTTTGGAGATAATTCTAATTTCTCTCATTTCGAGCGCCACACTAAGTTATATAATTTTTACCCTCTGCCGCCTTGTAAATGGGGGTTTATAAAACTAAGACTTAATCAAATACGGAGGCCCCGGCGCGGAAATGGATCCGACCACTTCCACATAGCAAATTTAGCAAATTATAAAATGTCACCTTAAGCCAGTTCTAATATACCCACTCCCGCAACAGTAATTTTCGAACAAATTTGCGAGTCAGTTTACAGCTGCCTTGCTGCTTTGACTACCTTTCACGCGTGTGAAGATTCGCGCGCGATGAAAATGTCGGTTTTTAGAAATGGAGATATCCTGGTATTTCATCGATATCTATTTATAAAATACTTATGATACTATGCGCGTTCTGATTGGCTAAATCACCGTGTAAGATTTAAGAAATATATAACGCGTCACCGTGTAATAAAGCCTCATCTAAACACGCAGGAAGTTGGGAGAACACGAGAGTAGCGTAAGGAAACCACGAGGCCGCCGAGTGGTTTCCGGCGCTACTCGAGTGTTCTCCAACTTTCCAAATTCCGTAATAATTAGTCAAGTAAAAAACATCGCGTAAAAAAAAAACAAACTCGGCTGCCTCGTGGTTTCCCTACGCTACTCTCGTGTTTTCCAACTTCCAGCGTATTTAGATGAGGCTATATTACACGGGAACGCGTTATATATTTCTTTAATAATAAATATTCATACGAAACCACATCCGTGATCCGAGTGGCACATTTTCCATATCCTCACCAGTGAGCATTTCGATAACGTCAAAAGCGAGAAATATGATCCAGTTTCCAGTAAAACACTCGTGTCTCTATAACAACTAGACTGGCCTTGCCAGTGAGCTCGCGGCGTGAGTTGGGTCGAGACCAGAATATAAAATGGAAAGTAGGGGACAAGAGCGGAACTCCCAAGAGAGAATTCCAATTTCTCACCATAAAAATATCACACAGTATAGAGAACTTGGCTTTTGACACCTTGCTCTTTTGACACCTTGATTAAACTAAAAATTATTATTACAACACTCATACACTTGCTTCTTAAAGGTTGAGCGACCCTGCATCTTGAGAATGCGTGACATATCTTTTTATGCACAATCGATTTTGACAGTTTGACCTTGACTCATATTTCTAATCAGAGGCCACGATTAATCCAGCCTTCGCTTCACTACTTATGTGTTTTCTTTTCTTAACTCAATACGTTTCTTCTATCAGCCTTTCGAGTATTCGTGCTCTGTAACAAATATAAAATTGAAAGCGAGGAATGTTTACAATATTATTGCGCTTTTGTTCACAGTGTGTTCATTTGTGACTGCAAACTCAATCCTCAGAATTATTTCGGTGTATTTTTCATTTCTGGTATTTAATGAACATTGCGAAACAAAGACTACATGATCGAATGAAAGAAACACTTCAACAGGCAATGTACGATACGCAGAAGAATTTTATGAGGCAACAGATGTCATGTACAGAGTAAGGCATAAAGCGTCATTGTTTTACGGCTAAAGCTCACCGTAGCTTTGGTTTCTGTTTTCGCCCTGTTATCTTCCCAAAAGTATTTCGTGTCGCCACAGAAAGTTTCGTCGGGACTAAATACTTATCGGCGACAGAGATATTTGCAATACCCCAGAAGTACCATCAAACATTTGTTTACGGCTATTCTCAAAGCTTGTGCGGTGAACGCGAGCCAAAATCTTTTCCTAAAATCCAGTTTATCCATGCCTATTCCACAGAGCCAAATGGCGTTGAATTTGAATGGGATGCAGTTTACTTTTTCGCTTCACTACTTATATGTTTTCTTTTATTAACTCAATACGTTTCTTTCTATCAGGCTTTCGAGTATTCGTGCTCTGTAACAAATATAAAATTGACAGCGAGGAATGTCACACGAGAGATGTTTACAATATTATTGCGCTTTTGTTCACAGTGTGTTCAGTCCATTTGTGACTGCAAACTCAATCCTCAGAATTATTTCGGTGTATTTTTCATTTCTGGTATTCACTGACCATTGCGAAACAAAGGCTACATGATCGAATGAAAGAAACACTTCAACAGGCAATGTACGATACGCAGAAGAATTTTATGAGGCAACAGATGTCATGTACAGAGTAAAGCATAAAGCGTCATTGTTTTACGGCTAAAGCTCACCGTAGCTTTGGTTTCTGCTTTCGCCCTGTTATCTTCCCAAAAGTATTTCGTGTCGCCACAGAAAGTTTCGTCGGGACTAAATATTTATCGGCGACAGCGGTACCATCAAATATTTGTTTACGGCTATTCTCAAAGCTTCCGCGGTGAACGCGAGCCAAAATCGTTCCCGAAAATCCAGTTTATCCGTGCCTATTCCACAGAGCCAAATGGTGTTGAGTTTGGATGGGATGCAGTTAACTTTTACACACAAGTAACGAGCAATTCACTGGCCACATCTCGAGTTGTTTAGCGAAGTCAATTACGTCATCGCCCAGCACGTGATAATATGAACCAATCACCGTGTGCTGATCCTCGACCCACAAAAAGGAAAAATAAATAAATAAAAATCTCCATTTTTAAGCTCTCGTGGGCCCCAGGCCCCCGCGAGCAATTAAGAAATGTATAACGCGTCACCGTGTAATATAGCCTCATCTAAACTCGCGGGAAGTTGGGAGAACACGAGAGTAGCGTAAGGAAACCACGAGGCCGCCGAATAATTAGTCAAGTAAAAAACATCGCGTATCGCGTCAGCGTGTAATATACTCTCATCTAACACGGCTATTTAGCCAATCAGGGCGCGCGTAGTATCATAGTTATTTTATAAAAAGAAAAATTATACACGGCGACTTGAAGATATGGATATTATTTTCTCGTACTAAAAGCAATATTTTACCACACGAAAATAAAATTAATATCTTCGTGGTAATATCCTCTATGTTGTGAACAAATCCTTATGACTTATGCTCTCTTCGGAATAATCAATGGTAAGATGAAAATCACCACCTTCTCCAGAATATTGCACAACTCTCCTGTACACAGCTGAGCACACATCAACTTTGCAAATTACCCATGTAAATCGTGGACCATAGACAGTTGCCATGAAAATATATATTAATCACTATTTTTTTTTTGCTTGCTTGCTTGCTTGCTTACTTAGTCATTGGCAGCATGTACCAGTGAACCCAAAGTTGTGTACAAACAAAAATTTTCGCAAGTGTGACTTACGTATCGTATATTCGACTTAAAACGGAAGTAATCTCGCTCAAGATAGTACGCGTAAAGTCATTGTTCCAATGCATAAGTCGTATTTTGCCATCTCACCTTCGCAACTGCAAGGATAATTTTTTAACCGTGGCGAGACCAGTTGCTGAGAAAATTGCAGTGTATCGATCGCTTCGACGACTTCCGGTGTATAAACGTCTGGTACTAAAATGTGTCATTTAATATTTTGAACAGCAGCTAATGGTTGTTGGAAAGTCTTTGTAGAGCCCGTTTCTTACCTTTTTCGTGCCATGAAAGCAACATCTCCCCTGGTTGTTTCGATCAGGCAACCGTTTGTACGTGTAGCGGCCGCAGGGCCTCACACTGGACGGGACGCTGGAAACCGTACAAGATCTGTCAAAAGGTTCAAATGATTCATGGACTTAACTGCACAAAAATCCGTACATATATCAAGAAATTAGGCAACCATCAAAAGACTCAGAAACGAATGTGAAAGTAGTGTCAACACGTCGAAAGAAAGAAATAACCTCGTCCTCAGGGCCATCTGCTTAAGACTTGGATGGGAACATGGGGACGAGTCCCTCCCAACCTCGTTCCCAGGGAGACCCTGCGAACGAGGAACGAGTTGCCACCAAACCTCGTGATCGTGCATAATAGGTGGAAAATCAAAATATAATCGGGTCAAGATCTCATCTCAATATCTCAGCTAAAGTGGTCTTTCCGAACAATTGAATTCTTCAATTCAGCGAAACTTGTGTGGAAGGGAAATGGGGGAGGGTTTTGTGCAATTCCCCTCCCCTCCCCTCTGAACAGGTTTTAAGTGCTGGAATTCGTCACGTTGTTTTTGATGACGTGTCGCTTTTCACGAAGGCAAACACTTGTACACTACCAAGTGCAACGTTAACAAGATATTATTTTTTACAGTTTAATGCCGCACTGCGTTCATTTCGTTTATAAAGTGTTGGACTAGCCGGTATCTATAAAGATGAACAAGATCGAGTTTATTTCAAGGTGGGCGGTGACGGCTTCAAGAGCAGCACCGAGCAGGCCTAAAGTCGTTATGCAAATTTTGACTCTTGTTGTTGAACTTCAACTCTTTTTGTTCAGGCATCCGAAAACTTCGCCCGACAAAAACGTTTTTTAAAGCCAAATTCGGCATTTTCAAGAACATTTTTCTGTCGCATGATCAATTTTTTCGGCGTTAAATCAACGCTAAATTAAATTTGTTGTAAATCCAACACAAGTTCGGTCGGGGATTCCCCGTCTGTCACCGTTCCCTTGACGACTGCCCGATCATGCCCGTGGATCGGTTCCGTGATTGGTCGGTTAAGTTTAGAAACAATGACATCATTGCTACATAAAAACGTCTTTGCAAACGTGGTGCAATCTTCGTTGTCTCTTGCACTGGATAAAACCGGTTGGGCCGTACGTAACCTCTCATTTTATACTCACGCTTGACGCTGCATCGTCTTCATCCGCTGAATATCGCGTGCAAAGCTACAAAAGCTGCAGCTCAGAATTCCCAACAACTACAAATTGAGCTGATTTTGAGTCGATCGGAAAAAAAATTGATCTTAGAAAAACATGATGGCAGGACAAGAGTTCGAGCAACTTTCCCAGCAACTGCAAACATTCCCTATCCTCGATCTGAGCCAAACGGATGACAGCTTCTTCAGCAGTCTTTGGAACTCCGAGCAAGAGAAAGCAGAAGCCGCCGAACCTGCAGAGGAGCAGCTTCCCATGCTCGACTTGGGAGCAAACGGAGATATTATGGAAAATTGGCAAGCCCTTGCAACACAAGTAAACCTTAAAGCAGAAAATACAGCCGCCTTGTACAGTGGCCCTCCGTCAGTCTCTTCGACTGTAAATAGCGCATCTGGAGAATTTTTTTCTGAGCACGAACTGAGGACCCTCTCAGTCAAAGACTTAAACCGAGCGCTGAAATCCAAGGGACTTACACCACAAGAAGTAAAAGTTGTAAAAAACCGCCGACGTACCATAAAGAACCGCGGTTATGCCCAGGATTGCAGAAAGAAACGCATCAAAGTGAAAGAATCGCTGGAGACAACCAATAACAACTTGGTAGCGGAGATTGCGCTCGTCCGCGGAGAGCTCGGGAACGTGCAACGTGAAAGGGATATGTACAAATCCAACTGGCAGGCGCTCATGGAAAAAATCAGGCAGTCGGGATTGGAAAGCTTCCTAGCAATGTGACTCTAGAAAAATGAGTTGTGACTAGTACCTAACTCCTTGTGTTGGAGCATCGATAGAAAACTTATGGATTCTGTGGCTACACGAGGTCTGTTTGTGTTTATATATCGTAATTTTTGTCGTAGAATAGCTAATTTTTGTCCTGTTCAAGGCAATTTTTAAGCATAGTAGTGCGACAAGACTCGATGAACGTTTCAAAACGTTGTGACACTAAAAATGACATCATTGCTTATGCGGCACTCCGCTGGCAGAGATGATCGCACGCAGTTTATACTCATTGTACATTCATTTGTTTACCAATACAATAGCACCAGAGAACAAGAACATCTTTAAGTGCTACAAGGTTTTACTAAAACCGATCCTAAAACACCAAAAAAAAAGAAAAGAAAAGGAAGAAAAACCCTGAAAAACCAAAGAGATTTTAATGTAATATTTTATTTTACTTACCACCAATAGCTTGTGGTGAAAAACAGCAGAGAATAAACCCTAGTGTAAAAGAGAAAGAAGTCAACTCAATTTTTGCAAAATTTTACTCTACTGCTGCAGTTATTACAAAGTACATGCTTTACATTATCATTGTTTTAGTTCCAGCCCAGCCAAACAAAAACCAAAACAAATAAAATTCTAAACCAAGAAAGAAAGAAAACAAAACCATAATAGGCTGAAGAGAAACAAGCAAGTTATACACCACGCAAGTAATTTATGATATTAGTGTATAGTCAAGACATCAAAGTTATCGGCTACAAGCATGTTCAACAAGAAAATAAAGAGGAAGTTTTATAAGTACTCTGGCAGCTTCTTGTAACATTTTACTTGGCTTAGTTTATGTTTATTGTTGTTGAATCAGCCCAGAGCTACTTAAAGCTCCATCACGCAGGCTGTGAGTTTCTTTATTACTTTGTAGTGAAGAAGCTAGACAAGATATATCAGTGGTACATTGTTTGAATAAAAAAAATGTCAAAGGAAATACAGTGTGGTGTCTCAATGAAAAAATAAAAAGATGTTTGACAGTGAGTCTACTCCCATATATAAGCCATATAGGTATGTGCCACCCCAAAGAGTATCATTTTAAGCATTTTAGTCTGGAATAGGGTATCGATTTTGAGCCTTTGGTCTGGAATAGGGTAGGAAATTTTGATATTTTGGTCTGAAATAGGGTTGAAAATCATACATTTTGGTCTGAAATAGGTCAAAAATCCCAAATTTTGATCTGAAAAACAGTCGAAAATCTAACACTTTGGTCTGAAGCAGAGTAAAAGCTTTCAGTCCCAGGAGGCACACTCCTGCACCTGTTTGAGGAGTACCCCCCTTTTACTTGGGCAATTAAGTACTTGGTGGGAGGGGGATTAACTCACATATCCCTAATGAATATGATTTAGCACAGGCCTGAAATATATAACAGGGGGGGTAGCAGGGTGGAAGTCCATATACATTTCATCTGAAATGTGGGGTGTGGCCTATCCTGAGGTCAGTATGGAGAAAATGCTTGTCATCCCATCACCCATGGAAATGGATGATTGCTAATGAAATGACCAGCAACCACAAAAAATGCAATTAAAAAAAAAATTGTCTCAGTGATCAGAAAACCAGTACCCTGTGAGCAGAGCCTTCTTCACTCTACTCAGCAATTTTGCTAGCAGGGATAAAGTATTGAAAATGGCCATGAAATATGAAGTAAAGCCATGAAAATGTTTAGGTCTTGGCCAAGTAGACTCAGAAGTCAAGGCAACTCAAGCCACTTGGCTTGACTTTGATCAAGATCAGATTTTCAGCCAAGTCAACCCAAGTTTTTTCATAAGCCAGCTGGACAAGCCAAGTCAAGCCATTAGGTCAATGCAAAGTGATTATGTCAGCTTTTGTTATGGAATTGGAATGGTTTTCTTGCAACTTGGCTTAACTTGGGAGGTAGAGTATGTTTGGCCACCCACAAGCAAGAAGTGATTTTTGCAAATGTTGGCTTGACTTGAGGAGTCCAGTTGTGACCAGGTTCACAATCCGTTTTCTCTTTATAGTAGTTATTTTATTTTTCCTTACAAAAATGTTGGCAAGTATACAAGGAATTGCATAATAATCTCTGTGTGACACACACAAACCACGGTTATGTGTTATTTTGCCACTCCTTTGCCTGCTTAGACAAATTGTGGCCAGCTTATTTCCTTTTCAGTAAACAGGAACTTGTTTATGAATAAGACTCACTTTGTTTTATAACTCTACTGGGACACATAGGAATCCAGGCTAGGCAAATTGTGGTTGTTGCTGCATGCCAATGCTTTTAGTAATAGGATGTGAACCCAGGCTTCTAGCATCCAGATATTAGCTGTTCCAAGTTAAGTTTAGTCAGTTGCATTCAAGCCTTCAGTGACTACACTGCTCCGAAGCTAGCCCTCTTTTGGTCAAGTCAGTTGATCTTCAGTGCCTTGGTATGTTTAGCTTCTAGTTAACATCTTGTGACCTAGTGGTTCAGTTTCTTTTCTTAGTTTATTCCTTATTGTAACTAGCTTACCTTTTGTCGTTTAGATTATTCTTCTGAGTTACATTTTCAAGCAATTCAGTTCCTCTAAGTACCATTGTCACATTGATTTTGCATTTCACTGTCAGTAAAACTGTTCCTTTGTTCATTGTTATCCGAGATCTTACTGTTTCTTAGCTGTCAACACGTTGGAGTGCTAGGATTTGTAAGCAGTCAAGTTATTAATAGCACTATAGTTTTTCTAGCTTTTCTTGCCTTGTTTATTAGTTAAGTTACATTTATTTGGTTCAAAACGTGTTAGCTAATTGTTCTGAGCATGTTTTGTCCACTGATTTATGGTTTAACATCGCACTTAGTTTTCTTAGGTTTATTGTGTGACTTTTGATCTCACACTGAGTTGATTGTCTCATTAGTCTAGCATTACGTTTCTTGTTTATTAGTAGATAGTTTAGTTTAATTTCATTATTTGTAATTTATTTCCTTTAGTTGCTTTCACCCTTTTTTTCCTTGGTTTAATAAATTGTTCAGTTCGGAATTTGTCTTGTTGTTTCCATAACAACACGAACCTCGACCCGGTCACATTTGGCGTAGTCGGCAGGATTAAAAAAAAAAGAAGAGTTACTTTTTCTGAAAAGGGTGAAAGCAATTAACACAGCATCAAGATGAGTGAAGTGGAAGAACTCACCAAGAAAGTCCAAGATCTGATGGAAAAATATACAGCGGCACAGAAAACCCTTGAAGAACTGAAACAAAGTCAACAAACACCACCCTCACCATCGTCAAGCACACAAGACTCTACTAAATCCCCACAGAAGATCGTTGTACTACCTCGAGAGAGAAGGCTAAAGAAATTTGCCGGAAAAAGAACGGATGGTGAACAAACGGTGGAGGACTTTGTCGAAGACCTCAAGGCAGCAATGTCAGCTCGGGAGATGTCACAAGGGGAACAGCTCGACTTCATCATGTCACATCTGGAAGGTCCAGCTAGAGAGGAAGTCCGTCTCTTCCCCAAAGAAGACCGAAAGAACCCCGACTGCATCTTGGACATCCTCCTTAATGGTTTTGGAGAGAAGAGATCCCTTCCCCAGCTGCTGAAGCTCTTCTACGAAAGAAGACAACGAGATGGCGAGTCCCTCAGAGCCTACTCACATGGTCTTCGGGAGCTTCTTAGTCGGGCACTCAAGGTTGATAAGAAGGCAGTGGTAGATCCTGACCACACCCTCAGAGATCAGTTTGCCAACAGCGTTCGAGATGGCATGTTGCGTAAGGAGCTAAAGAAGTCCATCCGAGACCGTCCCGCCCTTACCTTCCTGGATGCTAGAGAAGAGGCCCTACGTTGGACAGAGGAAGAAGAGAAGCCTTCTAAATCCTCCCACGAGTCAGCTTCCCGCGAAGTGATTTCCGATGCTGCCGAATCGAAAGAATGCAACTCCTCTACTGCCTCAACACCCCTCCAGCAGGTCCTTGAAGCGTTACTTAAACAGCAACAGTCTATTGAGGATCTGACTAAAACCATGCAAGCCATGCAGAGGCCAGTAGAGCAACACCAAATGGACAAGTCGCGCAACCAACCGAGTGGACCACAAAGGAAGTGTTTCAGTTGTGGGAAAATTGGACACATCGCCCGATACTGCCGCTCAAAACCAGACAACAAGGTCCCCGCGCAGAGCCGGACGATGGGAGAAGCCAATCTGAAGTCCCAGCAGTCAAACTAGCTCCCCCTGTCACCATGAGCCCGGTGGCAGGAGGGGTCAACACTGGCTCACCTAAAGAAGAAGAAGAAGAAGTGCCTAGCAGAGATGTTGTGTACAGACGAGCTGTTGGAAAGTGCCCTACAGCGACTGTGAAGCTAGGCGGAGTACCGGTACCATGTCTCCTAGACTCTGGTTCTGAAGTATCCACAATTACAGAAAGCTTCTTTAACGACAACTACCGCTCCAAAGGCAAGACTCTCTTGTCTACAAGTGGATGGTTGACCCTAAAAGCAGCAAACGGATTACATATCCCATATGTTGGATACTTCGAGCTAGATGTTGAAGCTTTGGGAATAACTATCCCAAAGAGGGGAATCCTGGTTGTTAAGGACTCCGAAGACCCAGTTACAAGACGGCGGAAACAAGAAGTACCTGGCCTACTGGGAATGAACGTAATTGAACGGGTGAGACAAGGGACCAAGACTAGGACAGACCTCAAGGATACCACATCCGAATGGGCAGACGTCCTACAATTCAGCACCCAGGGACATGCCACAACTGTACGCGGGTTCGCAAAAGTTGCAGGGAAACAGGCAGTGCATATTCCAGCAAGGTCTGTTGCCATGGTTGCTGTGACAGGGTGGAGAGCATCAAAACATGAAGAGGACACCGCCCTCGTGGAACCAATTGCTGGTCCATTGCCTGGTGGACTTTTGGTCATAAACACTGTGACAAAGCCGACAGCTGGGCAGATGTATACCAGGGTGGTGAACTTCAAAGATGAAGACCTATGGTTGAGACCTAGAACTCGGATTGGCATATTCCACGTTGCAGAGCGAGTCCAGAACCCAACAAACAAGGTGGAGATCTCACGAGTTTCTGTGAATGAGGCTGAAGTAACACTGTGCAGTGACAAAGCCAAGTCAACCAAAACAAGGAGTTCAATTTGTCCTGTCAACTTGGCAGACATAAACTGTACCCCTGAAGAGAAGGAAGAACTATCGCAACTCCTCATAAAGCATGCAGATGTTTTTGTCCAGGAAGGTGATAGTCTGGGCTATACAGAGACGTACAAGCACAAGATCCCTACCACAGACGATGCCCCAGTCTCTCAGCAATTCAGAAGAATTCCACCCACACAGTACCAAGAGGTTAAGGACCATATACAGAAACTGCTGGAAGATAACATCATTCAAGAGAGCCATAGCCCTTATGCTTCTCCGGTTGTGATCGTTAGGAAAAAAGATGGATCGATGCGACTATGCGTTGATTATCGGAAATTGAATGCAAAGACTGTGAGAGACGCCTTTCCACTACCACGAATAGAAGAGACCATCGATGCAGTCGGTCATGCCAAATGGTTTAGCACCCTCGACTTGGCAAGCGGCTTCAACCAAGTAGCTATGGACCCCGCAGACAGACCCAAGACAGCGTTCATTACACCGTTTGGTCTCTACGAGTACAACCGGATGCCCTTCGGCCTGACCAACGCCCCAGCCACATTTTCCAGGCTGATGCAACGGTGCCTGAACGAGCTAATCTTCCAGATTCTGCTGGTTTATTTGGACGACATCATTGTCTATTCAGAAACCTTTAAGGAGCACCTAGAGCGTCTGGACAAGGTCTTCACGCGCCTTAAGGAACACGGACTCAAGCTGAAACCTTCCAAGTGTTGCTTCTTGAGAGAGAGAGTCACTTATGTTGGACATCAGCTGTCAGCCAGTGGTGTGTCTCCAGATCCCGACAAAGTAGCAGCTGTAGCAGAGTGGAGAGTCCCCTCCAGCGTGAAAGAGCTCAGGTCATTCCTTGGATTTGCTGGATACTACAGACGCTTTGTCAGTGGATTTGCCAAGATAGCAGGACCACTGCATGAGTTAGTCAATTGCTGTCTACACGAACTGAAAACCAACAAGCGACTGTCTGTTCCATTTGCCAACAGGTGGAATATTGCGTGCCAAACCGCATTTGATGAACTCCGAGAGAAGCTAACCACAGCACCAGTCCTTGGGTTCCCAGACTTCAGCAAGCCTTTTAGATTGGAGACTGATGCAAGTCACGAAGGACTTGGTGCCGTATTATCCCAAGAGCACGATGGGAAATACCAAGTGATCGCCTATGCCAGTCGAAGACTTCGACCAACGGAGCGCAACATGGATAACTATAGTTCAATGAAATTGGAATTTCTGGCATTGAAGTGGGCCGTAACTGAAAAGTTTCGCAGTTACCTACTAGGGTCAGAGTTTGAAGTCCTCACCGACAACAACCCCTTGAGTCACTTGGAGACTGCAAAGCTTGGTGCTGTAGAACAGCGTTGGGCATCCCAGCTGGCCTTGTTCAATTTCAAGATCGCATACAAGCCTGGGAAAAACAACCAAAATGCTGACGCATTATCACGCATGCCCCACAGGCCAGATGCTCCAACAGGGAAGGCCAAGACAGCTAAAGTCAGTCCAGTTCGTGTAACCACTACGCTAGCGACGTTGGCTATGACAACACAAGTCCCTCCCACAATCTTTGCAGCAGCTCAAGAGAAGAGTTCCATGGTTGAGTCTTGGGGACAAGCAGCAACTCTTGGAAGTGAGGATGAAGCTCAGGAGATTCCAGAGATTCTCCCACAACCCCAAAACAAGTTTCTAGAGAACAATACCAGCAACCCAGAGGTTTCCACAACCTCATCACTTCCTCAGTACTCAAGGAACGACCTTGTAAAAATGCAGTCTGAAGACCCGTCAATCCAAGAATTTCTGAAATATTGGTTGGCAAATAAGAAACCAAACACCAGAGAAAGATGCAAGCTACCAAAGGAAACCTTCACCTTACTTAAACAATGGGACCGCATGAAGATGCAAGATGGATTGTTACGGCGAGTAATCCAGGATCAGTCCCTTGGTGAAATCAAGCAGCTTGTACTCCCACAAACCCTGAAAGTGAAAGTACTTAGCAGTCTTCACGATGGTCTTGGACATCAAGGTATCGAGAGGACCATGCAGCTTATCAGGTCCCGCTTCTACTGGCCGAGAGTTCATGCTGACGTTGAGATGTGGATCAAGCATTGTGAGCGTTGCACCCTGGCCAAGATGCCACAACCACGAATTCGTACCCCCATGGGAAGCCTCCTAGCATCCCAGCCACTGGAAGTCCTGGCTATTGACTTCACTGTTCTTGAACCCGCCTCAGATGGACGTGAAAACGTGCTTGTGATGACAGATGTCTTCACCAAGTTCACTCATGCAGTGCCCACCAGAGACCAGAAAGCTTCAACCACAGCCAAAGTACTTGTCAAAGAATGGTTTCTTCGTTATGGTGTACCAACAAGAATCCACTCAGATCAGGGAAGAAACTTCGAGAGTGACCTTATACGTGAGCTCTGTCGCCTCTACGGAATCAGGAAGTCCAGGACTACACCTTACCATCCACAGGGAAATGCCCAGTGCGAGAGATTTAACCGTTCTATGCATGACCTCCTGAGGATACTACCAAATGAAAAGAAGAAGAAATGGCCAGAACACCTCCCAGAGCTTCTGTACGCCTACAATGCCACCCCTCATGCATCAACAGGGTACACACCGTACTACCTCCTGTTTGGCAGAGAACCGAAGCTACCAGTTGACATACTCCTCGGAGAAGGCCAAACTGATGAGAATCCACCAGACAGTGCGTATGACTGGCTAGCAACCCACCAGTCTCGTCTGAGGGATGCTTACCAAAAAGCAGGGGAGCGTCTCCAGCAGGCAGCCCAGAGTAGAAAGGACCTACATGACAAAAGACTGAGGGATGTACCAGTCAAGCTTGGCCAGCTTGTGTTCTTACGGAACCGAGTGCACGGGCGCAACAAGATCCAGGATGCCTGGTCCAGCACCCCTTACAGAGTTGTCGAACTACCCCAAGACAATGGTGTAGTATACACTGTTGAGCGAGCTGATGGTTCAGGCGACTTAAAACGAGTTCACCGGACAGCCATGCAGATTTGCCCCAGGGAACCCCAGACCTACCAGCCTGCTAGACCTGTCCAGGCAGCACAGCGGAACAGCAGGGAAGCAGACCAGGAGATCCAGAGAGGAGATTCAGACAGCGAAGAGATTATGTTTACAGTTCCAGAACGATGTCCTGCAGGCCCTGACCCTGTTACAGCTCCAGAGAATCCCACAGAAGTTGATGACAGTGACCTTAGCAGTGACGATCAGCCCTCTGAATCTGAACCAGAAATTGCAGATGATGTACCAGAGCCCCCATTGCGCAGATCCTCACGGTCAACTGCCGGTAAACATGGGAATCCATACAACGAGCCACGTTCAGCAATAAACATAAACTCTTTAGCAGCTTTTCATTTAGTTAATTTAATTTTACGTACTCTTAAGGCAGCAAGCACTGTTTCTAAGTCACCTTAAGATGGCTAAATCAAGTTTGTTAGATGCCTATTCAGTCAGTCCAAAGAGCAGTCGAGGACGACAGTTCCTCAAGCAGGGGAGTGTGTGACCAGGTTCACAATCCGTTTTCTCTTTATAGTAGTTATTTTATTTTTCCTTACAAAAATGTTGGCAAGTATACAAGGAATTGCATAATAATCTCTGTGTGACACACACAAACCACGGTTATGTGTTATTTTGCCACTCCTTTGCCTGCTTAGACAAATTGTGGCCAGCTTATTTCCTTTTCAGTAAACAGGAACTTGTTTATGAATAAGACTCACTTTGTTTTATAACTCTACTGGGACACATAGGAATCCAGGCTAGGCAAATTGTGGTTGTTGCTGCATGCCAATGCTTTTAGTAATAGGATGTGAACCCAGGCTTCTAGCATCCAGATATTAGCTGTTCCAAGTTAAGTTTAGTCAGTTGCATTCAAGCCTTCAGTGACTACACTGCTCCGAAGCTAGCCCTCTTTTGGTCAAGTCAGTTGATCTTCAGTGCCTTGGTATGTTTAGCTTCTAGTTAACATCTTGTGACCTAGTGGTTCAGTTTCTTTTCTTAGTTTATTCCTTATTGTAACTAGCTTACCTTTTGTCGTTTAGATTATTCTTCTGAGTTACATTTTCAAGCAATTCAGTTCCTCTAAGTACCATTGTCACATTGATTTTGCATTTCACTGTCAGTAAAACTGTTCCTTTGTTCATTGTTATCCGAGATCTTACTGTTTCTTAGCTGTCAACACGTTGGAGTGCTAGGATTTGTAAGCAGTCAAGTTATTAATAGCACTATAGTTTTTCTAGCTTTTCTTGCCTTGTTTATTAGTTAAGTTACATTTATTTGGTTCAAAACGTGTTAGCTAATTGTTCTGAGCATGTTTTGTCCACTGATTTATGGTTTAACATCGCACTTAGTTTTCTTAGGTTTATTGTGTGACTTTTGATCTCACACTGAGTTGATTGTCTCATTAGTCTAGCATTACGTTTCTTGTTTATTAGTAGATAGTTTAGTTTAATTTCATTATTTGTAATTTATTTCCTTTAGTTGCTTTCACCCTTTTTTTCCTTGGTTTAATAAATTGTTCAGTTCGGAATTTGTCTTGTTGTTTCCATAACAACACGAACCTCGACCCGGTCACACAGTAAACACACTACATTTTCATAACACCCCATGAAAATGGTATATTTAAAATAAAATAAAAAAAAGATTTCATGGCAATGAAATCAGGATTTGTAGTGAAGGCATGTTCAGAAAATGCACATGACTTAAAAGTACCCTATTTATTCTTGGTTTGCATGTGACGTCATAAGAAGGCCATCACAGAAGTAACGTACCCTACAAGTCCGATACACTAATATGTTCAAGACTGTTATGCCTTAATGCTTACTGCAAAATTCTGGGTCGATACAAAATATCTATCGGGAGCTATGGACACTTGAATACCGTGACAACAAGACCGTGTGACACGCTCGTGGCCGACTAAAATCGTTGCTTGTGTCTGAATTATAAAGTTTTCCTTCACGAAGCATTTTAAAATTGGCACTGCGAAGGATGTGAAGTAACATAGAATCAAACTGAGTCGTACATCAGCTTCATTTCGTGTTCCGAGTTATTGGCCGCCATGTTGGTGTACAGCCTTGGTCCACCAACATGGCGGCCGCATACAAACTCTTATCAAATCTCCAAAAAACAAATTGCCGCTGCTTCGCCAAAATTAAGCCTGGACAAGCCAAAATTGGCATCTGGACTAATTCAGGTGTGCTCTTTTCAGTTCTGGAGTCAGAAAGGTACAATCTGTTATTTTGGAGGGTGCTGCGGTCACGTGACCCGTGAAAACCACGTGAGTGCAAACCAAGAATACAGGCACTGAAGATTTAAGCCTATACACCTCATGGAAACTTCAAATATTGAAGCTGAACAGTTGATGCAGGCACAGGCTTAGACTTGCTAACCTTGTTGTGGTGGTGGTTTTCTTACTGCTGTAGCGATGTCAGAATTCAGTGAAACACGCTGAAATCGCTACAGCAGCAAGAAAACCACCACCACAACAAGGTTAGCAAGTCTAAGCTCTATTCTCGCAATATTTTTCGAGTTATCGATCGACTAAAATCTCCCATACATTTTCTTATAAAATCCAACCGTGACGTCACACAGTCAATCAGCTTGGGCTGCCTGTGATGCAGGTTATGAAATTTGACCTTTGCGAAAGGCATTTTCAGAAAATGCAACGAAAACCTTCATGACACCCCACGAAATATACTTTAGACACTACAATCCTTCAACCTGACACCCCATGAAAAACCATTTTCAAGCGGCTTTCCACAGGTTATAAATGACCATGAAATTTGATCAAAATTAGCCATAAAATGTGGAAGTGTTTGCAACGAAGGCTAGCTTTAACACAATCAAACCATGTGAAGAAAGTAGAGCTCGTACGATAATGCATAAGCGTGTACTTACATTGTGCATGGAATGACCAGTATCACAGTGAGATGGAAAATCAACTCTTCTTCTCAGAGCCCGGTGAGTTCCGGCTTTGACCGTGAGCAGTTTCACTGGGGCGAGCGCAGACGCGATGAACGGCTAGCCCGTGTGGGGAGAGGAGAGGCGGCGAAATGGAAAAAGAGGGCGGAGGGAGTAGGTAGGGGGGAGGGGTACTCCCTATGATCGGCTATACGGGGAGGTCCCGCCCGAAAGGGGTCCCTTTTTTTTGACTCAGGTATAAGAAAGGGTATGGGAAAATGTCATTTTTGGTATTTAAAAGGGCCACTAAAACACTAACCACGCGAGTGATGTTGAATCACATTGGTATTTGAAAGGGGTGCTGAAACACTACCTATTTGAAATTTGTACAAGGAAAGAAGATGAGGTGTAAAAAGACACCCGAACATAAATTTGAAACTTCGCGACCCCGACGACAGCATTGCGAGACACGTTGCAACAAGACCACTCAATGTTGCGAACGGAAGCTGAGGCTGTTCAACTTTTCCTGCAACTTGTTTCCTATTTTCGGTTGCGTTGCAAGTCGCAAAAAAGATTGCCTCGAGTCAGCATGATCTTTATCGCGTGTGTGCGCATGGCCACGTGACTATCAGTGTTATCTTTTTACGAATATAACGAGTAAATAATTAAACCGATCCTGCAGTGAGTCTTTCCAGAGAAAACCAACCACAGCTGTCAATGCGCATGTACAACTATTGTTTTCAAGTCCGTGTAGCAGAAGCAGGTGCACTGACCGAGTGATGCGAAGAACAAATCTCGCTCCAAGCAACAGGCAAAACATTCAGTAGAATCCCTGCCTCTTTGCCGTAGATCCAACTGGTTTGTTTAAAGTATTCCTGCCGATGGGAAACAAACAAGCTGTCTTTACGGAGGATCAACTCGATGACTACCAGGTGAGCACATGCATGGCCGGTTTCAAAATAATGTTTCAATAGTCTCGAATTGTTAGTCAGTGCCTTAACTGATCGAGATGCACATTGTGTATTACTTTTCACAGGATTGCACCTACTTTAACAGAAACGACATTTTAAGGTAAAAACCTGTTCTCTAAAATATATAGAAACCAAATTGTAAGACGTAAGCAGATATTCTTTGGCTTCCAACGGAATTTCACACAGCCAGTTAGCATTGTCTATTGTAATCGTTTTCATGATTTTGCTGTTCCAGAATCTATCGACGTTTCAGGGAGTTAAACCCACAGGTGATTCCGAGTGATTTTAAGGATCTCGAGGTTCAACCGAAGCTGAAGTACAAGTATCTCCAGAAACTTCCAGAATTAAAAGTGAGATGGGTATTTGTTCTTCGCTTATGATCAAGATATTGACAGAATTAATGGAGAGAAAACCGCCAATGACAGTAATTTGCGCGCGTTCGGCACAACATTGCGCGCAAGTTGATGATGCCAGCCTCTGCTTCTTCGCCGAGCTGCATCTTATTTTGCGGCTTTATAGATGTGTGCGTTGTAAGCCTAGTATAACGTTACTGTACTATTACTTCAATATGTTGATGCGTGATTTGTATGGTGATTTGTCACGACTGTATATGATGTTTAAAATGAACGCGTCATTCTCTGTTAATTCCTTTGCAGGAAAATCCGTTCCGAAGAAGAATTTGCGAAACTTTTTCTGCTGATGATGACGGCTCATTAACATTCGACGACTTCTTGCATATGATGTCTGTCCTCTGTGACTCGGTTAGTTCCTGTAATGTGTTTTTTGAAGTCTATACAAAGTACAAGCACATCCGGATTAAAGTATGCTTAGTCAAAGTAGACGCTGTCACTGAGCGCGCAACTTTCCGCGCAATATTGCACTGTGCCCATTGTTGTACACTTAACTTTGGCTTCAGCAATATTGGACGTGTGCAGCTTGCGTCTGGACCTACATTCACAGTTATTACTTCACGCATCCGCTCTCTGATAATGTCTACAATTAACTAGTATCATCACTGTCCGTCGTGCAGTGTGCAAGTCTGTCTGTATGTCTCTCCACCTCCGCTTCCCCTACTGTCTTTCTGTCTCTCTCAATCACAGGCACCAAGAAAATTGAAGGCAATATACGCTTTCCAGATTTATGGTGAGTCATGATTGTATAAAGTTTGTCAATGTCTCTGAATCGCGGTATTTCTGCATGTGGTTAGTAAAATGACTCTGGACGACGAATTTCTCTTTAGATTTTGACGGCGACAACTACCTCGGGGGAGGAGACCTAAAGAACACTTTGCGGGCGATAACGGCAAACGAGTTGAACAGCAAAGAGTTGGACTTTGTAGCGGACAAGGTTAGTCACACTATATTGGTTGTCTCCTCTAATGGTCTTGTGTCTTTGGTTGCTGGCGCCAAGAGATAGACGGTGAATAAAATAAGTATACTAAACCTAACTTAAAAAGCCAAGATGATAACTGATAATGATGATGATAACTTTATTTTAATTTTAAATACTATTATATGGAGCGTGATTATGACGCGGAGACGTTGTATAGAAGAGAAACGTCCCGCCCGTCCCGTTCATCGATATAGTTATACAGAGACAATATATACTCTAAGCCATTACAACTATAGGATGTTTTTATTCCCAGCTCCTAGAAGAAGCAGACCTGGATAAAGATGGTCGACTGTCCTTCATGGAGTTTGAAAAAGTTATAGAGACAGCCCCTGAGTTCATGAAGTGAGACCCCGCTTTCCATTGTCTTTTATTTCAAAGAACTGTTTGTCAGTACGATATAGAGTATCTGGACGGATTCACGTTGCACCCGCAATTCATGACTTCTCTTACTCTCTTTTGAACAGCAATTTTCATATTCACATATGAAACTCATGCAGAGAGACAGTGTGACTGGCTTTACTGACACAACAGAGACATACTCGACAGAAAAGAGAAGAAATGGTCGAGAGCTGGCTTCGTGCAATGACTCCAGAGGTGGACGATCACAGTTATTTTGGCGGTATCAGTAATAAAGTATTTTCTCTCAAGTGCAAGAAAGTTCGCAGTTCCAACACACGTACAAGATGTTCATGCACATCGAGGTACTTTTTTTCCTGTAGCCATCTTCTGGATGATGTCCTGAACAAGTGCAAATGCACCGAGAGATCGGTCAGGTTACACATGATATCCTGGCTTCACTATAAACGCTATTAATAATCGGTCACCGCAATAGATACCAGACCAGAGACAAATTTATCCGTGCGAGAGATTAGAAATTTAGAAGAAAAAAGCCCTTATTCACGATAATGCAATAGGCTCAAGTGCAACTTGACACTCGAAAGAGGAATAAGATAGCGTTAAAACTCTTACGACTTTATCCTTCCAACATCCAACTGGAATTATTAAGTGCGCGCGGCATCTTTTTTTACAACAAGAGATACTTTGATCATGTACTTGGTTTTTCGCCCCAGTTCACCAGCCGCGCCAGGCAAAACTGTTCATAATTCCCATTTCCTGGGCCGCGCCGGTTCTGTTAGAGTCGGGAACTTTCTCTGAAGATTCTCTTGTAAGTCTGTCCACGACTTCACCGATCAATTTCCCCTTTTCTTCTCTTGTGAGCTTTGTTTCGTCAAATCGCTTCTTCAGGGACCAAGCTGGATCTTCCTCCTCCTTTTTTGATTTGGATTTTTTAGTCGATTTAGCCGATTCTGCTGACGCAGCGGATTTTTCGCCTCCACTGTTCATATTCGGAATTATTTTTTATGCTCGCACCTCTTCTCTCGTGCGCGTTTTCACGTCAGCTTGGCGATTCTGTCTGACGTCATAAATAGCAATTCCGCATCAATAGACCTCGTTCATTGTGACGTCTGTTGGTTCGATGCGCGCAATGAATGCTGGTCATAGTCACGGCACAACGCGGCAGTTGACCGAGTTGATGCTCTTCTACCTTTTTCAAACCTCTTGCGCGGACGGAAAGACAAACGTTCTCGTTAAGGATGAAATCAGTCGCCCACACATCATAATAAGGATCACAGATGACGTTCGTGAAATCCGTGACTACTACAATCAGCATATTACCTGTATGTATGTTGCGCGCATCAAGCCAACGACGTCATATTGAATTAGGAGTACTAAAAAAGATGTGAAGATTGGTCCAACGCAAAATAAGGCAAAAGCAAACCAAGTAGACTGAAATTCTCTCTCCCGTGGCTTGAACTAAAGGACAAGAAGACGACTGGAATTTCAAACGGCGAAGTTTAGTGAGTGGACCCATCTTCAATTTCGTGTGATGAATCGGCAAAGCTCTCCCTTCACCTCATCTGCCACACAAAATCATATGAAACGTACAAGTTTAGAAATGACAGTAGTAAGGATGGTTTATAGAAGGCTTGTTACTCAGCACTCTGAAACCAGGCAAGCAACAAATCAAGCGACAGAAAAGCAAAACAATGCAGCAAGATATATTTTTATTTGAATGGGTTTCGCGTAAATGACAAAGTGAAGGTCAACAATCCCCCCCCCCCCCCCCCCCAAAAAAAAAAATAATAATAAAATA
Source organism: Plumapathes pennacea (assembly GCA_964036295.1). Lineage (NCBI taxonomy): Eukaryota > Metazoa > Cnidaria > Anthozoa > Antipatharia > Myriopathidae > Plumapathes > Plumapathes pennacea. The sequence goes on from OZ038463.1 coordinate 15,163,109, forward strand.
AAATAAAATAAAATAAACATAGATTCCACGCTTATGAAGCCATCATCAACGTACATCAATTCTTGGCATACAACTACTATATAACTACTTGCAATGTAGATAGTTGGGTAGTCATAACTTTAAAACTATTACAATTCGGAGCTCTTTAGCTAAACCATAAAATACAAAGGTAACCTTTAAGTTAAAACACAAAGACAGCAAAGCAATACAAGTTTATATTATTTCATATATTATGTCACAGATTTCTGAATTTAGGTAACCGAATAAAACGATATTTTTAAATAGTTTAAAACCTCAGTGAGCAGAAAATCAAATCAAAAGTAAAATAAAAAATGAGCAAAAGTTTACTCAAATAAAACCATTCTTACGTTAGTAAAATGTTGCAATATAAGCTACATGTATATACAATGTCTACATTACTCTGCTGTTTCATTTGCAGATTTGATGTCACTGCAATCATTTTTAATGTTCCTTTCCCTAAGAACATCAATTGCTGAAACTGGATAATAAAACCAACAGTAAAACACAGCCGAGATTAGGAGAAGAAACGTTGCAGGAATATCAAATTGGGCTTCCAATCCATGTGAATAAACTTGTCCCTACTGTATGAAAATATGCATACAAGAAAATTATGGGCCAGTTTTTGTTGCAATGCTCTGTTATCAACAGATCTACTGTACCAAGATTTTGAGAAAAGCTTTATCCAGCTTACAGTGTTGCTGTCTGTTCATAGTGCATGTATACAGTTAACTCCCTCTCAACAGACATCACTCTAAGATGGACAACTCTCTGGGACACCTGGCAGGAGCATTCTCTGCCATTTCTTCAGTCATTTACTGTACTCCAACTTAAGCTTTAAGACACCTCTAAAACAGACAGTTGGAGCTGACCCAGAAGATGTCTGTCCTAGAGGGAGTTGACCATTGTTTATACTGTTTTGAAAGCTACTCAGCTTTTGCATGCTGTCTCTGTCTGCTGTCTCTCAGCTTTATTTAATACCGCTGCAGTTGTAAAGTTATGTTCTGGTAATACTCTACAAGAAAGCATGAATGCTATAGCTCATGTACAGTGGTAACGTATGTCACGTATGTATTGATTTTGATATAAACTAATGAAACATCACCCAACGTAAAGCTGATTGGGCACTAAAAGCAACTAACAGTGCCTGCAGATATCTCCAATATTTAAACACTTGAGGCACCCAAATGTGTAACAGCCATATCTGCAGGGTAAATTATTGGTAAAAGCCTCACTTTTGCTGCCTCACTTTTCCTTAGTTTGCTACTGTGCATGGGTGGAGGCTGACTGCTGGTAAATGCCAAATCAGTCAGTAAATATTTCATGTTTGTAATGTTAAAGCTTGAGCCATGATGTGTATGCAAAACACATCAACATCAAATGTGTTAAACCACTACCATTATATACAGGTACAGGTACATTGCTTGATCAGTGTCCTAGGATACCAGAATAGGTGGACTGTAGAAACAAACATAATAGATTTGATTGAGGTACTGGTATGCGAGAGCCACTGCTGCCAAGAGGGTTTCCACTAAAATTCTGATTATTGATTGCAATAAAATGAAACAAATCTCATACCAAGATACTAAATAATACTTATGATTATGAGATAATACATTGTGGGTTTTTCACAATTTTTTTTAGATCATTAGTCGCAAAATTCTCAGATAAGAAGGATGGATGCTCCTACCACATTCTTGTTTTTCAATAAAATCACTGTAAGCAAACATTATTGTGTACTTCAAACCAGAAAAGTGAACAAAAAACTCTAATCTTCCCTGACGCTTCTTCACTTTTCTCTGGGTATGTTACTCATGCATGATTTTCTTACACAGTCCAACAAGCAAATTGAAATAAATTAATTACAAAAATCTATGTGTGCATTACTCAAGTTTACAACAAAAAACAATCAACAAACAATCATTCTCCAAACAGAAGGCACAGACAAATATTTAACCTAGAATCAATCAACTTTAATATTGTTGTTTGCTACATGGTCACAGGGGAGGGGAATTTGATCAGATAAAGCATGTTAATTTTATTTTCCTGAAGCAGAGAAAAAACTTTGAATGATAGCTTATTTTTAAATAGAGGTACTGGTAAGTGTCTTGACTGGGTTGTAGGTGACTAACTAACCATCTATAGTCTTGGACAAAATGATGCTTAAAACTCCCCTCCCACCCTGCACAATGTTAACTAAGATAAATGCACACACTGTCTACAGGTTGCCCATGTTGTGGAATCTTAGAGTGGAGGGAAGGAAAACTGCTTTGTGACAGAGAGGCACAAGATGATGATGATGTTATCACAAGGATTTTGTCCAGAGTACTCACTGCGGCCATGATTACCTGTGTTCTGATAACTTACCTCAGTCTTGTGGTCTCTCCCATTTCCATATCCATTGGTTCCATTTCAAACAACTCCTCATCGGACTGGTACTGCCCTCTGGAGCTGTAAAATTGTTCAGTGATCTTTAGTTAATAATTAAAGTAAATATAATACCATCTGTAGTACGTGTTTCAAATCTAAATATTGCCATATCACAGTATACATTAAAAGAACCTTTCAAGAACTAGTGCGTATTAAAATGTAGCTTGGAATAAGGAAAAGTTCACCTTGTAGCTCTGCAGGTGAAGAATATTATTCTTTTCATTTTCTTGTTGTAAAAGAAGTAGTTGAAGGACCACAGACTTCCCTCCTCTCCATAAGGATCTGAGTCAAGATCAGGATTATAGCTGCAGAGAAAGCAAGAGAGAAAATATTTGTGTAATATATTATTTATTATATAATTATCATAAGATAAAGTCAATAGTATTGCACTAAGGTGATTGGTAAACAAATGCTGAAAAATGCTACATACGCTATTTTATATTAAAGCCTTGTCCTCACTAGCGCATAAGCATAAGCATAAGCATAAGCATAAGCATAAGAATAAGAGAGCGACAGTGGCGACATAAGCATAAGCATAAGGATCAAACATGTTCATTCCTTATGCTTATGCTTATGTCACCACTGTCGCTCTCTTATTCTTATGCTTATGCTTATGCTTATGCGCTAGTGAGGACAAGGCTTAACATTGCATGTATGCATCCATTACAGTATACGTCAGCCTGCATCAAACTAAAATGATTCTTTTTCTTGTTGTTTTGAGTTATCATTTGCCTTGAATATCTCATAACAGAAGGAAAGTAGATTATCAATGTATAACATTGAGTTGTAGGAAGCCACTTGGCACAGAAAACATGCAGATCATGCGTAGTTACAGTACAATTACCTGAAAATATCACATTCAGTCAGATGTATCTCTTCATTGACAGCAGCCCACAGAGCAGTCTCCAGGCCCATGTACTGATCACCCATTGTGGCTGACAGATTACCATTGATAGAATCTATCACACTCTGATGGCAAGACTCGCGGCTAAACTCCTCTGACTTTGCATTGCTGAAATCGTAATCTGGCTGGAACGAGGCATTGAGTGTTGATATCAAGTAGAACAAGGACTTGCGACTAATGGTATCACAGAGAGTGCCTTCTTGACTTCCAGTACTCAAACTCCTTTCACGAATGGCACAGGGGTATCCACCAAATGCATTTGTAGGGGAGACACTCGTAGCTTGGCCACTTGATTGAGGAGGTGACAGGGCTTGCAACTCAGTTGGTGCACTCCCTTCATTCAACTTCAATATCTTGTAGAGCTTCTTGTCATTGCCTGCCATCTTGCAGGAGTAACTTTCAATTCTGTTCAGATGAAATCAATATACTTTAGACAGCTCAATACTACAGTATGGTGTTGTGATAAAAATTATAAAAATATACAAAATTAACTCTTGTGCTTATGGAGTGATCTCACAACCACAAATCAAGCTTTGGTTGCCCCATCAGATATCTTGGTATCTCAAATTGCATCAAAAAGAGTATAGTATCATCATGCAGCACAAAGTTGCAAAATATTTCTTGAGGAAAGTGGGTGGTTGCCCAAGGGACAACCATTGCACACTACTGTACTTAGTTATCCACAGCATGTTTTTAGCTGTCTCCTGACTTACACTAATGACAGCGTATGCTCATATTAGCTCCTTTGGTGTATGACTTAATTGTCATACTGCACGACAGGAAATGAAAACTTCTAATCAAAAGAAACCGTAAACAAACAACATTCTAAACTCGGTAGTTCTCATAGACTCAGGGAAAGATGAATGTGCTTCAATTTATAAATTGCAGCGCTACGTAATTCATTTTGCTTGTGAGCAGGAGAAAGGAGAAAAGCTTTGAACGAGTGCACATGACATGACAGGAACTGAAGCAGCAGTAATTTCACAAACATTGCAACGCACAACAGTCAAGACTGCAGAAAAATATACTAAGAACGGCAAAATCTACTTCACTCACCTTCCTTCGATCCTGCTGTCTCCTGTATCCGTTGAAATTGCTGCACTGATGGTATCCAAACGAACGTTTTCGAGCAACTTCATTTTTCTTTCACTTTCACTTTTTTTTTAACTAGAAGAACTGAAGTTTATACCGACGTAATACGGTCTAAGCACGGACCGTATTAACGACAGCCTTTAGACGCTTTCAATGTTTTTTGCAATACGAGCTGTTCTTGCCAGAACAAACCTTCCCGCCCTTCAAACAGAGATTGTCAAATTCGAAGCTGGAAAAGGCGATCGCTTGTACCAGATTCATGTAGAACACGTCTTGCTTCAAACAGGGACAAAATATTTCAACTCCAGACTCTTTGGTGACGATGTAACCACGATGCAGAGCTTGGTAGACTTTGATCACAAGAGAAACGGCTGATGACAACAATCAAAATGGCGGAACAAAAAAAAACTTTGAGTATGACGTCATAAGGGTCTGGAGACGGATAACATCAAATCACGTAACTTTCGTGGTGCTCAGTTCGCTATTTTAGCCGACCAGCAGACCGTTCTTAAATACAATGAAATTCATATAACTACGAAAAACGATATTGAGTAGTTTTCATTCCCTCCTGTGTTTGACCGTGAGACGATTAGGACCAAGAGCAAATGTGATTGGACATAAATGAGCATGTGACCGGGAAGCTTCATTTCATGTGTAGATTTCGTTGAGACTCTGTGAGAAACTTTGCTATGATATATTTCCTCGGCCAAACCCACATCTTTGGCGTTTGGCTCTATCCTGATATAACACTTGAAAATGGCAAACGAGGACGTTATACGAAACTGCCCTGAGGTACGAAGTAAAACTTCCCGAGTTGTTGTTGTTCGATGGTAATTCTTTTTTTGTAAATTCATGCTATTTACTGCTTATAAAATTTTGATGCTTTCACATGATGTCGGGCCTATAAATTAAACTACTAATTATCACAATTCTCGGTTTTACTGGAACGAGGGGACTACTGCAGCACAGTGAATCAAAGAGTTGCGGCATAATTCTCATAATTATCTGCAGATCAAAGAAATACTGGCTCAAGATGACATTTAAAATATTGATCATGTTGGATGGCAAGAACAATGAATTATGTTTCCACAACAATAGCATTTCTTTCCCAGAGGAATTGAATTCTATTGTTCCTGCCCAGTCCAACATGGCGGCCGTGTAAACCCTCTATTAGGGAAAATGAACATGATACTCGTCTATCCCTATTTTGAAATGAATTAGATTATTTAAAAAATATTTTGCAGTATGTAATTATTTTTTGACTTTAGTTCCTTTTTGTTGTTGTTGTATATTTTTGCTTAATTTAGTTTTTTATTTTATTCAAAATTTTTGGTAGTTGTTTTTTGTATCTTATTTTTGTTTATTTAATTATGGCAAATTATTACTATCATTCAAGATTATCTGATGATAATGTAGTAGCATTGTAAAAGTGAGGGGATCTCCTAAAAAAGTTTGAAAGAGTTTCCTGAGATCTCCTAATTCAAAAATATAGTTTAAATTCTAAAGTGTAATTAGTTCAATAATAACAGGTTCAAAGCAAACAATAAAGACATCAATTCAGATTTAGCACGATAGTTCAGTATTATAGCTACGAAAGCCATCTGAAAATCGTTTTATACGCGTAACAACAAGAAAGCTAATTGAATTTCTCTTCTCATTGACAGTTCAGAAGGCCTTTGCGGCCCTGGACAGGAGCCTCGTTATGAAGACGCTTGTTGTTCGTCGTTGAGAAGACGCTGGTTAATATTCTGCAGTATACGTCTTACATTTCCGTATTTGTCTAAATGCTCACAGCTGGGGCTTATGGGTAAGACCTGTTTCTCAACCTCGTTCCCAGGGCGTTCGTGGCAGAAGCTCCCGACAAATGACTCATTTGTCGGGAGCTTCTGCCGCGGATGGCCCTGGGAACGAGGTTGACCTGTTTCTGTCAGTGTAGTCCATAATGCATCACGAGTTTCTAACCACAGCTTGTGTTTGATTTGCTTTAACAGAAAGAAAATTAATGACGACCTGGAACCGAACAAGGTTAACAGTTCGGAGGGCTTTGCGGCTCTCGACAGGAGCCTCGTTGTGAACACGCTGGTTGTCCTGCTGTACGTCTTGCATTTCATCTTTGTCTACACGCTCACCGCTAGGGCTTATGGGTAAGAACTGCTTTCTGTTATTGCAGTCCATGATTTACGGGTTCAATAGTGACGGGGAGACAGCTGCTGGCTCCGGTCAGATGGACGTATACGAGGTTGTTGATTGACAAAGGAGCGGATTGTTGGTGTCTGGACAGACAAGGCATGGTGCTGTTTCACTGTGCGTTGATTTGTGTCATCAGATAGCGACAGCTGAAGAGCTCTATGGTTGGCTAGTTGACGAGGAGGACAAATTACCCTCAGAAGATGAAGAGAATTTGCAGCTTCTGTGATTGGCAATGCAATTATGTTACTGTAATTTTCACAAAGGGCGTCCGAAAACCGCTCTAGAAGAACTGTTTATACCGCCAATTTTAGAAGAGTTCATTAGATAATTTGCGAAGTCGATTTGTTACATGTCTTATTTGTGAAGTGTTTTCTGAAATAAAATAGACAAAAAGACAGCAATACGCGTAAATGTGACCACGGCCTAATAAGTGTACTCGCAGTATATCCTATCACACACCCGTCCACTTTGTCGGCTACACGCATGACTGTAAAGCGGCCAAATTGGCTTGAATGTCTGAATGAAATATATCACGCCAGAGTTTGCCTATATACTCCACAGTGGCGCGCGCTACTGTTGGTGACGTTTTCAAATTGTATTTTGTTTCGTCACAATAGCAACCGTAGAATCTGATAAATCTTTCGCTGTTCTTTGCGTCGCTTGCATCCAGCAAACTGTGAAGGAAAAAAGAGCTAAAGAAAAAGTTGAAACAAAGCGTCAAGATGTGGCAATCTCTAATGATCCTCTCCTTGGCATTTCACATCAATTATCCTGTGGTTCTGGACGAACGTAAGTATTTTTTATGCACTCTTCAGTCATTGTTTTTTAAATGGTTTGCGCACTCCACACCATGAAAACACAACTTACGGCCGTCTCCATATCAAGTCGGTGCATAGTTTACCATACTACCTCATTACTCTCCCGATCGATTAATCATTGTTTTCTTTTCCTGTTCCTCCAGATTGTGTGATGAACATAAATGGCTACGAAACTGAGAAAGATTCATTGGTTGAGTGGGACTTCAGTCCGCCAGCTCCGCGGACTGCTCCCTCGACGGAAGATTTTCCTGGCGTGTCCCCGGGCGTGTCCAGCACAACAACAGCTGCTGAAGAAGTTGGGATCGCGCCTGAAGGTTTGGTGTCTTTAAGCGACCAGCGACCAGTTGTGGTGTGGATGTCACACGAATTTGAAGAGCAAAACGACGACATTGAAGAGCAGGCGATGCAAAAAGAAAGTTTTTCAAGCAGTTCAGATAATTCATCAGAGTCTGGAAAAAAACATAATAGCACCGAGAGCGAACGGGACCAACAGGAAACAGAGACACCAGAAACAAGGCTAATGATAGAAAAAATGGCCCGTCGTGAAGCAGGTAAACTGTACACGGCCCCAGATTAAACTGGTTCAGCTTTGTATATTCACGAAGATGTGTTGCGAAGAAGCTCACTATTGACGATGCAAGAACACATGTAAACTTTTTCAGGCAGACAGAACTAATATCGACGGCAACTATTACCGGGTCCGGTTATTCGAAAGCCGATTAAGCTAATCCAGGATTAACGAAATTCTTTCTCTCGACCTCTTTGCCAATAAACTGCAGGGTTTTGTTTGAAGATGGATTAAAAAGTTTGTTCCTGCTTAAACGCTTCAAGGAAGTCGTTGTGGACAAAACCTTCAGATTTCCAGGCTTATAAATGACAATAAAGTTTAGACCTAAGTCAGAATTAGTCTAATCGTGCTTTGAAAAACCGGGTCCAGGAGATGAGACATAAAAATTACTGATAACCTGTACACCTCAAAAACAAACAAACAAACAGATAAATAAATAAATAAACCGGTCACGTGGACATACACATACAGCACGTTCGCAATCACAAACTCCTGTTGGCTGACTGGCTGAATGTTATGCTAAAACTTTGTGTAGACCAATCCAAGAAAGAAGGAAACGCAAAGCCAAAGGGAATAACGAATATTGGCGGCTTTCATTCGAAATAACTCTATAACACTATACAACAAGAAAGCTAATTGAATTTCTCTGCTGATTTCTCGTTAACAGTTCGGAAGGCCTTTGAGGCTCTCGACAGGAGCCTCATTGTGAAGACGCTGGTTGTTCTGGAGTACGTGCTGCAGTTCATATTTGTCTACACGCTGACTGCTGGGGCCTATGGGTAAGAACTACTTTCTGTGTATTGTAGTCCACGATGCATCACGAGTTTCTAACTACAGCTTGTGTTTGATTTGCATTAACAGAAAGAAAATTAATGACCTGGAACCGAAGGAAAAAAAGACTAGAAACTCGACGACAGCAAAGAAGCACCGCCGATCCAAAAAAACGTTTAGTAGTTCGAAACGTCGTTACTGGACTCGGTATAATGTAAATAGCTCAGTATGATCTTGTGCGTGTTCCAAACCAGTGAAGGCTGTCGAATGTTAAAAGGTTTCTTCTTGTCATACTGTGATTAATCTAAGAGATAATTGAAAGAGAAGTCAGTAAAACTTACTGTGAAAAAAAGTATATTAAATTATTATTATTATTTGTCTTTGAATACTTTCTGTCTTAGTTTTGAGGAGGCTGGCACATATCACTCACCGTAGATGCTTTGCGCGCCCATGTTTATATTTACAACCCAGCTAGCTCAACTTTCCTGAGGCGCCCACGTTATGACTGATTGATCTGAATGTCGTGGGGACGACACCCGATAGGACTCGTTTCCAGACCCTACGGTTTGGGATTCAACATGGCCGCCGAGCAGAACGGATCGACCTCACTGGGAACACAGTTTGTGGAGATCGAGAGCGAGGATTCAGAAGATGATCTATCTCCAGAGTGGGAAGTTAGGGCCACAGACGATGGAAAACTCTTTTATGCCAAGTGAGCTGCCTTTAAGTTCATGTATTCGTAGCAGTTTGTCGACAAACAAACTCAACCACAGCCCGCATGCGGTCGGAATATATCGATCTCTCTTGATAATGGGCGTCTTTTTGAATCCAGCAGGAAGCAGTATTTTTGGTTTGGTTTTGTTTTGATTTTTTCTCTCTCTCTGTCTCTAAATTGCATTTTTTATGTACCATCTGAATATTAGCTGGAATAGCTAGAAGCAGATAGCTTACACATTTGATCAGTAGCGAGTAAAAACCTGTATACATGTACGAAAGATCGTTTTTGTCCCCAGCCCTTCAATTTAGTTCAGACTAAAACTATTGGATGGATCCTGGTGTTGTTTGAAGGGTATTCTCGCTTTCTACTCTGCTTTACAGTCATGTCACCAAGACAACACAGTGGGAGCATCCAGTATCTGGAAAAAGAAGGAAGATAACAGGAAGTAAGGACCATAGATCTTTTAACCTGAAACTCTGGGAGTGAAATAAGAGATCTATAATCATGTAATTTTGTTACAATATAGAGTGGAACTTTCCTGAGCAACCATCCCCCAAAAGTTACCTCGCAGTTAATGCATGGATCAATTCCAGCTGTTACCACCCCCCCACCCCCCAGGCATACCCAGGGGATTGTCAAGCCCTGTGCCCGGGGACGGGGAATTTGTACAGCAAACGGTTTGCCCCGGGGATGGGGGTGGGGAATGTTGATCGTAAAAATCCAAGGTGGCCACAAAAGGAACTACGTGTGCGGCAACGAATTTGTAGTCCCACGATTTTTTTTACAAATCCCTGGGGTTTGGCCTGGTGGAGGGGGGGGGGGGGGGGGGGGGGTGGTAACAGCTGGAATTGTCAGTCATAAGAAACCACCTCTCGTAATTCAACCACGACTACCTTTGAGCTTATAGTTAAAACTACGAGTTTTTCTATTGTTTTTGACCTCCAATAAGCGATCATCCTGTGCATCTGAAGAGCAATTTTCTATTAGGCACATAGCTGATTTAATTCAGGAAAACTGTCAGTGGTATATGACACAGAGTGTGGCTCAAAGCAGGATCTCATTGTGAGAGATTCCCATAGCAACCACTTCCTCTTAGAAAGCACTCAAACCTAAACCTGGGGCCGGATTCACAAAACTTGCGTCCGAACGAAAATGTTCGTAAGTATAATTTACACATCGGAGCAAAGACTTTTTTACAATAACATGTCAGTTTCTCGCTTTGTGATTGGCTAATTTTCATTATCAATAAAAGGACAGACACATAAAATCGAGTGCTGACGACAGTGATTTGGACGAAGAAGGTGAATTCAGCTTCAATTTTACCTCAGTTCTTGCAAAAGCGACATTCAGCATTTGAAGTAGAAAACCAGAAGTGTTCAGAGGCGAATTTCCTTGAGCTTTGTCTTGAAATTGTCGAGGAAACCGCAGAAGAAAAGCGTCTAGTTCATTTCTTTCCAACTTCTTTGACAAAATTTTATTTTGCACGCGCGAAATGCTCACGTCAAGCTGTCACTCTTTGGCCAATGAAATGTCTTGAATTTCAACCTCGACCAATTAGAAAGCGGGAAAAGTTGTTGACAACATTTCGGTCAAATCGAACAAAATCCAGTTTTCTTGCGTGTTTTCCCTGCGTCGTCGCTTGAGTTTTGTTATTGTAAAAAACAAATTGACGTCAGTTTTTTATGTGTCTGTCCTCTTATTGATCATGAAATACGTCATAACATTGTCAAAAAGTTGCGGATCCACTCAGCGAAGCGCCTCATGGATCCACAACTTTTTGACAATGTTATGACGCGTTTTATGATCAATAAGAGGACAGACATAAAAAACTGACGTCAATTTGTTAAATGCATACTACCTTGCACAAAATTGTAAGCGTAAGTTGTACTTACGATGCGTAAGTCATACTTACGAACATTTTCGTTCGTACGCAAGTTTTGTGAATCCAGGCCCAGGTGATTGCTTATGGGAAGTTCTACACTGTAAGTGCATGAACGCATTGTAATCTGCACTATGCACCATTCATGCACACCCTACTATCTTTTTTATCCTGTTACAAAATACTGTAATATATATATATTAAAATATATATTAATATGTGTCAATTATGGTATAATGATCATTATAATATTGTGATTGTGAATTGTGTTTATGACGAAGACACACTATACCATACTGCAGATTGACCCAATTTCAATTTTGATAATATTGCATTCACAGACCTCCCTTATGGTTGGACAAAGCAGTATGACAGTAAAGGGAATGTTTTCTTTGTGGAGTAAGGATTACTTTTTTTTTAATCTGCATTTCTTTGTTTCATTTCTGGTAATAAAATAGTTTTACCTTTACAGTAAGTTACATAGTAACCCATCACACAGTGTAAAACCCAGGAACATTAGAGGTCACATTATCTTCTTTTAGACCCCTTCTGTACATTATTGTGAATTACCTGGCTTTTTTTTTTTTTTTCTTTTTTTTTTTTTCGTTTTTGTTTTTTTGTTTTTCTGAGATCTTTTTTTGTCTGTGCCTGATTGATACATCTGCAGTATTAAAACTATTATAAAGAACCTAAATCAGCCTGAAAGCAAAATAAGTTTTCTGGTCAGCCCTGCTGCCAATCCTATTCTGAAATTGACCTGAAGAAATAGAGGATTAGACTTATGTACCAAAAATAACCCCAAGGAATTTCCAGTGGGAACATGAGTTGGTTTGCAGTTTGAATGCGACAGTAAGCCATTCAAAAGCAGGATGACACTTTGATATCACGTCAGAGAAGGTTGTACTTTGACACTATAAACCACATCCAAGATTCTTGAAATGAATAAAATGTAAAGATGAAAACATACTCTGGTAAGAAAAATTAGAAAAATGAAAATCTGATGTCTCACCCGTTTTTTACGGGGACAGGGATCCCACTAGTTTTAATATTAAACACAGCATTATTTTTTTGTTAACTCTTTAAATATTATTTTGGTGCATCCCCAGCTCCATCAGTGACATCACTACATATGTAGATCCCCGGTTGGCTTTAGCTTCCAGTTCAAGCTGTCCAGGTGATCAGCAGCGGAAGTTTGGCAGCTCAACAACAGCTCTGCAGGTGTTGAAGGGACAGGATCTTAGTGACCAAGTTGTCATCATAACTGGAGCTAATAGTGGGATCGGTTGGTAAAGCTGAACATGAATTTCCTACTGTACTAGTGCAGGTTGTTGTACAGCAATCTGACCTCACTTGTCAGCAGATACATTGTAACCAACAATGTTACAGGTCTACAAACAATATTAATTTGTTGCATCAATAATTTATCAATTTGTTATTTGTTTCTTTATAGGTCAATCAATCAATCAAACTTTACTTATAGAGGGTAACACTAAATAGTGCAGAGCACTAATAGCCCCATGGCCCTCATACAAACATTGTAAAAATCTAAAATACCTACGGAACTAATTTTATGTTGTTATTTAATATGTTGACTTTATATCAGAGAATTGAGCACAATCAGGTATAACTCCTAATGAAATATTTTTGCATGATTTGAAATATGGTGCAACAATTAAGACCTATAAAAATGTGCATTAAAAGTAACTAGTGGGACACCGCATAAAAGCTTTTTGAATTTCAAAATGCTACCAAATCCTGAACATGCTGTGAGCCTTGAAATTCTGCATTATTTCCTACATATTTTTTTCATGCTCTTTCCATTTCTGGCACTCAAAAAGCCTTACATGTACAGTATGTGACAAATCTTCAGTCAAGTGGTGAATTTTGGTCATGTGACCAGCCTGATGCAAAGGGTCCATTGATACCCATATATTATGAGGGCCCTGCTAGTCTTTAATAATATGTGTGTACTTGTAACTCTTCTGCAGGCTATGAGACAGCCAGGGCCCTTGCACTGCATGGAGCACATGTTATAATGGGGTGTAGAGACTTGGGAAAAGCTAACAAAGCAGCTGCTAGAATAAGGAAAGAACAGGTTGGTACCAGTGAATGCTGGAAATATTAGTATCTTTATACTGACTTGTCATGAAAGTGTTTCTGGTTGATCTGTCACAAACCAAAACCAAAGTAATTTACACAGCCAATCACAGAGACTGTAAGAATTGGCACTTTCAACCAATCAGAAGCCAAAAGTGATTCTCTTTTTTGCTTTTTTTTTCTGTTAAATAATATAATACAGTCAAACCTTGCTATTTCAAACTCGGTTAATTTGAAGTCCCCATTATTTCGAAGTCAATTCAAATCCCCTTGGATATTTTTTTCAGTCATTTACTATCGGCTATTTCAAAGCCCCACTATTTTGAACTTTTTTTCTTGTCCCATGCGACTTTGAAATAGCGCCAGGTTTGACTGTATACATATACTGGTGTTCTTTGTATGATCTGTATATAATTTAATATATAAACACACTTAGTATATTGTATTGAATTTTGCCTTGGATTTCAGAACCCAGAGCCAAGAGTGACTACAAAGCACTTGGATCTTGCATCATTTAGGAGCATCAGAAGTTTTGCTCAGGAATTTAAAAACCTAAATTTGTAAGAATTGTTGATAAATAATTTATTACATATAATTAATTATTATTACAGTATACAAAGTATGTTGATTAGTTCACTATACCCACTAAATGTAAATATATTTTTTATCTTTATACAAATTCTTCACATTCATAAACAAAAAGTGATGATTTCAAAAGCTATTGTTATTGCCAGATGTAATTCATTACAGTAGTTCAATGTAGTTTACTTTCAACTATTACTATAAAATAATGAAACAAAGTTCCAGCACCTGTATATGAAACAGAATTCACAGGTAGTCTCTGGCTGTCATACAGAGATTTTCAAATGCTTTGAGACTTCTCTGTAATATTTTATAGTTATAGTGTGTAATTTCTTCCCTAATGCAGGCCTCTACACACCCTTATATGCAATGCTGCTGTGTTTGGTAACCCTTGGCAAGAGACAGAAGATGGTGTTGAGTGCACATTTGCTGTCAATCATTTGGGACACTTTTATCTTGTGAAACTGCTGCAGGATGTTCTGTGTTCGTCAGCCCCAGCAAGAGTTGTCATGGTTTCCTCAGAGTCTCACAGGTCAGTAGATCTCTTAGTGTTGTGCTAGAGTAAAATGAGATCATATCTGAGTCTTTTGAAGGGACACAACATCATATCACTGACAGCTGTTTGACCTTCTAACAAAAATATATTTTCTATTTTTTTATGTTTCTATTTTTGTTACTTTTTACTTTTTACTTTTTTTTACTTTTTTTCTTTTTTTGTTACTTTTTTGTTATATATTTTTAATTGCCCTGCCCATAAATGCACCACAAGACATTATTAATTTTGTTGCCAAGAATGGAATTGAAGGCATGTGGGATGATTGGAATCAACCTACCTTAAATAATCCTGACTTTTGCTCTTTTCATTTCAGGTTTACAGATTTCAGCTACTCTGGGTCGTTGCCCATAACTTCTCTGCCTCTCTCTAGGGATAACTATGTGTCTATTTTAGCATACAATCAGTCCAAACTATGTAATCTGTTATTTTCCATGGAGTTAAACAGAAGACTGCAGTCAGCTGGTGTAACATCCAATGCAGTACATCCTGGGAACTTGATTTACACATCTCTAGCTAAGCAGTCGTGGCTGTACTGGGTGCTGTTTCTTTTAGCAAGACCTTTCTCTAAGTCAGTGGTAAGTAGCAGAGTATATATAATAACTTCACATAATGTATAAAAGAGACAGCCTTGTTTGTTAGGAACATAGAATAGATGTCATTGTTGTAATATTAGTCCCTCACATCCATATAATCTCTTTAATAATGTTTTTGCAACTTCGAGCCCATGACCTTCACGATGCCGGTGCAACACTCTAACCACTGAGTACTTTAAGTAATATTACAATACCACCACTATCACAGCCTGGTTACAACAGACATTCACATGCACTATTGATTATTTTGGTTTGATTGATTTGGTTATTTGACATGTCTGGCTACAACAGCTGATGTTCACATTCTCTATTGATTTTATTTAACCTTTAAACAGAATTTCCTACCTGATTTTTTTCTTCTAAGACTCAAGGTGCTGCAACTACAGTTTACTGTGCCACCTCTGAGGAGCTTGCTGGAGTTGGGGGACTGTATTTTAACAACTGCCAACTGTGCGAGCCATCTGCCGAGGCTAATAATATGGAAGTGGCAACAGCTTTGTGGCAACTGAGTGAGAGACTTTTACTTCAGGCAAAGATCAGCTCCCATTCAGTCATCGACTTGTAGATGATGTTTAGATGGTTACTCAATGGGTTATGTGGTTTGGACTGCAATATGTGGAGGAACATGAAGAATGTTTTGGTCCTGTTAGCCCAGGCTCATTAGAGAAAAGTGGTTGGAGTACATATTTTATCAAAGTGAGAAGCTTAGAAATGACAAACATCACAGACGACACAAGTGAAATGTTACACTTGTTACACTGCAGAAGAAGATAGGAAAAAAAATGGGTCAGCATTAAATGTCCTGTGTGTTCAAATGATGCACAGGTGTACAAGGATGACAAGAATATAATATAGTGGTATGCAATAAATGGAAACTTTTGCAACAATATGCCAACCTCAAAAACAGTGCCAGAAAACCTGCTTATTATGGTTTGCCACAAAGACACACGTACGTCCCCACAGTGAAGAATCACATGAAAAATGTGTGGCATTCCATACAAACAGCTACATGGTAATGACAGAATGATATTGAGAAAGAATGGTTTCATATTATGGACTTTGCTCGGGATTACCTTGTTATTGGAAAAGACTTGCCTGGCTGTTATCAGGTAATACTTTGTTTATTATATTTTATTGACAACAGAATATGCAGTAAACTACATTAGCCTGCATAGCCAGAATTCCTGTTCGCTTTCAGGCCAAGTTCAATCCGAGTGTAAGATTGGCCTGGAATGAACAGGAATGCCAGCTGTGCAGACTAGTAAACTATTTATACACTGTACTCTGACTCTGATAGGATTAGACTGTGACAAAAGACTGATTTTGCACCTGATACCACAGGCAGCCCAAGCTCTGAGTGCTATTTTGCTGATATCTTCGATAAAATAAAATAATGAAAAAAATCACGCTTTTATGTCTAGTAATATTGTGTCCTGAACACTTTGGAGCCGTTTTAGAGCTAAATAAAGATGTTTTAAACATGCTCCTTCCCCTCTAAAACGGCTCCAAAACGTTCGAAAGAGATCCAGGACACAATATTACTAGACATAAAAGCGTTATATTTTTCGTAATTTTATTTTATCGTAGATATCAGCAAAATCGCACTCTGAGCTTGGGCTGCCTGTGCTGATACTTTGCTTGACTGAAAAAAAAAGCTATACAAAGCAATACTAAAAAGTTTGTCTGTTTTCACCTGCTTGAGACTGCCTGCTGTTAAACTGAATCATGTTTTAATACCTATCTTATAAATTTTCCTGTCTGCTTTTTTCTATCTTCACAGGAGGACCTACAGCCAAACTACTTTACCAAGGCTAAGCTTCGGATCCTGCAATGTAGCAACTCGGGAGTACTTTGTGACACTGAATTACATCAAATGTAAAACTGCTTCATACATTACCCCTAACTGAGTCCTAATAAGGCTACAGTTCTTAATAAGTAACATTGTCAGTGATAGGTTTAAAAATATGTAAATACTAGGGTCATAGTTTCATGTTTACAGCTGATACAACAGCTACTGTGCAGGTATACCATGGAAAGGAAATAAGAATTTTTTTTTTTTTTTCCCATGAGCCTGAACAAAGTATGTGCAAGATTGAACCTGGGGAACACGTCCACTGTGCCACCAGGACAACTCTAATGTTATTAGAGTTCTTTACACGTACTGGTACCATGTATGTTCCTTCAGAGACACAACTTGCCTCACAAAAACTAGTCAACAGCCCAAGGCCATTCAGCTGAATTGGCAGGTGACAATATTATGCTATTTCTGTTGATCTTCTGAAACTCTACACTTTTCTGAGAATTCCTTAGCCATCAGCAGTGACTCCTTTTCCCACAGTTCCTTCAAGGCAGGATCAAGTTTGTCAGCCAAGATCATTTCCTCAATTTCATTTCTGCTGAATCTTAAGTAATCATTTCCCTCTTTGTGGACTAGCCTCCAGATGTTATCAGCTTTTTGTTTTTCTTCTGCAGTTAGGTAAACTTTGCCAACTCCTAGTCTAGCTTTCTCCACTGAATAGACATTGATAAAACGCTGAAGACAAAGAAAACAAGAGAATTCCCATTATGATCACAGGAATTCAAAAACAACTTTTAATCATAGGAGTACATAACTTCTTTGTGTGTGTGTGTGTGTGTGTCTACCTGGCTTCGTTGTATGTTTTCCTGTTTGTTTGCTTGTCTGTCATTTTGTTACTACTTTATCAGATTTATATTTCTATTGAAAGTAGTATACCAACCACTGTCATATGCAAATTCAATAAAAATTTGAAAATACAAAAAAAGAAAAAACCTTATGTTGACATCACTTTGGGTGCATTGCCAGCCTTTTGATGTAGTCTCTCAAACTTCTCCAAACCCTTCTACATGGATTGTCTCTAAAAAGCCTCTTTGGGGAAAGTCAGTAAAGTATGTATGTATAGATACTGTAGGCCATTTCCAAGATGCCTTTAAGTTTCCCTCTTTTATAAACTAGTCTAAGACAATATTCACATGAAATATAATGAGTTTTACTTGCATGTCTATCTTGCTTTGAAAAGAGGCAAAAGGCAACTTGGAAATCAGCTACTGCCACTTGATCTTCATACTACTGCTCCCTTGATAATATGTAATATTAAGGGTACGATTGATTTACCATATTCCGGAATAGGAATAGCTAAAAATGATCCCAAGCTTTGCTTGTTCTGGGAGAAATGTTTTTCAGGGTTGTTTTCCAAACCTTCATGCTGACATTTCAAACAGCTCCTGATACATCTCCACATAATTCAGCTCCAAAGCAAAATACTTTATCAATCAGTATTGCTATTCCCATTCCAGAATAGACCCAATCGAATGCGCCCTAAACAACCTACTGGGCACCTGTTCACCGAAGCCTTCACTTGAAGTACCCAGGCGAAGCCTCTGAGCTAGTTGGTGAATCTGCTGTCGCTGTCCCTTGTTCAGGGATGGTGGAAATGTGAGCACTGCATCTGGGTCCTTTTTACCAATATAATGGAACCACTGCCACCAGAAAATAACATAATAAATATTTACTATGGTACATAACTAATGAAGAAAACAGGCCGGGAGTTTGGAGGAACCAGAAAAATATTTGGTACAGGCAGACTCTGGGTAATGTTTCTGTCTAATTATCTTATAATACTATAATTAATTTTATCTCACAGGTAATCAATGAAACCATTACAACTTACTTTTGGCTTCTAAATGCATGTCAAACATGTTTTCTTACAGCTTTTTGTAATTGGCACTATAATACAAACTTGCATATTTACTAACTTTGGTTTTGGTTTCACAAGCTGGTCATCTAAAAGCTGCTGATTTTAAACGTAATTCAAAAGCTGCTCTGAGGTTGGGATGGATAGGGTAAAGCTCAACTTAGCTTTGTGGCAGTTTAAATAAGTGAATGTATTTTATTACAATAATATCTAACCTTCAATACTTCCTGCAATTTTGCTGTCTGAAATGGAACTCGGAACTTTATCCCTTTTTTGGTTGATAAGTGATCATGCTCCTCAACAAGAACTTCCCCTGGGAGATCTAGCATGTAAAAACAGTTAAGTGAATCCTAAATTCACCCTTCTAACTCTAATATAATATTTAAGAAGTATATAACACGTTCCTAAGTAATATAGCCTCATCTAAACATGCAGGAAATTAGGAGAACACGAGCGAGGAAAACCATGAGGCCGCTGAGTCGATAAAATACTCTCATCTAACACACGTCTTTTTAGCCAATGATGTTGCAGCGTACAGTCATAATTATTTTATAATCATTGTTCAACCAGCCTTTTATATTTAATGTATTACTAAAATTACCCTATAAGCAGAACCAAAAAAAAAGGAAGCTCTGCCAAATTTGTGTCATCTACAAGTAAATGTTTTAATATGAGCTATACATAATTCATGGAGCTTTCCAAATTGTATTTCATCCCTGGTCTTACCACTGTGTTCATGGTGAGATTTTAATGTCACTATGTACACCTGATCATCTACAATATCACTGAGTGTCCTCCGCTGTTGTCCATACCCATAGGAGGAGTGACCCCTGCGGGCGCCAGGTGGAATATACCGACTCATACAAGCACATTAATAACCTGACAATAAGATGAGACAACAGAAGTAAGATGGGGATTTGCAAGGCAACCATTTTTACAATTTTTTATCCTTGCTAATTGATCATTGAGTTACTGAAGGCATCCAGGACTTATTTTTTACATACTGTATTTAACAGTCTCTGTCAGTATTCAATCTAATTTCAACTTGTTTAGATGGCGAGTTTTTCTGCCAACACCAGCTGCTAATACAGTAAATCTCTCCTAAACATTATTTTATATATAGTGTTTATACCAGCTAAACAGCTAATTCAAAAAGGCAAAAGGAGCTAGTCCAGCAATAAATTTGGATTATTTTCCTGGTGCTGAGTTGACAAATCAGTCATTAAATAATTTCCAGTTTACTGAAACCTTTCGTTTATATACATTTCATGAATGCTTACAGCAAGGAGGAGGGGGAGAGGCTTAGTAGACTGAGGAAGGCTTATTTCTAAAATTGACCTTGAACATGGGGGAAGGGGCTTATTAGAGAGGGAGGGTTACTGTATTATGGAAAATACATGTACATGTAAAAGAAACAAAGATAAAAGTGATCACAACATGAGACATTCTATCACTGTCTTGATGTCAAGGGGTTTCTTGAAATGTTGACAGTGCCTATGTCATGTACTACACTAAACGTAGCACAAAAGCACAGGTAAAATAACGATAATTTATGTAGTATAATTTACTATATATTACATGATGATAAAAGCAGAATCGAGTAGTTCAAAAAAACTGCATGTACAATCAACCAATCTTTAAAGCAAAACTTTAGTTCAAACCAAAATTCACAAAATTGAACCACTGATTATCCCGCGTACTTACCGCACATTGTAATAGACTGTTTTCTTCCTTCTTCATTTTCTGGTCAAGAAGCCGTGTCCTGGGAATTTACGTGTGTGACTGTTGGCCAACGAGATTAAGTTGCAGAGAAACTCCCTTTCGTTTCTTACACCTCATAAAAGGATTAAAACCGATCAGAAATATTTCTGGCTGCCGAAAAGCGAAGGCGACAGCCGGATTCGATTGCCAGAAACGATTTCTTGCACGGCGAGACTCGTTCTCAGGCTCCTGTTTGCTCGGTATTGGAGCCTAGGAACAAGTGAACATGTGGGGAATACCCAAATACGGAATTGGCTTCAGTGATCAACCCTTGGCTGATATGTTACATTTTGCGGCTTCTGAGAATAGCATGGGATAGGGGATTGATTTTTACTATTGGTACATCCAACACATCAGGACAACAAGAGACAGTGGTATGGAATGAAATCCACCACAAGATAGAAGTATTCTCCAATCACTCAGGACATGGCTATCCAGATCCTAACTATCTGGACAATGTGCTCGCAGAACTGGCTGCACATGGAGTGGAAGAGGACGAGGCCAGTAGTAAATCTAACTGAGCATACACACCAGAAAAAAGAGATTGCACTGAAGGGAAATGTCAGTATTTATGACGAATCAAATATTTCCTCTCGTGCGTGATTGGTTCAAGCGTGACACGTGACCAAATAACGTCCATTAGTATATACCACACAAGTGAATAGTGCTTTTCGCGCGCTCTGATTGGCTCCTCAATCTCGGAATATCAAGTACTATTCACCTCCCGGTGGCTTCCGGTAAAACAAAATGGCGCGCGAGCCTAATTTTTGCTCATTTTTGTCGGAAATAAAATAGCTATTTGGGAGCTGGCTATTAAACTTGTGTGGTATATACTAAAACAATTATTCGCCTCAGTGTCGGTGAATAGCGGTGGACATTTACCTCGCCGAAACGGCTCGGTAAATATCCACCGCTAGTCACCTCCACTTCGGCGAATAATTGTTAACTATCAGCAATTATGACCCATCAAATATTTCCTCCCGCGCGTGATTGGTAGAATCGTGACACGTGACTGAATAACGTCCGCTTGCGAGCGGACGTTATCAGCGAATAACCCCCGCCTGGCGAACTAACGCTGTTTATTGACAATATCAGAATACAATTTTATATATTAATCACAACAACCCATTACGAGATGACTACCGAGGAGGACATCAATTTATTGGTCGAAAAAGCAGTTCCAGAAAGCACCAATAAGCTTCACAGTCCCCGCGCCATTATTTGCGCTGCAAGAGGAAATATTTGAAGGATAATAAAGACAAACTACTTTTGGCGTCGGAAATATGCACGGATAATTGTCCTTGGACACCTCGAGCTTCGCTCTCGGGCAGCTGTTCGCTTCTCGGAACAGATAATATCCTCGGACAATTATCCGTGCATATTTCCTCGCCAAAAGTAGTTTATTGTTTATATAACACCCGCCTGGAAAACTGCCGCTACAATAACAAGCACATGCGGTACAGTATTTTAATCAGTCACAAAAAAACATTACGTGATGAAACTATTTGCATTGGCTACTGAGGAGGACATTGGTCGAAAAAGCAGTTCAGGGAGTCTACATCTTTTGCCGCTCGAGAGGATATTTGATTGTCCTTGGACATCATCTGTTCCTCTGAACTGTTCACTTCTCGACAATATTACCTATGCATATCAGTTTCCTCGCCAAAAATAGTTTGTTTCATATCTGGGTACAAAAGATTGACCCATTACACAAATTCTGTCTTTCTAATAAATTACTCTAACAAACAATCAGAACATATATTAAATTAAGTAGTTTCATTATTTTGCACAAGCTCTCTGAAACTCAATTCAGCCATTATCAACTGCCAATGAGTGGTCAAAAGCTGCAGACTTGCTCTGTTGGGCAGTATACATATATCTATGCTCACAAAACCAGTATTACTTAAAGAAAAATGCTATAAGAGAAAAATTGTCAAACTCGATTAAAAAAATTCACCGCCCGGCGGTCATGAAAAATTTCCGAAAAAATGTTACCACCCTGCGCCCTCTTTTCCTAAATGCCTGCAAAGTGGCATCCTGAAGACGGGGCCTGTGCTATGAACTTAGTCAGACACAAGAACTACACTTCAGGCGATCCGCGATGTCTATTAATAATTGAAGCGTAAATTTTTGGAGCCTTGGAGCTTGAAAACTAGCAAACAAGTTTGAAATCGGGCAGGCGCAAGTCCAAACAATTCTTCAAAAAGGGAGTCTCCTTACCGCTTTCAAAAGTCACGGAGGGCCACAAACAAAATGTTGTAAATTTTCGTAAAACCAATCGCAATTACTTGGTTTTGGTTTTGGTATTGCTTGTACTTCTAATTGGTCCGACATGTTTTTGCTCGCCACATTGACTGGCTCTGTGATTACTTTGGTTTTGGCTTTGGACAGTCATCCGAAAAGCGCTCTATTCGGAATCAAACTAAACCTTCACAAAATGCTTTTGCAATTAAGTTTTAGGAAAAGAGGATACTTATGCTGACGTCCCAATCTTAATCAAAACAATTAAGTTACTTTGAGTTTAGAATCTTGTACTTAGAGTACAAAAACTTGTACTTTTTATCCGTACTTTCTCTAGCTCCTATATTGTATCCTATTGTAATATATATTTAAAAGTTCCCTTTTCCTATATTAGATCTTATGATGCATCCTACATAATGTCCTATTTATATATTGTAATAATTGTGCCCCAATTCCGTAATAACGAATGTTAAATCCGGTTCACTTATCCTATTTTACCTCTACTTTTGTATCAGTATGTAGTTTTTCCCGCCTCGACTAGCTTGTGCTACCAGCGGTGCAGCGTTAATTCCTGTAATGCATTCTGTAATAAAATATGAATCAAGTGTAAAAGAGTGTCTAAAGCCCAGTGGCCTGTTTTACACTTTCTGACTCCATTATCAATGAATATGAACTAAAATTTGGTCTGTAAAGATATCAAAATCCTCAACATAGCGTTCTTATAGTCACTACTGGACATTTCGCTGCATCATGGCTTTGGAAAAGGAGTCACATCTTCTCCCAGGAGAACAAAAGGAGCCCAGTAGCGGGGATGGGGGAATTTCTTGTATTCTCTTACGTCCTTCATAGCTTGATTGAGTGCCCCATTTGCACTTTCGCCATTCTTAAGGTACTCGTAAAAACGAGACATAAAACACGTAGTAGCCCCATCGTCAACCGCCCACAATGTTACAAGAACCGCTCCAGCTCCAGCTCCGAGAAACGCACGAGCTATACCGACTACTCCCTCTCCTTCCATGACGTCACCACATCCACTGTGACAGCAACTAAGAACAACCAGCTTTGCCTTGATCCGTTTGCGCTCGAGATCGGAAATAAGAAGCATGAGATCTGTAGCTTGAGGAATTTCAGGCATTTCAGGAGAACGGGCAAGCAAGATCTCTCCCCTATCTTTATTTCCGTGTGCTGCAACATGAATTAAACTGGCACTTTCAACTCTCCGTAGAAACCTCTTTTTGGTCGCCTTATTCCCCACAAGTGGCTTAACGTGGAGAATTTTACTGATTAATTCCACTTCTTTCATTGCGAATGGTAGTCTTGGCGCAGTAATAACTTTACCATCCTTCCACACTTTGCCCACTTCTGGCTCTCCCACTATTAAGGGTTTTGCCTGGCCTGACAGTACCTCAACCGGGTGTTCTTTAATTATCTTTGCTGTTGTTAGAGATGGAATTAGTCTCACTCGTAACGATTCTGCCACGTAGTGTCCGTTCTTATCCTTGAGGGCGGCAAATGGAACCAGAGCGAGTCTTCCATCAGGAACGATAATTAACTGAGACCCCACCACATGTTGTCGAACAGGCTCCAGAAGAATCTGGTAAAGAGCTTTCAGCAAAGCGTTCATTTCTAAATCATCCGGTTCTTTAGAAGACCCCGCGGATACCGTCCTACTGCCCACACCCTGTTTTTGCGCAGATGCGAATAGTGGGGACCTGGGCTGAGATGATACTAATTCTTGAATTGTCCGATTGACAGGCTTAGCGGCACGAGCTAGTGCCAACTCTGGTTTCTTCTTAAAGCGTCTCAACAACTCTTTTGGGTAAAGAAACGATAGTGAGCGATCTTCGCACCTGACATTCTTATTTGGTTGTATAGACTCTACAGCCTTACTAATAAGAGAGTCCCATTCCTCAGTACAAGTTTTGTAATGAAACAAAACATCTCCATTTGGCTGAATAACCCAAGTACAAATATCACGGCTAAGTAACGCAAAGAAGAGGACTGTACTTCCCAGGGCATTGACCACCTGACGGGCTTTATTGAGGTCTTCAATCCTGGATTGACACTTGACGGGATCGGTCAACAACAGGTCAACTAAAGCTCTTGAACGCCCGTTTTCAGCAACAATAAGAGCCTTGCCTTTTTTCTTTTGATACAGAAGGGTTTCAACCAAACGTTTATACGTCTGCACAAACTTCTCGATGAAAGTAACTTTATATTCATCCCAACTGGGCACAGCTTTCAGCAGTTCAAAGTAGCAATTTACACTTTTCGTTAAATTGCCTTCAGCATCACCATACTGGCCGATACAGTTATAAGAAGCACCAAGGTTGGCATAAGCTATTGATTCTAAATCTTTGTCTCCAATCTCTTTTGCAATAGTAAGGCCCATTTTCTGATATTCAATGGCTTTGTCGTACTGGTGGAGAAACTCATAGGAAACACCAAGGTTGCAATAAGCTTTCCCTTCTCCATGTTTGTCTCCAATCTCTTTTGCGATAGCAAGGTGCATTTTGTGATATTCAATAGCCTTGTCGTACCGGCCGAGAGAGCGATAGGAAGCACCAAGGTTGCCATAAGCTCTTCCTTCTCCAGTTTTGTTTCCAATCTCTTTCGCGATAGTAAGGTGCATTTTCTGATATTCAATAGCCTGGTCGTACTGGCCGAGAGAGTCATAGGAAACACCAAGGTTGCCATAATCTGTTCCTTCTCCATTTTTGTCTCCAATCTCTTTTGCGATAGTAAGGCTCATTTTGTGATATTCAATAGCCTTCTCGTACTGGCCGAGAGAGCAATAGGAAGCACCAAGATGGCCATAAGATGTTCTTTCTCCTTTTTTGTGTCCAATCTCTTTTGCGATAGTAAGGCCCATTTTGTGATATTCAAAAGCTTTGTCGTACTGGCCGAGAGAGTGATAGGAAACACCAAGGTTGCCATAAGCAGCTCCTTCTCCATTTTTGTCTCCAATCTCTTTAGCGATAGTAAGGCGCATTTTATGATATTCAATAGCCTGGTCGTACTGGCCGAGAGAGTAATAGGAAACACCAAGGTTGCCATAAGCTTTTCCTTCTCCATTTTTTAATCCAATCTCTTTTGCAATAGTAAGGCAGATTTTATGATATTCAATAGCCTGGTCGTACTGGCTGAGAAAGTAATACGAAATACCAAGGTTGCAATAAGCTCTTCCTTCTCCATTTTTGTCTCCAATCTCTTTTGCGATAGCAAGGTGCATTTTGTCATATTCAATAGCCTTGTCGTACTGGGCGAGAGAGTGATAGGAAACACCAAGGCTGCCATAAGCTGTTCCTACTCCATCTTTGTCTCCAATCTCTTTTGCGATAGTAAGGCTCATTTTGTGATATTCAATAGCTTGGTCGTACTGGCAGAGAGAGTCATAGGAAACACCAAGGTTGCCATAAGCTGTTCCTTCTCCATTTTTGTCTCCAATCTCTTTTGCGATAGTAAGGCGCATTTTGTGATATTCAATAGCTTGGTCGTACTGGCAGAGAGAGTGATAGGAAACACCAAGGTTGCCATAAGCTCTTCCTTCTCCATTTTTGTCTCCAATCTCTTTAGCGATAGTAAGGTGAATTTTGTGATATTCAATAGCCTTCTCGTACTGGCCGAGAGAGTCATAGGAAACACCAAGGTTGCCATAAGCTCTTCCTTCTCCAATTTTGTCTCCAATCTCTTTAGCGATAGTAAGGTGCATTTTGTGATATTCAATAGCCTGGTCGTACTGGCAGAGAGAGTGATAGGAAATACCAAGGTTGCCATAAGTTGTTCCTTCTCCATTTTTGTCTCCAATCTCTCTTGCGATAGTAAGGCTCATTATGTGATATTCAATAGCCTGGTCATACTGGCCGAGAGAGCAATAGGAAACACCAAGGTTGCCATAAGCTGTTCCTTCTCCATTTTTGTTTCCAATCTCTTTTGCGATAGCAAGGCGCATTTTCTCATATTCAATAGCCTGGTCGTACTGGCGGAGAGAGTAATAGGAAGCACCAAGGTTGCCATAAGTTGTTCCTTCTCCATTTTTGTCTCCAATCTCTTTTGCGATAGCAAGGTGCATTTTGTCATATTCAATAGCGTTGTCGTACTGGGCGAGAGAGTGATAGGAAACACCAAGGCTGCCATAAGCTGTTCCTACTCCATTTTTGTCTCCAATCTCTTTTGCGATAGTAAGGCGCATTTTGTGATATTCAATAGCTTGGTCGTACTGGCAGAGAGAGTGATAGGAAACACCAAGGTTGCCATAAGCTGTTCCTTCTCCAATTTTGTCTCCAATCTCTTTAGCGATAGTAAGGTGCATTTTGTGATATTCAATAGCCTGGTCGTACTGGCCGAGAGAGTGATAGGAAATACCAAGGTTGCCATAAGTTGTTCCTTCTCCATTTTTGTCTCCAATCTCTTTTGCGATAGTAAGGCGCATTTTGTGATATTCAATAGCTTGGTCGTACTGGCAGAGAGAGTGATAGGAAACACCAAGGTTGCCATAAGCTGTTCCTTCTTCATTTTTGTCTCCAATCTCTTTAGCGATAGTAAGGTGCATTTTGTGATATTCAATAGCCTTGTCGTACTGGCCGAGAGAGCGATAGGAAACACCAAGGCTGCCATAAGCTGTTCCTACTCCAGCTTTGTTTCCAATCTCTTTTGCGATAGTAAGGTGCATTTTCTGATATTCAATAGCCTGGTCGTACTGGCCGAGAGAGCGATAGGAAACACCAAGGCTGCCATAAGCTGTTCCTACTCCAGCTTTGTTTCCAATCTCTTTTGCGATAGTAAGGTGCATTTTCTGATATTCAATAGCCTGGTCGTACTGGCAGAGAGAGTGATAGGAAATACCAAGATTGCCATAAGTTGTTCCTTCTCCATCTTTGTCTCCAATCTCTTTTGCGATAGTAAGGCTCATTATGTGATATTCAATAGCCTGGTCGTACTGGCCGAGAGAGTAATAGGAAACACCAAGGTTGCCATAAGCTGTTCCTTCACCATTTTTGTCTCCAATCTCTTTTGCGATAGCAAGGCGCATTTTCTGATATTCAATAGCCTGGTCGTACTGGCGGAGAGAGTAATAGGAAGCACCAAGGTTGCCATAAGTTGTTCCTTCTCCATTTTTGTCTCCAATCTCTTTTGCGATAGCAAGGTGCATTTTGTCATATTCAATAGCCTTGTCGTACTGGGCGAGAAAGTGATAGGAAACACCAAGGCTGCCATAAGCTGTTCCTACTCCATTTTTGTCTCCAGTCTCTTTTGCGATAGTAAGGCGCATTTTGTGATATTCAATAGCTTGGTCGTACTGGCAGAGAGAGTCATAGGAAACACCAAGGTTGCCATAAGCTGTTCCTTCTCCAATTTTGTCTCCAATCTCTTTAGCGATAGTAAGGTGCATTTTATGATATTCAATAGCCTTGTCGTACTGGCCGAGAGAGTAATAGGAAATACCAAGGTTGCCATAAGTTGTTCCTTCTCCATTTTTGTCTCGAATCTCTTTTGCGATAGTAAGGCTCATTATGTGATATTTAATAGCTTTGTCGTACTGGCCGAGAGATTCATAGGAAACACCAAGGTTGCCATAAGCTGTTCCTTCTCCATTTTTGTCTCCAATCTCTTTTGCGATTGCAAGGCACACTTGAAAATGTTGTGTAGCCTTTTTGTACTTTCCTTTAGAATGGTAATGAAAACCGATTGTGTTGTGAACTTGTATTTTTGATTGCTTGTTCCTAGGCTGCTCCAGGAACTCTAAGGAGTTGGGGATCGAAAGCAGTTCTTCCATTGGTGGTTCTCGCCCTGTATAAGCGAAGAACTTCGTGAGATCTTCCTAATATCCTTGTAAGGATAAATCCGTTTTCGTGTGCTTAATTTTATTTCTATTTGCAAGATCACGCTTTGAAAACGTTTATACGATTAGTCAAATTAAGTGTTGATTTTTGATACAGGCAAGACTATGTTTTTCGTCATTTATTGACAATTTATTCCAATGACTTTTTTGAAAATGGTTTCTTTTTATTATTTACAATGGCTGGTCATTTGGAGATTTTTAGGCATCTAGAGTTTTCCGTCCGACGTTTTGAAATATTTCACTTTTTGCTTTAAATATCTAGTAAAATTGTGTATTATTCATCATATGGGGGGGGGGGGGGGGGGGGGGGGCCGAGTGGGGTGGGGCTGATTCCCCTCAAATAACTGGTATGTTTTAACGTTCAAATCAAGACAAGACAAGACAAGACAAGACAAGACAAGGACAAGACAAGACAACTTTTATTAGAGAACCATGTGACTGACTGCACGTAGGTTGTTTTTCTCTACTAGTATGGTAGTATTACGTAACATTAGGTATGTTTATGGTGATAAATTTGTAAAAGCTATATGTTTTTCCTAATTTGAAAACACTCGTATATATATTTTGCTATTTCCGTTTTGTGGTTTTGGGGTGAAATAAGTTCTTTTGTAGTTGGTCACTGACTTGTTAATTTCTTGAAAAAGAGCGTTACGTTTGTCGGCATATATTTGACATTTGAGGAGGAAATTTTTTTCGTCTTCCATGTGTTGACAACGTGGGCATTTTCTTAAGTCTGGGCTTAGGTAATTTCTGTTATAACGACCACGCTCAATTTCTAGTATGTGATCACTAATTCTCAATTTAGCTAGAGCTCTGCGGTGTGTTCTGTATTTTGAATCTCGATTAAGTAATTCTCAAATTCGTATTTGGTTTTGAACTCACGGTAGGTTCTTAACTTGTTCCCTCCTACCGATTTGGATTCATCATTGAATCGTTCGTCCTTGCTGATTTGCAACATTTCACGTCCTCCCCCCCCCCCCCCCCCCCCTCCACCCCCCCCCCCCTACCCCCCACCTTTTTCTTCATACCCAATGTTCGTGTAAACAAATTGTGTTTATGTTTGTTGATGCATAACTGGAAAATCTGATTGGGAACATATTGGGTCAGTCTATGGAATCAGATCAAATCACCCAGAGGAACTTATGTCACTAGTCTCGTGTCGTCCTTGGATCCGTAAAATTTTCAAATCAAATCAATCATCGGTTTTTCTGTCAGAAATTTGCACTAGAAAAGATTTTTAGATGTGGCTCAGTCTCTAAAAAGTGGTTTCCTGCCTTTTTGAGAATAAAACCCAGCCGCTGGGATAGAACGTACTAACGATAAAAGTTGTGAATCGTTACTGCGGGACTGTTCTTCAGCAAAACTGGTTTACCTTTTTAAAGGAAGTTCTTTGGGGAGAGATAGGGTTCGAGGTTGAGCCTTGTCTCAGACCCAAACCGTCGGTGTTTCGGCGCCCGCGATCCTAATCCATATTAGGAAGAACCGGACGAACAAATACCTAGTCCGCACGAGCAAATACGTGACTTGTAATAATAATCAGCCGTAAATTGCAACTGGATAAAAAGTGTTTGGGTTAGATTTAGGCTTAGGCTTAGGGTTAGAGTTATGGTCAGGGCTAGACCGTAATTTTTGTATATATACAATGTCTGTTTCGTTGACTTGTAGTGCGAACATTATTGATGTTGATTAGCAGATTTTGCCCTAAGAGTACACTGTCTTCATTAAAACCGCCCCTCTCAGCAAAAACTGTAGTCGCTATTAGCGGATTTCCAATGCTTATCCGAGTTCATGCAATTTACTGAATTATATTTGTGCGCTACTGAATTATTTCTCACCCGCATCAATGCAATTTACGGCTAATTATTATTCAAGGTCGCGTATTTGCTCATCAAGGCAGGGTATCTTCTCGTCCGGTTGAGCCTCATAAGAAATACGTATTATATATATATATATATGTGAAAATGTGAGGAGGATCGCGGGCGCCGAAACATCAGAGACACCAGGCTGGGCCGCGAAGGCAAAAATCTTGATTGGGATTCCCTCTCTTTCTGTCTCGTTCAACACATAACTGAATGATCAATAAAATCGAGTGCCCCTGTCCCCTCCCACTTGCCCCACTACGAAAAATATAATAACAGTTCCTTTATCGGGTTAGGACAATAACAATTTTATGGTTGGTCCCTCGGACTGACGTCCAAAAAGAAATGCTTCCATAATTTTCCTCATAATAGCTTTTGGTAATCCTTTTTACGCTATAACTGATTGCAGAAATATTATAGTCTGAAATAACACGCCATTCATGCTCAGTTAAAGTGCACCAAACAGCTTTCTATCTGTCTTTGTTGAAGATGTATGTCTGTGAGACCAAACAGCGAGTTTGTTTAATGACTTTAAATAAGTATAAACAAGAGAGGAAAGAAGATTGAAAACTAGTCTATTTTTCTACAACATCCAAATGTGGTCAAAAAGCCAGAAAACTGACTAAAATGTTTACTGTAAAAGTTGTAAATTGATCATGACACGCTCTGTTCTTGCATGCCCTTCAACGTTCGCCTTTCAGAAGCTCGAAACTTGTTGAATTCTTATTTCGGTTTCATAGACGGAACGACATCATAATTTAGATATATACATTTTTTATCTTTACATTTGTTATCTAATTTTTTGTTTTTGATTCACCGATAGCCATCATAGTAATGAACTATGTACGACATTCATTCATTTTTCATATTATTTTTAAAAGATCTACGGAACCAAACGTAAAAAGAAACAATAAATAAGAATACTAACCAGGGTAACACTGAATTGTTGTGAGCTTCCTGTAACCACTGAATGACCGCGCACTTGGTGATACGCTGTGCGCTCGACCGGTGTGTTCTGTTGGTGTAGATAGACAGAAATATATAAATAGAATTTATTATATCCATCAATGCCACGTAATCATGGTAAATATTTTTCTTGTTCCTAGCGTAAGGGTTAGACGTAGTTTTGTCACATTCTAAACATCCCTGTTGCACTTTCTGTGCATAGTTGGTTAAATTCATGTTTTGATTCTAGAGGTATCAGGTAATTTGTCAGACCATTTGCCTATATATCGATAACTGGGCACGTCGAAAACTTAGTCTGTTGACGAAAGTGTCGTGGACATAATACGACACTTTTCAATAAATGCCATAAATATGAAGAGAGTCAGGACATTCGCCCATTGATCAAAGAAAATAAAATGCTTCATTTCGCGAAAAAAGAAGTCAGTTTTTATCACATATTCATATCGTTCATACTAACTTATACACAGAAACATGTTGATACAGGATTTTTTATGAAAAAATGACGGAGAAAAAACTCGCGAAAGTCACGTTCCAGAGCGAGTTGCGCGCGGGTTTTCAGGACGTTTATCTGTTCGGAGGCGTAAAAATGGTGTGAATTTTTACTAGACGTATAAAAGGGTCACCATTTCACGGGCGGAGCCTCCACGTGTAAAAATTCTTGTGCCCCCGCGACTTCTGCGACTTCTGCAGCGAATTTCATTGCACGCAGTTGCTCTGTCAGTAATTTGCGACCTCCACAAGGGGGAAACCCTTAGAGAACTTGTGGTTTTCTTTCAAAACAGTAATGTTGCATCACACCTAAAATAGCAAATATTCTGTCCGTAATTTGTGTGCGTCAAATGCGCCCACCTCCGGGGAAAACCCTTTGAGAACTTGTGGTTTGCTTTCGAAACAGTAATGTTGCATCACACCTAAAGTACCTCATTGTAATTTCTGTAAAGTTGGCTAAATCAAGTTTCGGCCATTTGCGAAATAAGGAAGAAAATACTAAGAAGAAGAAACATGAATAAGAATCATAAAGAAAAAATAACGCTCAAGGAAACACGAACCAATGTCAGTTAAATATCAAAACCGAAATAGTTTAAGTAAGATCCGCAAATTTCCAGTGACCTGGGAAATCTCCTGGTATTACATATTATCAGAGAGCACTTCAACTAAAGCTTTACGTGGTCGCCGCCGATTCAGTCAAATTTTGGAGATGTTCGAGTCAAAACGAGCAGGCTAGTATGCATTTTGGGCGAGTTCATCCAGTCATGCCACTCTTCGCTTCGTTTGTATATTACTTGTTTGATGTTGAGCACAGAAACCCTTCGATATCATGTCAGGGTTTTAAGTGCCAAACTAAAATACTCACCTTCGCAGAGGTTTATCCCGATTTTCTCTCAATTACAGAATGACACGTTGGGTACAGACACTGATCGTTATACATGAATTGAGCTGATAGGTTCGTTTATATTTTCTGTCCAAAAGACGTCCGCTTGATCGTCAATTTCATTTTCGAACAATGACGTGTGCGACACATGTCAATCACACAGGGTGTGGTGTGTTGTATCTCGAAATAAATCGGGGAGGGACCTGAGTCTTGGGTGATCAGTCGTGATATGGTATATTCTTAGTCAGGGCGGCTCCACTGCGATGCGGCGCATGTATTCCTCATAATTGTTCCAAAATATTTAGTGATGCGTTATATTCCTGGCCAGGGATACTCTACAGCGATGCATCGCATGTAACCCTCATAAATTAACTGCTCCCTGACTTCAAACAGTCGCAGTGCTGAGTGGCTTTCTATGGATGGTAGTTATCAAGCAATCACGCGACCGCAACACCCTGGTTGACTCCAGAAATGAATCCCACATGAAAATGAAGGGGATGCTCGTCGGAAAGTTTTGTTTTGACCTCTAATAAGTATTGAAATGGGCGCGGCTCGAGCTTATTTTGATCCCTAAAAGGTAAAAGTAGAATTATAGCAATACAATAATGTTTATTTGACTGAAAACAGACTTCTAAACGGTACCACGTCACATAAAAATGTCAGCTTTTGATGGTGAGCATCCTAAGCGGTACCAAAATCCGTGATTTTGACTGTGAGGTCCGACGAGCGTCCCCTTCTTTTCTTATATGGGACTAACCCCCCCCCCCCCCCCCCCCCCCCCCACTTTATAATTTAGACCACAAGCATCGATTTTAGATGACCACAAGCGTGACACACCGCTCTGTTGTCACGGGGTGTTCAAACGTCCATAGTCTTCGATAGAGACTTCGTATCGACCCAGAATTTTGCGCTAATGCTTAACACATTATAATCTTGAAACTGTCAGTGTATCAGGCTTGTAGGATGCGTATCTTCTAAGATTTTTGATGATGTCATTATCTAATTTTCGTACACAAAATGCACTTTCAGAATCAGTGAAAAATAGACATGACTTAAACATTACCCGAAATGCGCAAACTTAAATTTAGCAACTGTTTAAAGTCAGGGAGCAGTTAATATTATAAAGAATATTATCAAGCGTGCTATTTGGTCGGAGATGGCTATGGAATAGGAAATGACGTCGAGCTATGCTGCCAGAGCGGGCACCGGACTGCATGACATAGCGCGTATGAGGCTACTAGTCGTGTTGACATTTAGCGCCACAGAGCATTCGAGACCCTTGCTGGTTCAAAGTTAAAGTTTGCTGTGTTCCAAATCTATATCTCTCCGGTTTATACCGAACGCACCCTAAAAGAGGAAGATGTCCTCCAGAGAAATGTTTTAACTCTCGTTGGATGGCTGCCAAGCGCCCCAGAGGAATTAAGCACAAATGAGACAATACACTTTGATCAGAAAAAGGCAAGCACATTTAGTTGTGACAGATCCGAGGGGATATGTGTATATTGTAGAGCGGCAGGTACTTCAATTTTCATTAAACCCTTTTCGTCTAGCTATGCATAGAACTGAGTGATCCCGCCCTCTCAAATCCAAACACCGAACAGATCCCCCGCCCCAAAATCCTCCGCCTCATCCTCCATCCCCCGGCTCAACCAGGACACAGAAATGCAGATAAAAGTGGCTCACCCTTTAATTAAGGTGCTCTCAGTGCAAACATTAAATACATACGCACGGCGAAATCAATGAAGAACAGCCGAAGAAACGGCAATGAAACTAAGTATCAAGAAATCATATTCAACTGTATATAAGATGAATACAGCTTATATAGAATCAGTGACTTGTTAAACTTTGCATAATTCACTAGTGAGTAATGAGTTGCTCGTTATTATACCCAGGGCTCGGAGATTAACTAAAGTTATCTCTCAACTTCTTGATCAGCAAACTGGTAGAGCTTTTATCAAAGACTAACTAAAACCTTGTTCAAAACGAGGCAAAGCTGCATTGGCGATTTCGTGTTTTAAACGAAACTTTCAAATCTTCAGGCCTTGAAATGCCACACAAGTTTAGACCTTATTTACGATCAATTAAAGGATCTTAGAACAACCGGGCCTACAAAAAAGTAAATCATTATAGATACGTCAAGTTCAGTGGTACAAACACGGATCGAGTCAAGTATCAAAAATCCTTTCAGTGGCGATCATAAATCTCTGATCAGGTTACTGATCCGGCGAATGTGTCACACAAACTCCTTGTTTTGGATCCAGAATTTCTCCGACAAGGTGGTGTATGGCTCTACCATAGGCACTATCTTCTACAGGCAAATTATGTGATGTCAACTCATACCGTGTGATGAAGTCGTTCTCTCGACAGAACTTGTCCATTTCTTCTGCGCTCCCGAACATCTTCTCTGATCCAACCCCACTGCTCATTTCTTGGGTTGTCAGTAATGAGGATTAGTAGAATGTTGTACAAGGTGAATATTTTTGGATAATGTCTTTCATTTATCATGAAACGCTTTGCTCTTGCATGACCTTTAACTCTCGCCTTTCAGGAGCTCGAAACTTGCTGAATTCTTATTTCGATTTCATAGACGGAATGTCATCATAATTTATATATATATATATATATATATTTATCTTTACATTTCTTATCTTTTTTTTTTGTTTTTGTTTCAGCGATAGCCATCATACTAATGAAATTTGCACGACATTCATTCAATTGTCATATTATTTTTAAACGTACTATCGAACCAAACGTAATAAGAATACTCACCAGGGTAATAATTATTGTGAGAGTTCTGTAACCACTGAATGACGCACTTAAAGTGACACGTTATGCGCTCGACCGGTGTTTTCTGTTGGTGTAGATAGACAAAAATATATAAAAATAAATAATTATATCCATCAACGCCTCGTAATCATGGTAAATACTGATTTTTCTTGTTCCTAGTGTGAGGGTTTGACGTAGTTTTGTCACACTCTAAACATCCCTGTTGCACTTTCTGTGCATATAGTGGTTGAATTCATGTTTTGATTCTAGAGGTATAAGGTAGTTTGTCAGACCATTTGTCTACATGTTGAAAACTGGGCACGTCAAAAACTTAGTCTGTTGACGAAAGTGTCATTGACATAATACGACACTTTTCAACAAATGCCATAAAATGGAGGAAGTCAGGCCATTCGCTCATTGATCAAAGAAAATACGATTCTTCATTTCGCGAAAAAACAAGGCAGCTTTTTAACAAACATTCATATCGTTCATACTAAGTTAGACACAGAAACATGTTGATGCAGGATTTTTTGAAAAAAAGAATGACGGAGATAAAACTATCGAAAGTCGCGTTCCAGAGCGAGCTGCGTGCGGTTTTTGAGGACGTTAGTCTGTTGGAAGGCGTAAAAAAGGTGTGAATTTTTACTAGACGTATATGAAAGGGTCACCATTTCACAGGCGGAGCCTCCAAGCATAAAAATACTTGTGCCCTCCACCCCCCCCCCCCCCCCTGCGACTTCTGCAGCTGCTCTGTCATTAACTTGCAACCCTCAAAAAGGAGAAACCCTTTGAGAACTTGTTCGAAACAGTACTGTTGCATCACACATAGCAATAAATTGTTCTGTCCGTAATTTGTGTGCGCCAAATGCGCAACCTCAATGAGGGGGAAACCCTTTGAGAACTTGTGGTTCGCTTTCGAAACAGTAATGTTGCATCACACCTAAAGTACCTCATTGTAATTTCTGTGAAGTTGGCTAAATCAAGTTTCGGCCATTTGCGAAATAAGGAAGAAAATACTAAAAGAAGAAACATGAATAAGAATCAAGAAAAATAACACTCTAGGAAACACGAACCAATATACTGTAAATATCAAAATCGAAATAATTTAAGTAAGATAAGAAAATTTCCAGTGACCTGGAAAATCTTCTGGTATTATATATTATCAGAAGAGCACTTCAACTAAAGCTTTACGTGGTCGTCGCCGATTTAGTCAAATTTTGAAGATGTTCCATTCGAAACGAGCAGGCTGTGCATTTTGGGCGAGTTAGTCCAGTCATGCCATTCTTCGCCTCGTTTGTGCATTATTTTTATAGTTGAGCACAGAAACCTTTGATATCATGGGAGGGTTTTACGTACCAAACTAAAATACCCACCTTCGCAGAGGTTTATCCTGAATTTCTCTTAACTGCAAAGTGACGCTTTAGATACTGACACTTGTTGTACATTAACTGGGCTGATAGAGTTTCGTTTATATTTTCTGTCAAAAGACTTCCGCCTGATCTCGAACAATGACGTGTGCGACAGATGTCAGTCACTCTCAAGGTGTGGTGTGTTGTATCTCGAAATAAATCGGGGAGCGGCCAGTCTTGGGTGATCAGTCGTGATGTGGTATATTCTTAGTCAGGGCGGCTACACTGCGGTGCGGCGCATGTATTCCTCATAATTGTTCCAAACTATCTAGAGGATGCTGAAGCATACGAAGAAATCACGTGAAAATGGCGAGAGCAAAAAATGTGGTTGAGGGAGGAGGAGAAAATCTTCGGAAAAAAAACCATGTTTAGGACACGAAAATGTACCCCCCGGGCATGAACCTAACAGAATGAAACATTGAAAGTACCCTATTCAAAGAGAGTTTACATAATCAATTTAAAATTATTGACAAGATGTTCACATATTTTTTCGACCCGATTTCAGACCAAAATAATATCAAAATCTCCCCCCCCCCCCGGGAGAATCTGGTATTAAGAATGGGCTGCCTGCGCCCTGGGGACGGGTACGACGATCTGACGACCCGATAGGACTCGTTTCCAGACCCTATGGTTTGGGATTCAACATGGCCGCCGTGCAGAACGGATCGACCTCACTAGAAACACAGTTTGTGGAGATCGAGAGCGAAGATTTAGAAGATGATCTATCTCCAGAGTGGGAAGTTAGGGCCACAGACGATGGAAA
Organism: Plumapathes pennacea; assembly: GCA_964036295.1. NCBI lineage: Eukaryota > Metazoa > Cnidaria > Anthozoa > Antipatharia > Myriopathidae > Plumapathes > Plumapathes pennacea. The sequence goes on from OZ038463.1 coordinate 15,201,017, forward strand.
ACTCTTTTATGCCAAGTAATAGACTGTATTGTTATGGAAAGCAGTGGCCGGGTATTCTCTACTTTAGCGTGCATTTGTTATGTACCAACTGAATATTTTAGGTGGAAGAGCAACCAGTGATAAAAGTCTTGGGACACTCGCACAGCACAGTTTCAGTAAATTCTCTACTCTTTCAGTTGAAAGACACCCCTTCCTCCCCCCGTTCAATGTTGAAGTGGTCTGAACCTGTTTTTCCAAACACACGCAACATTTTACAGAGGGGAGGGGGGAGAATAATGTTTTCGCGCCTTTCAGTACGCATCATGCAATGACTTGTGTCTGAGATACTTCAGTTTTTGTTTTGAAAGTGTCCCAAAATGTTGTCACTGATTGTAGAAGCAGACATAGTTTGCGCATTCATCAGTAGCGAGTAAAATCCTATATACATGTACTGTACAGTAGATTATTTTTGCCCCCAGCCCTTCAATTTAGTTCAGACTAAAACTATTGGATGGATCCTGGTGTTGTTTGAAGGGTATTCTCACTTTCTACTCTGCTTTACAGTCATGTTACCAAGACAACACAGTGGGAGCATCCAGTATCTGGAAAAAGAAGGAAGATAACAGGAAGTAAGGACCATAGATCTTTTTAACCTGAAACTCTGGGGGTAAAATATGAGATCTACAGTAATGTAATTTTGTACTAATAGAGTGGAATGACCTGGCAGTTAAGTGCCAGATTGGTTTCTCAGTCAAATTACTATTAGTGAAACCTGACTTGTGAGAAACCACCTCTTGTATATCAACCACAACTACCTTTGAACTTATAGGTAAAACTCAGAGTTTTTCTATTGTTTTTGACCTCCAGTACGCGATCACCCTGTGCATCGAAGAGCAATTTTCTAAGGCTCATAGCTGATTTTATTCAGGAAAACTGTGGTACATAGCACAGAGTGTGGCTCAACGCAGGATTTTATTGTGAGAGATTCCCATAGCGACCACTTCCAATAAGAAAGCACTCAAACCTAAACCACGGGTAATTGCTTACGGGAGGTTTTACTGTAAGTGCATGAATGCATTATAATCTGCACTACACGCCATTCTTGCACACCCTACTCTCTTTTTTATCCTGTTACAAAATACCCACCCTGTAATATACAAGTAAAACATATTTATATGTGTCAATTATGATATAATAATCATATTATAATATTGTGATTGTGAATTATGTGTTTATGATGAAGACACACTGTACATAAATTTTACTGCAGATTGACCCAAGTTTCAATTTGATAATATTGCATTCACAGACCTCCCCTATGGTGGACAAAGCAGTATGACAGTAAAGGGAATGTTTTCTTTGTGGAGTAAGGATTACTTTTTTTTAATCTGCATTTCTTTGTTTCATTTCTAGCAATAAAATATTTTTACTTTTACAGTAAGTTACATACCTACCACACAGTGTAAAACCCAGGAACATTAAAGGGCACATTATCTTCTTTTAGACCTGTTCTGTACATTATTGTGAATTACCTGTGCCTTTTTTTTTTTTTTTTTTTTTTCTAAGATCTTGTTTTGTCTGTGCCTGTTCTATTATGAACCTAATCAGCCTGAAAGCAAAAGAATTTTTCTGGTCAGCCAGCTGCTACCAATCCTGTTCTGAAATTGACCCAAAGAAATAGAGGAAGTTACCAAAAATAACCCCAAGGAATTTCCAGTGGGAACACGGGTTGGTTTGCAGTTTGAATGTGACAGTAAGCCGTTCAAAAGCAGGATGACACTTTAATATCACTTCAGAGAAGTTTGCACTTTGACACTGTAAACATCATAAAAGCATAAGAAAGTAAAGAAAAATTAGGAAAAAAAAAAAAGATGTCAGACCCATGTTTTACAGGTCCCACTAGTTTATAATAACACAGTATTATTATTTTGGTGCATCCCCAGCTCCATCAGTGACATCACTACATATGTGGATCCTCGGTTGGCTTTAGCTTCCAGTTCAAGCTGTCCAGGTGATCAGCAGCGGAAGTTTAGCAGCTCAACAACAGCTCTGCAGGTGTTGAAGGGACAGGATCTTAGTGACCAAGTTGTCATCATAACTGGAGCTAATAGTGGAATCGGTCGGTAAAGCTGAATGTAAATTTCTTACACTGTACTAGAGTGCAGGTTGTTTTACAGCAATCTGATGTCATTTGTCTGCAGATACATGTAACCAGCAATGTTACAGATCTGTGCACAATATTATTTTGTTTTGTCAATAATTTATCATTATTTAGTTTGATCCTTTATATTAAAATTAATCAATCAATCAAACTTTATTTATAGAGGGTAACACTATTTAGTCCAGAGCACTAATAGCCCTGTGGCCCTCATGCAAACATTGTATAAACATGCATACAATAATTTCTGCATTCTGGTTGGCTGAGCACACATCAATTTATCCCAAACAGTGCAAAAATGTGAAATTTGGAAATTAAAAATTGCTGACAGCTGGCGTACGTATTTGCAAAGCCAAACAAAGCAAAAGGGCATGTTTTCATTCCTTAGGACGATTCCAATTCGTTTTGCGAGAAAACAAATCTTTGAGAAACATTGTGAATTGTAAAGAAATTGAAAAAATTGTGCAACGTAAATTATTGTATGCATGTTATTAACAAGTAATCACATGATTTCTCGTGCAATTTTGGAATAAATAAGTGCTCATAAATTTTTCAAAAACCACAAATTGCACTCGTGCAATTTAGTGGTCTTTGAAAAATTTGCTTGTGCTAATTTATTCCAAATTGCACTCGAAATCATGTGATTACCTATGGGTCATTCCGCAGTATTTTGGACAAAAATGTGAGTAGGAAAAAGTAAACAGGTTATGGGGCATCCATATGGACAATATTACAAACACTTCATATTTCTATTATAAATGATAAATAGATTGTCCACGTTGATAACATAGATTCTAAGCTGAAGACATGACTTCTGAACTGACAACATATACCGGTATATATACATTCTAAACTAAAAACATATTCTTAAATAAAAATATATATGCTAACTTGATGTGGACAAAAAGTTCCCCTCCATAACTTCCCCTCCGTAACGGAGCATCCTTACAAAAAAGATGCACTTACTGAATAATGGCAAGCAATTCAATTTTTTTATCGCAATAAATTAATAGCATATGCACTGTCAAATAATCAGAGCATACTCTTGTTTCAATCCATGTTGCAAACTCAGAGAAATTTGAGAGCAAAAACAAACTAGTGAAAAATGCCAATTCTCTGATTCCCCTCCGTAATGGGTAAATTTCACCCCTTAGTGCTGCCAGCATAAAAGCCCTGCAGTTTAAAACTTATTCAAGTTGTAGCATCCCCAAATCTCTATGATACCATATGCATTTTATTTGGCTGTTGTGGAATTTGTCAAATTTTGAGGCCTTGAAATGCTCTGATTTTCCCCTCCATAACATTACCAAATACTGTGGAATGACCCCTATACTAATTTTCATGTTTCTATAATTTCTAATGGAATATTCTCACATGATTTGAAATATGGTGCAACAATAGGCCTATATATCCATTAGAAATAACTAGCGGGACCCCACTAAAGCAAAGCTTGCATCCCAGCAACTTTACCTTACCAATCTTCTTAATATTTTTGAATTTCAAAATGCGCTGCCAAATCCTGAACATGCTGTGAGCCTTGAAATTTTGCATTATTTCCTACATATTTTTTTTCATGCTCTTTTCATTTCTCACACTCAAAAAGCCTTACATTGTACAGTATGTGACAAATTTTCAGTCATGTGGTGGATTTTGGTCATGTGACCAGCCTGATGCAAAAGGGTCTTTAACTGACACCCATATTTTATGAGGGCCCTGCTAGTGTTTAATAATACTTATATATATGTGTGTGTACTTGTAACTCTTCTGTAGGCTATGAGACAGCCAGGGCCCTTGCACTGTATGGAGCACATGTTATAATGGGGTGTCGAGACTTAGGAAAAGCTAACAGAGCAGCTGCTAGAATAAGGAAAGAACAGGTTGGTACCAGTGAATGCTGGAAATAATAATATTATTTACTTACCATAAAAGTGCTTCTGGTTTATCTGTCAAAAACCAAACCAAAGTAATTACACAGTCAGCCAATCACAGAGACTGTAAGAATTGAGACTTTCAACCAATCAGAAGTTGAAGTGATTCTCCTTTTTTTTTCTGTTAAACAAAATTTGTTTTTTAATATAATATACTTATACTGGTCTAATTACCAATTTCCTGACTTGTGTTTTATTCGATCTGTATATAAAATATATTGTACACATAATTATTATTAATATTATTGTATTGAGTTTTGCCTTGGATTTCAGAACCCAGAGCCAAGAGTGACTACAAAGCACTTGGATCTTGCATCATTTAGGAGCATCAGAAGTTTTGCTGAGGAATTTAAAAACCTAAATTTGTAAGAATTGTTGATAAATTATTACAGTATACACAGTATGTTGATTAGTTCACTATACCCACTAAAATGTGAATATATTTTTTATCTTTATACAATTCTTCACATTCATAAACAAAAAGTGACTATTTTAAAAGCTATTGTTATTGCCAGATGTTATGAATTACACAGTAGTTCAATGTAGTTTACTTTCAACTATTACTATAAAATAATGAAACAAAGTTCCAGCAGCTGTATGAAAGGGAATTTACAGGTAGTCTCAGGATGTCATACAGAAATCTTCAAATGGTTTGAGACTTCTGTAATGTTTTATAATTAAAGTTTGTAATTTGTTCCCTAGGCCTCTACACACCCTTATATGCAATGCTGCCGTGTTTGGTAACCCTTGGCAAGAGACAGAAGATGGTGTTGAGTGCACATTTGCCGTCAATCACTTGGGACACTTTTATCTTGTGAAATTGCTACAGGATGTTCTGTGTTCGTCAGCCCCAGCAAGGGTTGTCATGGTTTCCTCAGAGTCTCACAGGTCAGTAAATCTCTTAGTGTTGGGGTACGCTAAAGTAAAATGTGATCATATCCAAGGCTTTTGAAGGGACACAACATCATATATCACAGCTGTTTGACCCTTTAACAAAAAGTAAGTTGAGACTTGCTCTGCCCACAAATGCATCACAAGACATTATTTTGTTGCCAAGAATGGAATTGAAGGACCTTTAACTAATCCTGACAATGCTCTTTTCATTGCAGGTTTACAGATTTCAGCTACTCTGGGTCTTTGCCCATAACTTCTCTGCCTCTCTCCAGGGATAACTATATGTGTCTATTTTAGCATACAATCAGTCCAAACTATGTAATCTGTTATTTTCCATGGAGTTAAACAGAAGACTGCAGTCAGCTGGTGTAACATCAAATGCAGTACATCCTGGGAACTTGATTTACACATCTCTAGCTAAGCAGTCGTGGCTGTACTGGGTGCTGTTTCTTTTAGCAAGACCTTTCTCTAAGTCAGTGGTAAGTAGCAGAGTATATATAATAACTTCACATAATGTATAAAAGAGACAGCCTTGTTTGTTAGGAACATAGAATAGATGTCATTGTTGTAATTAGTCCCTCACATCCATATATTCTCTTTAATAATGTCTTTGCAACTTCGAACCCATGACCTTCACGATGCCAGTGCGACACTCTAACCACTGAGTACTTTAAGTAATATTACAATACCACCACTATCACAGCCTAGTTACAACAGACGTTCACATGCACTATTGATTATTTTGGTTTGATTGATTTGGTGGTTTGACATGTCTTGCTACAACAGATGCTCACATTCTCTATTGATTTTATATCTTCAAACAGAATTTCCTACCTGATTTTTTTTCTTCTAAGACTCAAGGTGCTGCAACTACAGTTTACTGTGCCACCTCTGAGGAGCTTGCTGAAGTTGGGGGACTGTATTTTAACAACTGCCAGCTGTGTGAGCCATCTGCCGAGGCTAATAATAGGGAAGTGGCAACAGCTTTGTGGCAACTGAGTGAGAGACTTTTACTTCAGGCAAAGATCAGCTCCCATTCAGTCATTGACTTGTAGATGTTTATACAGTTACTCAATGGCTTATCTGTGTTTTGGACTGCAATATGTGAAGAATGTTTTGGTCCTGTTAGCCGAGGTTCATTAGAGGAAAACGGTTGGAGTACATGTTTTATCAAAGTGAGAAGCTTAGAAATGACAAACATCACAGACGACACAAGTGAAATGTTACACTTCTAAACTGCAGAAGAAGATAGGAAAAAAATGGGTCAGCATTAGATGTCCTGTGTGTTCAAATGATGCACAGATGTACAAGGATGACAAGAATATAATAATTATAGTGGTATGCAATAAATAGAAACTTTTGCAACAATATGCCAACCCCAAAAACAGTGCCAGAAAACCTGCTTATTATGGTTTGCTACAAAGACACACGTACATCCCCACAGTGAAGAATCACATGAAAAATGTGTGGCATTCCATACAAACAGCTACATGGTAATGACAGAATGATATTGACAAAGAATGGTTTCATATTATGGACTTTGCTCGGGATTACCTTGTTATTGGAAAAGACTTGCCTGGCTGTTATCAGGTAATACTTTGTTTATTATATTTTATTGACAACAGAATATGCAGTAAACTACATTAGCCTGCATAGCCAGAATTCCTGTTTGCTTTCAGGCCAAGTTCAATCCGAGTGTAAGATTGGCCTGGAATGAACAGGAATGCCAGCTGTGCAGACTAGTAAACTATTTATACACTGTACTCTGACTCTGATAGGATTAGACTGTGACAAAAGACTGATTTTGCACCTGATACCACAGGCAGCCCAAGCTCTGAGTGCTATTTTGCTGATATCTTCGATAAAATAAAATAATGAAAAAAATCACGCTTTTATGTCTAGTAATATTGTGTCCTGAACACTTTGGAGCCGTTTTAGAGCTAAATAAAGATGTTTTAAACATGCTCCTTCCCCTCTAAAACGGCTCCAAAACGTTCGAAAGAGATCCAGGACACAATATTACTAGACATAAAAGCGTTATATTTTTCGTAATTTTATTTTATCGTAGATATCAGCAAAATCGCACTCTGAGCTTGGGCTGCCTGTGCTGATACTTTGCTTGACTGAAAAAAAAAGCTATACAAAGCAATACTAAAAAGTTTGTCTGTTTTCACCTGCTTGAGACTGCCTGCTGTTAAACTGAATCATGTTTTAATACCTATCTTATAAATTTTCCTGTCTGCTTTTTTCTATCTTCACAGGAGGACCTACAGCCAAACTACTTTACCAAGGCTAAGCTTCGGATCCTGCAATGTAGCAACTCGGGAGTACTTTGTGACACTGAATTACATCAAATGTAAAACTGCTTCATACATTACCCCTAACTGAGTCCTAATAAGGCTACAGTTCTTAATAAGTAATATTGTCAGTGATAGGTTTAAAAATATGTAAATACTAGGGTCATAGTTTCATGTTTACAGCTGATACAACAGCTACTGTGCAGGTATACCATGGAAAGGAAATAAGAATTTTTTTTTTTTTTCCCATGAGCCTGAACAAAGTATGTGCAAGATTGAACCTGGGGAACACGTCCACTGTGCCACCAGGACAACTCTAATGTTATTAGAGTTCTTTACACGTACTGGTACCATGTATGTTCCTTCAGAGACACAACTTGCCTCACAAAAACTAGTCAACAGCCCAAGGCCATTCAGCTGAATTGGCAGGTGACAATATTATGCTATTTCTGTTGATCTTCTGAAACTCTACACTTTTCTGAGAATTCCTTAGCCATCAGCAGTGACTCCTTTTCCCACAGTTCCTTCAAGGCAGGATCAAGTTTGTCAGCCAAGATCATTTCCTCAATTTCATTTCCGCTGAATCTTAAGTAATCATTTCCCTCTTTGTGGACTAGCCTCCAGATGTTATCAGCTTTTTGTTTTTCTTCTGCAGTTAGGTAAACTTTGCCAACTCCTAGTCTAGCTTTCTCCACTGAATAGACATTGATAAAACACTGAAGACAAAGAAAACAAGAGAATTCCCATTATGATCACAGGAATTCAAAAACAACTTTTAATCATAGGAGTACATAACTTCTTTGTGTGTGTGTGTGTGTGTCTACCTGGCTTCGTTGTATGTTTTCCTGTTTGTTTGCTTGTCTGTCATTTTGTTACTACTTTATCAGATTTATATTTCTATTGAAAGTAGTATACCAACCACTGTCATATGCAAATTCAATAAAAATTTGAAAATACAAAAAAAGAAAAAACCTTATGTTGACATCACTTTGGGTGCATTGCCAGCCTTTTGATGTAGTCTCTCAAACTTCTCCAAACCCTTCTACATGGATTGTCTCTAAAAAGCCTCTTTGGGGAAAGTCAATAAAGTATGTATGTATAGATACTGTAGGCCATTTCCAAGATGCCTTTAAGTTTCCCTCTTTTATAAACTAGTCTAAGACAATATTCACATGAAATATAATGAGTTTTACTTGCATGTCTATCTTGCTTTGAAAAGAGGCAAAAGGCAACTTGGAAATCAGCTACTGCCACTTGATCTTCATACTACTGCTCCCTTGATAATATGTAATATTAAGGGTACGATTGATTTACCATATTCCGGAATAGGAATAGCTAAAATGATCCCAAGCTTTGCTTGTTCTGGGAGAAATGTTTTTGGGATTGTTTTCCAAACCTTCATGCTGACATTTCAAACAGCTCCTGATACATCTCCACATAATTCAGCTCCAAAGCAAAATACTTTATCAATAAGTATTGCTATTCCCATTCCAGAATAGACCCAATCGAATGTGCCTAAGCAATCTACTGGGCACCTGTTCACCGAAGCCTTCACTTGAAGTGCCCAGGCGAAGCCTCTGAGCTAGTTGGTGAATCTGCTGTCGCTGTCCCTTGTTCAGGGATGGTGGAAATGTGAGCACTGCATCTGGGTCCTTTTTACCAATGTCATGGAACCACTGCCAGCAGAAAATAACATAATAAATATTTACTATATGGTACATAATTAATGAAGAAAACAGGCCGGGAGTTTGGAGGAACCAGAAAAATATTTGGTACAGGCAGACTCTGGGTAATGTTTCTGTCTAATTATCTTATAATACTATAATTAATTTTATCTCACAGGTAATCAATGAAACCATTACAACTTACTTTTGGCTTCTAAATGCATGTCAAACATGTTTTCTTACAGCTTTTTGTAATTGGCACTATAATACAAACTTGCATATTTACTAACTTTGGTTTTGGCTTCACAAGCTGGTCATCTAAAAGCTGCTCATTTTAAATGTAATTCAAAAGCTGCTCTGAGGTTGGGAAGGATAGGGTAAAGCTCAACTTAGTTTTGTGGCAGTTTACATAAGTGAATGTATTTTATTATAATAATATCTAACCTTCAATACTTCCTGCAATTTTGCTGTCTGAAATGGAACTCGGAACTTTATCCCTTTTTTGGTTGATAAGTGATCATGCTCCTCAACAAGAACTTCCCCTGGGAGATCTAGCATGTAAAAACAGTTAAGTAATCACTAAATTCACCCTTCTTACTCTAATATAATATTTAAGAAGTATATAACACGTTCCTAAGTAAGTAATATAGCCTCATCTAAACATGCAGGAAATTAGGAGAACACGAGCAAGGAAAACCATGAGGCCGCTGAGTCAATAAAATACTCTCATCTAACACACGTCTTTTTAGCCAATGATGTTGAGCGTACAGTCATAATTATTTTATAATCATTGTTCAACCAGCCTTTTATATTTAATGTATTAAACTAAAATTACCCTATAAGCAGAACCAAAAAAATAGGAAGCTCTGCCAAATTTGTGTCATCTACGAGTAAAATTTACTCGTAGATGACACAAATTTGGCAGAGCTTCCATTTAATGTTTTAATATAAGCTATACATAATTCATGGAGTTTTCCAAATTGTATTTCATTCTGGTCTTACCACTGTGTTCATGGTGAGATTTTAATGTCACTATGTACACCTGATCATCTACAATATCACTGAGTGTCCTCCGTTGTTGTCCATACCCATAGGAGGAGTGACCCCTGCGGGCGCCAGGTGGAATGTACCGACTCATACAAGCACATTAAGAACCTGACGATAAGATGAGACAACAGAAGTAAGATGGGGATTTGCAAGGCAACCATTTTTATAATTATGTATCCTTGCTAACTGATTATTGACCTTGAGTCACTGAAGACATCCAGGACTTATTTTTTACATCTGTATTTAACAGTCTCTGTCAGTACTCAATCTAATTTCAACTTGTTTAGATGGCAAGTTTTTCTGCCAACACCAGCTGCTAATACAGTAAATCTCTCCTGAACATTATTTTATATACAGTATTTATTACCAGCTAAACAGCTAATTCAAAAAGGCAAAAGGAGCTGCAGCAATAAATTTGGATTATTTTCCTGGTGCTGAGTTGACAAATGAATGCTTACAGCAAGGGGGAGGGGGAGAGGCTTAGCAGACTGAGGAAGGCTTATTTCTAAAATTGACCTTGAACATGAGGGAAGGGGCTTATTAGAGAGGGAGGGTTACTGTATTATGGAAAATACATGTACATGTAAAAGAAACAAAGATAAAAGTGATCACAACACGAGACATTCTATCACTGTCTTGATGTCAAGGGGTTTCTTGAAATGTTGACAGTGCCTTTGTCATGTAGTACACTAAACTACAGCACAAAAGCACAGGTAAAATAACGATAACATATACATGATTTATTATAATATTGTTAAGTGATAAAAGCAGAATCGAGTAGTTAAAAAAACTGCATGTACAATCAATCAGTTTTCAACGCAGAAATCTAGCTCAAAGCAAAATTCACAAAATTGAACCACTGATTATCCCGTGTACTTACCGCACATTGTAATAGACTGTTTTCTTCCTTCTTCATTTTCTGTCAAGAAGCCGTGTCCTGGGAATTTACGTGTGTGACTGTAGGCCAACGAGATTAAGTTGCAGAGAAACTCCCTGTCGTTTCTTACACCTCATAAAAGGATTAAAAACCGATCAGAAACATTTCTGGCTGCCGAAAAGCGAAGGCGACAGCCGGATTCGATTGCCAGGAAAAGACGATTTCTCTTGCACGGCGAGACTCGTTCTCAGGCTCCTGTTTGCTCAGTACTGGAGCCTAGGAACAAGTGAACATGTGGGGAATACCCAAATACGGAATTGGCTTCAGTGATCAACCCTGGCTGATATGTTACATTTTGCGGCTTCTGAGAATAGCATGGGATAGGGGACTGATGTTTACTATTGGTACATCCAACACATCAGGACAACAAGAGACAGTGGTATGGAATGAAATCCACCACAAGACAGAAGTATTCTCCAATCACTCAGGACATGGCTACCCAGATCCTAACTATCTGGACAATGTGCTCGCAGAACTGACTGCACATGGAGTGGAAGAGGACGAGGCCAGTAGTAAATCTAACTGAGCATACACACCAGGAAAAAGAGATTGCACTGAAGGGAAATGTCAGTATTTATGACCCATCAAATATTTCCTCTCGTGCGTGATTGGTTCAAGCGTGACACGTGACCAAATAACGTCCACTGTCAGCAAATAACCCCCGCCTGGCAAACTGCCGCTACAATAACAAGCACATGCGGTACAGTATTTTAATCAGTCACAAAAAAACATTACGTGATGAAACTATTTGCATTGGCTACTGAGGAGGACATTGGTCGAAAAAGCAGTTCAGGGAGTCTACATCTTTTGCCGCTCGAGAGGATATTTGATTGTCCTTGGACATCATCTGTTCCTCTAAACTGTTCACTTCTCGACAATATTACCTATGCACATCAGTTTCCTCGTCAAAAATAGTTTGTTTCATATCTGGGTACAAAAGATTGACCCATTACACAAATTCTGTCTTTCTAATAAATTACTCTAACAAACAATCAGAACATATATTAAATCAAGTAGTTTCATTATTTTGCACAAGCTCTCTGAAACTGAATTCAGCCATTATCAACTGCCAATGAGTGGTCAAAAGCTGCAGACTTGCTCTATTGGGCAGTATACATATATCTATGCTCACAAAACCAGTATTACTTAAAGAAAAATGCTATAAGAGAAAAATTGTCAAACTCGATGAAAAAAATTCACCGCCCGGCGGTCATGAAAATTTTCTGAAAAATGTTACCACCCTGCGCCCTCTTTTCCTATATGCCTGCAAAGTGGCATCGTGAAGACGGGGCCTGTGCTATGAACTTAGTCAGACACAAGAACTACACTTCAGCCGATCCGCGATGTCTATTAATAATTGAAGCGTAAGTTTTCTTCTCTAATTGTTATTAAATATGCAAAGAAAGCCAGGCCTTGGAGCTTGAAAACTTTGAAATCGGGCAGGCGCAAGTCCAAGCAATTCTTTAAAACGGGAATCTCCTTTCCGCTTTCAAAAGTCACGGAGGGCCACAAACAAAATGTTGTAAATTTTCGTAAAACCAATCGCAATTACTTGGTTTTGATTTTGGTATTGCTTGTACTTCTAATTGGTCTGACATGTTTTTGCTCGCCACATTGATTGGCTCTGTGATTACTTTGGTTTTGGCTTTGGACAGTCATCCGAAAAGCGCTCTATTCGGAATCAAACTAAACCTTCCAAAATGCTTTTGCAATTAAATTTTACCAAAAGAGGATACTTATGCTGACGTCCCAATCTTAATCAAACAATTAAGTTATTTAGAGTTTAGAATCTTGTACTTAGAGTACAGAAACTTGTACTTTTTATCCGTACTTTACTTGTCTCTAGCTCCTATATTGTATCCTATTGTAATATATATTTAAAGTTCCCTTTTCCTATATTGGGTCTTATGATGCATCCTACATAATGTCCTATTTATATATTGTAATAATTGTGCCCCAATTCCGTAATAACGAATGTTAAATCCGGTTCACTTATCCTATTTTCCCTCTACTTTTGTATCAGTATGTAGTTTTTCCCGCCTCGACTAGCTTGTGCTTCCAGCGGTGCAGCGTTAATTCCTGTAATGCATTCTGTAATAAAATATGAATCAAGTGTAAAAGAGTGTCTAAAGCCCAGTGGCCTGTTTTACACTTTCTGACTCCATTATCAATGAATATGAACTAAAATTTGGTCTGTAAAGATATCAAAATCCTCAACTTAGCGTTCTTATAGTCACTACTGGACATTTCGCTGCATCATGGCTTTGGAAAAGGAGTCACATCTTCTCCCAGGAGAACAAAAGGAGCCCAGTAGCGGGGATGGTGGAATTTCTTGTATTCTCTTACGTCCTTCATAGCTTGATTGAGTGCCCCATTTGCACTTTCGCCATTCTTAAGGTACTCGTAGAAACGAGACATAAAACACGTAGTGGCCCCATCGTCAACCGCCCACAATGTTACAAGAACAGCTCTAGCTCCAGCTCCGAGAAACGCACGAGCTATACCGACTACTCCCTCTCCTTCCATGACGTCACCACATCCACTGTGACAGCAACTAAGAACAACCAGCTTTGCCTTGATCCGTTTGCGTTCGAGATCGGAAATAAGAAGCATGAGATCAGCAGCTTGAGGAATTTCAGGCATTTCAGGAGAACGGGCAAGCAAGATCTCTCCCCTATCTTTATTTCCGTGTGCTGCAACATGAATTAAACTGGCACTTTCAACTCTCCGTAGAAACCTCTTTTTGGTCGCCTTATTCCCCACAAGTGGCTTAACGTGGAGAATTTCACTGATCAATTCCACTTCTTTCATTGCGAATGGTAGTCTTGGCGCAGTAATAACTTTACCATCCTTCCACACTTTGCCCACTTCTGGCTCTCCCACTATTAAGGGTCTTGCCTGGCCTGACAGTACCTCAACCGGGTGTTCTTTAATCATCTTTGCTGTTGTTAGAGATGGAATTAGTCTCACTCGTAACGATTCTCCCACGTAGTGTCCGTTCTTATCCTTGAGGGCGGCAAATGGAACCAGAGCGAGTCTTCCATCAGGAACGATAATTAACTGAGACCCCACCACATGTTGTCGAACAGGCTCCAGAAGAATCTGGTAAAGAGCTTTCAGCAAAGCGTTCATTTCTAAATCATCCGGCTCTTTAGAAGACCCCGCGGATACCGTCCTACTGCCCACACCCTGTTTTTGCGCAGATGCGAATAGTGGGGACCCGGGCTGAGATGAAACTAATTCTTGAACTCTTCGATCGACAGGCTTGGCGGCACGAGCTAGTACCCATTCTGATTTCTTCTTAAAGGGTCTCGACAATTCTTTTGGGTAAAGAAACGATAGTGAGCGATCTTCGCACCTGGCATTCTTACTTGGTTGTATGGACTCTACAGCCTTACTAATAAGAGAATCCAAATCCTCAGTACAAGTTTTGTGATGAAACAAAACATCTCCATTTGGCTGAATGACCCAAGTACAAATATCACGGCTAAGTAACGCAAAGAAAAGGACCGTACTTCCCAGAGTATTGACCACCTTACAGGCTTTATTGAGATCTTCAATCCTGGATTTCCACTTGACGGGATCGGTGGACATCAGGTCAACTAAAGCTCTTGAACGCCCGTTTTCAGAAACAATTAGAGCCTCACCCTTTTTCTTTTGATACAGAAGGGTTTTAACCAAATGTTTATACGTCTGCACAAACTTCTCGATGAAAGTAACTTTATATTCATCCCAGTTGGGCACAGCTTCCAGCAGTTTAAAGTAGCACTTTACACTTTCCCTTAAATTGCTTTCAGCATCACCATACTGGCCGATAAAGTCGTAAGAAGCACCAAGGTTGGCATAAGCTCTTCCTTCTCCATTTTTGTCTCCAATCTCTTTTGCGGTAGTAAGGCACATTTTCTGGTATTCAATACCCTGGTCGTACTGGCCGAGAGAGCTATAGGAAACACCAAGGTTGCCATAAGCTGTTCCTTCTCTATTTTTGTCTCCAATCTCTTTTGCGATAGTAAGGCACATTTTCTGATATTCAATAGCTTGGTCGTACTGGCCGAGAGAGTCATAGGAAACACCAAGCTTACCATAAGCTGCTCCTTCTCCATTTTTGTCTCCAATCTCTTTTGCGCTAGCTAGGAAAATTCTCTGATATTCAATAGCCTGGTCGTACTGGCCGAGAGAGTTATAGGAAACACCAAGGTTGCCATAAGCTCTTCCTACTCCCCTTTTGTCTCCAATCTCTTTTGCGATAGTAAGGAACATTTTCTGATATTCAATAGCTTTGTCGTACTGGCCGAGAGAGTCATAGGAAACACCAATGTTGCCATAAGCTCTTCCTTCTCCATTTTTGTCTCCAATCTCTTTTGCGATAGTAAGGCGCATTTTCTGATATTCAATAGCCTGGTCGTACTGGCCGAGAGAGTAATAGGAAACACCAAGGTTGCCATAAACTGTTCCTTCTAGCTTTTTGTCTCCAATCTCTTTTGCGATAGTAAGGCACATTTTCTGATATTCAATAGCTTTGTCGTATTGGCCGAGAGAGTGATAGTAAACACCAATGTTGCCATAAGCTGTTCCTACTCCCTTTTTGTCTCCAATCTCTTTTGCGATAGTAAGGCACATTTTCTGATATTCAATAGCTTTGTCGTACTGGCCGAGAGGGCAATAGGAAACACCAAGGTTGCCATAAGCTGTTCCTTCTCCATTTTTGTCTCCAATTTCTTTTGCGATAGTAAGAAACATTTTCTGATATTCAATAGCTTTGTTGTACTGGCCGAGAGAGTCATAGTAAACACCAATGTTGCCATAAGCCCTTCCTTCTCCATTTTTGTCTCCAATCTCTTTTGCGATAGTAAGGCACATTTTCTGATATTCAATAGCCTGGCCGTACAGGCCGAGAGATTCATAGGAAACACCAAGGTTGCCATAAGCTGCTCCTTCTCCATTTTTGTCTCCAATCTCTTTTGTGATAGTAAGGCGCATTTTCTGATATTCAATAGCCTGGTCGTACTGGCCGAGAGAGTTATAGGAAACACCAAGGTTGCCATAAGCTGTTCCTACTCCTTTTTTGTCTCCAATCTCTTTTGCGATAGTAAGGAACATTTTCTGATATTCAATAGCTTTGTCGTACTGGCCGAGAGAGTAATAGGAAACACCAAGGTTGCCATAAGCTCTTCCTTCTCCATTTTTGTCTCCAATCTCTTTTGCGATAGTAAGGCACATTTTCTGATATTCAATAGCCTGGTCGTACTGGCCGAGAGAGCTATAGGAAACACCAAGGTTGTCATAAGCTGTTCCTTCTCCATTTTTGTCTCCAATCTCTTTTGCGATAGTAAGGCACATTTTCTGATATTCAATAGCTTGGTCGTACTGGCCGAGAGATTCATAGGAAACACCAAGGTTGCCATAAGCTCTTCCTTCTCCATTTTTGTCTCCAATCTCTTTTGTGATAGTACGGCACATTTTCTGATATTCAATAGCTTTGTCGTACTGGCCGAGAGAGTAATAGGAAACACCAAGGTTGCCATAAGCTCTTCCTTCTCCATTTTTGTCTCCAATCTCTTTTGCGATAGTAAGGCACATTTTCTGATATTCAATAGCTTGGTCGTACTGGCCGAGAGTGTTATAGGAAACACCAAGGTTGCCATAAGCTGTTCCTTCTCCATTTTTGTCTCCAATCTCTTTTGCGATAGTAAGGCACATTTTCTGATATTCAATAGCTTGGTCGTACTGGCCGAGAGATTCATAGGAAACACCAAGCTTACCATAAGCTGCTCCTTCTCCATTTTTGTCTCCAATCTCTTTTGCGCTAGTAAGGAACATTTTCTGATATTCAATAGCCTGGTCGTACTGACCGAGAGAGTTATAGGAAACACCAAGGTTGCCATAAGCTCTTCCTACTCCCTTTTTGTCTCCAATCTCTTTTGCGATAGTAAGGCGCATTTTCTGATATTCAATAGCTTTGTCGTACTGGCCGAGAGAGTCATAGGAAACACCAATGTTGCCATAAGCTGTTCCTTCTCCCTTTTTGTCTCCAATCTCTTTTGCGATAGTAAGGCACATTTTCTGATATTCAATAGCCTGGTCGTACTGGCCGAGAGAGTTATAGGAAACACCAAGGTGGCCATAAGCTGTTCCTACTCCATTTTTGTCTCCAATCTCTTTTGCGATAGTAAGGCACATTTTCTGATATTCAATAGCTTTGTTGTACTGGCCGAGAGAGTCATAGGAAACACCAAGGTGGCCATAAGCTGTTCCTTCATTATTTTTGTCTCCAATCTCCTTTGCGATTGCAAGGCACAGCTGAAAATGTTGTATAGCCTTTTTGTACTTTCCAGTAGAATGGTAATGAAAACCAATTTTGTTGTGAACTTGTATTAATAGTTTTGATTGCTTGTTCCTAAGCTGCTCCACGAACTCTAAGGAGTTGGGGATCGAAAGCAGTTCTTCCATTGGTGGTTCTCGCCCTGTATAACCGAAGAACTTCGTGAGATCTTCCTAATATCCTTGTAAGGATAAATCCGTTTTCGTGTGCTTAATTTTATTTCTATTTGCAAGATCACGCTTTGAAAGCGTTTCTACGATTAGTCAATTTAAGTGTTGATTTTTGATACAGGTAAGACTATGTTGTTCGTCAGTTATTGACAATTTATTTCATAATGACTTTTTTGAAAATAGTTTCTTTTGGACTGAACACACTGTAAACAAAACCGCAATGATAGTGTAAACATCTCTCGTGTGACATTCCTCGCTTTCAATTTTATATTTGTTACAGAGCACGAATACTCGAAAGCCTGATACAAAAAACGTATTGAGTTAACAAAAGAAAACACATAAGTAGTGAAGCGAAGGCTGGATTAATCGTGGCCTCTGATTAGAAAAAAGAGTCAAGGTCAAACTGTCGTAATCGATTGTGCATAAAAAGATATGTCACGCATTCTCAAGATGCAGGGTCGCTCAACCTCTAAGAAGCAAGTGTATGAGTGTTGTAATAATAATTTTTAGTTTAATCAAGGTGTCAAAAGAGCAAGGTGTCAAAAGCCAAGTTCTCTATACTGTGTGATATTTTTATGGTGAGAAATTGGAAGTCTCTCTTGGGAGTTCCGCTCTTGTCCCCTACTTTCCATTTTATATTCTGGTCTCGACCCAACCCACGCCGCGAGCTCACTGGTAAGGCCAGTCTAGTTTCTCTAATAGTACTATAGGTAGTATTACGTAACATTAGGTATGTGTATGGTGATAAATTTGTAAAAGCTATATGTTTTCCTAATTTGAAAACACTCATATATATTTTACTATTTCCGTTTTGTGGTTTTGGGGTGAAATAAGTTCTTTGTAGTTGGCCACTGACTTGTTAATTTCTTGAAAAAGAGCGTTACGTTTGTCGGCATATATTTGACATTTGAGGAGGAAATTTTTTCGTCTTCCATGTGTTGACTGGGCTTACGTAATTTCTGTTATAACGACCACACTCAATTTCTAGTATGTGATCACTAATTCTCAATTTAGTTAGAGCTCTGCGGTGTGTTCTGTATTTTGAATCTCGATTAAGTAATTCTCAAATTCGTATTTGGTTTTGAACTCAGGGTAGGTTCTTAGTTTGTTCCCTCCTACCGATCTGGATTCATCATTGAATCGTTCGTCCTTGCTGATTTGCAACATTTCACGTCCCTCGGACTGACGTCCAAAAAGAAATGCTTCCAAAATTTTCCTCATAATAGCTTTTGGTAATCCTTTTTACGCTATAACTGATTGCAAAAATATTATAGTCTGGAATAACACGCCATTCATTCTCAGTTAAAGTGCACCAAAACGGCTTTGTATCTGTCTTTGTTGAAGATGTATGTCTGTGAGACCAAACAGCGAGTTTGTTTAATGACTTTAGATAAGTATAAACAAGAGAGGAAAGAATAGGTTAAAAACTAGTCTATTTTCCTACAGCATGCAAATGTGGTCAAAAAATCAGAAAACTAAAATGTTTACTGTCAGCAAAAGTTGTAAATTTATCATGACACGCTTTTTTCTTGCATGCCCTTCAACTCTCGCCTTTCAGGAGCTCGAAACTTGCAGAATTTATATTTCGGTTTCACAGACGGAACGACATCATAATTTAGATATTTTTTATTTAATTTTTACTTTTGTTATTTATTTTTTTGCTTTTGATTCAGCGATAGTCATCATAGTAATAAAGTTTGTACGACATTCATTCACTTTTCATATTATTTTCAAAAGATCTATCGAACCAAACGTAAAAAGAAACATCAATAAGAATACTAATAACGGTAATAATTGTTGTGAGATTCCTGTAACCACTGAATGACGCAATTAGTGACACGTTATGCGCTCGACCGGTGTGTTCTGTTGGTGTAGATAGACAAAAATATGTAAAGAGAATTTATTATATCCATCAATGCCACGTAATCATGGTAAATATTTTTCTTGTTCCTTGCGTAAGGGTTAGACGTAGTTTTGTCACACTCTAAACATCCCTGTTGCACTTTCTGTGCCGCATAGTTGGTTGAAATCATGTTTTGATTCTAGAGGTATAAGGTCATTTGCCAGATCAGTTGCCCACATATCAAAAAATTGGGCACGTCGAAAATTTAGTCTCTTGACGAAAGTGTCGTGGACATAAAACGACACTTTTCAACAAATGCTATAAATATGAAGAAAGTCAGGCCATTCGCCCATTGATCAAAGAAAATAAAATCATATGAAACTCACTCTTAACAAAAGGTCTTATGACGTATCTACTGCCACGCCCATAACAATGGCTCACTCAGAATCATCGCGTTTTTCGCACTTTTTCTTCTCGCGCTCGTTTCTCGTTTAAAAATCCGTCGATGCACCTCCGGATTTGAAAAATGTAATCTTCATGCTTTCCAAGTATATATTTTTTGGCCCTTATAACAACATTTTAGGTGCGGGTTTTTTAGGTTATTTTCTATCAGTTGGATGAAATTAACAAGGCATTTTGGCGTTTTGAGACAACTGGCCGCAAACATTGGGTTCTAGTTCTTCTGCGCAAGCGTGTATCTCAGATGCACCAACGGATTGCGAAAGATGGTTAAATTCCCCGCATTTTGGTATATAAAACTTGCACATTCGGTAAAATTTAGGTGCGGGATAACGACATTCAAATCTCCAGATGTGCTCGATGTTGAGATAGCGGCCAGCGTCGTGTACGGTGCAGCTGAAGAGGATTTGTCAAGGTTCGGAAGGCGCCTTTGGAGCACAACTTTGGTCAGTTGGCTACAAAATAAGCAAGTAAATGAATTTCGTATTCCTGTTTTGTGATTCGGAGAGTCTCGAACGATAACAATAACTTTTTAATACAGTATTTATACACCGAAAATGCTCTCGCCGGCATATTTCGCGGGGAACCATTATAGCTTTGATTTCTCAGATGTATAGTTTTGTAAAGCACATGAAATATGAAAATGGCTGGGTCATTAAAAAATAGAAAACTTGTTCCTCTTTGTATTTTGTGTGAAAGGGGCTCTAAAAGAACACATATAAAGCTGTCTCGATGGGTATATTTTTAGAATGAGGCATATATCACAAATCAGAAGATTGAGTGTATTTGCATGGTGTGAACCAGAGTTTGAATAGCATGTAGATTGTGGTTGTCTGGGTAAGAGTACTCTTCAGGAAAATTGTCACTCGGACAATCACAACCCACATTTAGTGTATTTCTTGTCATATATTCCAGTCAAAAATTGATATAGCTCTGTATATCAACAACTGTGTACACTTTGAACTTAAGCTTAGAATGTACAGTATACTTCCAACTAGTGAATACACTAATACTAAAAGATTGAAGTGCAGTGCAATGCTGTACTAATAAATTGTACATACTAAAAAATGTATGTCTTAGTTAATATAGTATTAATTATGGTGCAGGTGATATAAAAAAACTTAAAGTTAAAATACTCATGTTTTAGCCAACAGTTAAAATCTCAGAGTGTGGATTTCAGTTAGCACTAGTTTAAAATGGAATGACTTTGTACACATCAATTTATCTTCAAAATACTGTTGGCTGAGATAAACAGTTTAGAAACACACTTTAGACCTATAAATCATAATGGAGTTGATTGTCTTCTAACAGGTTTTTGTAAACAGGAAATTTAGTTTCTTGAAGCAGCAGCTGACAAATGGGTAAACTGTATATCTGTCAATAGTTTCCACTTTTTTATGTGCAAAGCATTTAATCTCTGGCCACATTATAGAATAGGATGGCACATGGAAGCCATGTGCAATGTGAAACATTGGAGGATGTGCTACATTTCTGTTTTCAAACAGCTTGCAATTTATTGTTATATTCAAGTTAAAACATTGGAAGGAGGGGAAAATAGGTAGAATAAATCAGTTGTCTCACATTTTGTGTGGACAGTTTGCGAGCCAGCGTGAAAAACATTCTTTAAATATAAACTCCTTGTAAAATTCAGAGAGGAAACATGATCAGTATAAATGCAGATAACAGCCATGCATGTCATGTTTGAATCTACATGGCGTCATAGGCCACAGCTTTATTTTAGTTTCACGGGAAGTCTGACCAAAGAATCATATTGCTTGATCATTAAACGGCTCACTGCTCAGGACAAACATTTTTGTACACGCTGGAATGGGAAACACCAAAGAGCCTCCACATCGAACCGCCACCAATCATCGAATTTCGAAGTTCAGTCTTTATAGTCATCAATCTTTATTTAAACACGGTATTTCTCTCATATAAATGCTCTTCTAGAAATCCGTATAACCTATACTAATTGATAATAATAAATAATAATAATAATAATAATAATAATAATGATTATAATAATTGCAAATATTTCAAAATGCTAAAAATGTATTACATACAATCATTTAAATTCTAAAAAATACATTATATCCTAGTATAAAAGTTCCCCTAAAGTTATTGTCCTTTTAAAAACTATGAAGACTAAAATGGTTATAAAAGATTTAAAAAGGATCTTAAATTTGTCTGACTTCTAAGGTCATTCGATAGGTTATTCCAGAGAACCGCCCCTCTATAATGGAAGCTATGTTTCCCTGCTTCAGTGTGTGGTCTTGGTACAAATATGTTATATGATGAGTTTCTTAAATTATAGCAATGTACAGAGTTTGTACTATCAAAGATTTGGGTCAAATAGTTTGGTACAATTTCATTAATTGACTTGTACATTAATATAGCTAACTGTTTTGACCTTCCTGTCCCAAGATTATCCCACTTTAGTTCATCCAGTATGTCAACTGACCGCCTATCATAATTTGAGAGGGTCACCACCCTGGCAGCTCTGTTTTGGAGGGTTTGTAGTTTGTCAGCCATCCCTTTCGCACAGCTTCCTCATACTGAACTACAGTAATCGAAATATGGTAGTACAAGAGAGCTGTACATCGTGAGTAATGTATCATATGGTACAAGATGTCTGACACGCCTTAGAGCTCCAATCCCCCCTGATGCTTTCTTTAAAATTTTGTCTAGTTGCTCCTTCCAAGTTAATGATTGGTCTATCTCAACTCCTAGATAATTATATGTTGTTTCCCTTAGCAGGGGTTTGTGATCTACCAGTACTTGAAACTGATGCTCAAGATGCTTTATCTTATATTGACTAGCTATTATCATATATTTTGTCTTGACCACATTCAGGCTCAGTTTATTTGCTTTTAGCCATGTATGTACTTTGCATAGGTCATGATTCATCTGTTGTTCTAGTATTTTCTCGTCTGAGTTTGCGATAGTTAAGCTAGTATCATCTGCATACATCCGTACTTTAGAGTAGAGATCACAATTTGGAAGGTCATTTATATAGATTATAAAGAGTAGCGGACCAAGGATAGAACCTTGGGGTATTCCACATTTTATTGTACAGCTATCTGACAGCACACCATCAACAAAAGTTTTTTGTTTTCGTTCTGTAAGGTATGAAGCAAACCAGTTTAGGCTTGCTTGGTCGACACCATAAAGTTTCAGTTTACCTAACAGAATTTTGTGGTCCATGGTGTCAAAGGCCTTTTTTAGGTCCAGAAAAATAACTCCGTTTAGAAGACCCTTATCTATATTTTGGTACCAGTCATTTGTGGCATCTAGTAGAGCCGTCAATGTGGAATGTAGGGGTCGGAAACCTGATTGTGAATCTGTAAGTATGCCATGTTCTGTAAGATAACTGTAAAGTTGGTTAAAGATAATCCTTTCTATGAGCTTAGTGACAGCTGGCAGAACTGAAATAGGTCTATAATTATCTGGAATGCACTTCTTATCATCTTTGTATAATGGTGTCACTCTAGCAATTTTCCAATCATTTGGGAAGGTCATAGTTCTAATAGAAAGGTTAAATAAAAAGGTAAGAGATGGGGCTATTATTGTGTCTGCCTCCTTTAACAGCCTAGTGCTGATACCATCTAAACCGCAAGCTTTATTTGTTGGTAGAGCTTTTATCAACTCAATAACCTCTGTATTTGATGTCTCTTTAATACTGAAGGAGTGTTCAGTAGGAGTGATATAGTTTGAGAACTGCCTTGAAGAGGGTGGCAGTCGAGAAGCTAGCTTTGGCCCAATTTCAGTAAAATGGGAGTTTAGAGCATTACTGATTTCCTCTGGGGTAGTATGGTTTATATCATTATATATGATATTTTTAATAGATATTGTATTAACTCTGCTGCCCAGTAAGTTATTAATGCCTTTCCATGTTTGTTTTATATTCTTAGAATTTTCTCTGAAGTACAAATTATAGTATTCCTCTTTAGCAGATTTAATACTATAATTGACTCTATTTTTAATATGTTTATACTCCCCTTACCAAACGTTTAATATGGGTAATACATTGGCTTAATATGGGCCACATATGTCCCATATATGGTAATGATATGGGTCCTAGAATTTAAATACGGATTTCATATGGGCACCATTTTCGATATATGGGGAAAACATGGGTAAGAAAATGTGAGTCAGTGATGCATGGGTAAAATATGGGAATGAAGCTTCCCATGCACTTCCCATATTTATCTGAATCTATGGGAAAATACATTATATGGACAAAATATGGGTAACAGCAACCCATACATTTTCCATATTATTTCATCTCAATTACAGAGATATTATATGGGCAAAATATGGATAACAACAACCCATACATTTCCCATATTATTTCATCTCAATTACAGAGGACATTATATGGGCAAAATATGGGTAACAACAACCCATACATTTCCCATATTATTTCATCTCAATTACAGAGGACATTATATGGGCAAAATATGGTTAACAGCAACCCATACATTTCCCATATTATTTCATCTCAATTACAGAGGACATTATATGGGCAAAATATGGTTAACAACAACCCATACATTTCCCATATTATTTCATCTCAATTACAGGGGACATTATATGGGCAAAATATAGGTAACAAAAGCCCTTGCAAGCTGAAATGTAAATGTCTGTGTTTACACCATGTATGTGACAGGACTGCAACAATATAGTTCAGTCACACAAGTAGTCATTAGCGGAAGTGTTTCAGTTTATTATTCTGTTCATCAGTTCAGTCACAAGAAAGTTGACATCAAGTATCTTGACATTTAATTGCTGCACTAACCTCGATCACCCGTATGGTAAATTTATAGTCTCACTCAGGAATCAAAAGGCAGTCAATTTTTGCGAGCGTAATGGCAATTCCTCGCAGTTCCATGTATTTACACATCCTTGGCTTCTTTGGTGCAACGGTTTACAGTGACATTTCAAGTTCCTGCAGTGGAGTCTTCGAAATATTTCAAAATGTCTTCCAAGTTCCAATACGGTACATGTGCAAACAGCTCCAGCACGAATAGTATTCATCACACAGTTTTCATGTGGAAGATACTCCTCCAAACATGGCCAAAGGAACAAACTCTCGCTGGAAAGTGATGTAATCTTGTGGTAAACTCCATAGATTTAGTTAAAAGCCTTGGAAAACTGCACAAACACTCGATCGACACGCAACGTAAAAACGTCATAGAAAATTACCGAGTGGACACTGGAAACCAGTCACATGTTGCATTTTGACCAATCAAAATCACAGAATCGTGAAGCGGGAAAATCGGTGCGCGGATGTACATTTTCAGTCGAGAGCCGGACAGAAGTGCAGTTTTCTTTCATTGCAGTGTACTTTGAAGTTATTACAAGCCTTTTGCACTGGTTTTGACCGATTAGGAAAGATGGAAAAGATAACAAAAGGACTAGGAACTTGAAAGGAGATAAGAGCCTGGAAAATTCACTGGCAAGGAAAGGAAAAGAGATGGATTGTGCTAGTGCAAAATTCAGCAAAAAGCTAAGGTCAGGCAAAATCTATACCTGAATATTTTTACTGTTGACTATTTGAATCTTGACAACTATAAACAGTGAGAATGATGCATGTATTGCATACAATCATTTTTTGATAGCTTACTTGTTCAGGATGAATTGTAAATTTTATATGCAGAGATTAAACTTTGCATTTTAAAATGTTTGAATAAAAAAACCGTTGGTCAAAATTATTGCAAATCTGTGATGTTCAGCTTCCATTTGAACGAGTTGCAATGTTTAACTAGATTTTATAGGTCAAATGTATGCAGGTAGCTATTCCCATTTTGTGAAGTCCATTATAGTCAATGATCCTAAGGAGTGACTCAACCACATTTTCCAGGCTTGAATGCATCACCCATACTTTCCACATATATGGGTTCATGGCAAAATACGTATTAATCCCATATTAAGATTGTCCACATTTTCCCCATATATGGTTTTAACATGGGAATCTCTCATTTACCCACATATGGGTGAAATATGGATTTTGGCGAAATACGTATTAATCCCATATTAAGATTGACCATATTTCCCCCATATATGGTTTTAACATGGAAATTTCTCATTTACCCACATATGGGTGAAATATGGATTTTGGCGAAATACGTATTAAACCCATATTAAGATTGACCATATTTACCCCATATATGGTTTTAACATGGAAATTTCTCATTTACCCACATATGGGTGAAATATGGATTTTGGCGAAATACGTATTAATCCCATATTAAGTGCAAAGAGAGCTCCAGTTGCACAAAAATATGGCCATACATTTATCAAGTATGGCTTAAACATGGCCATGTAAATGCCATAAAAGAACCATATTGTGCCCATATATATTTCCATATGAAACCCATATCAGGCCCATATATGGTCCATACTACTTTTTTGGTAAGGGCAACCAACTGTTTCCTGTATTGAGCCTTTTAGCTATCCTCTTTATCTTATCCCTTTCAAACATGTCGAGGCTTTTAAGTTCTGATGTTAACCAAGGGGTTGGCTTGGCTCGTACCCTTTTGCGTCTTAGTGGAGCATGATGGTTACAAACAGAAAGGAAAGTTTCTTTCCATGTTTGCCAGGCAAAATTGGGATCGTTGTAATTTTCTATATTTTCCCATGGGATCAACATAAGATCCTCCCTAAATCTATTTTGATCAAAGTTTCTATATTGTCTTGATTCAATGATCTTAGGACTCGACTTCAGGGACGGTATTTTTCGTATAGCATATATTAGATTATGATCACTGATACCAATCTCTGATACTCCATGATGAGAAAATTTCGCAGTTTCATTTGTCAAAAAAAGGTCTATTGTGGTAGATGTCTCTTTTGTGACTCGTGTTGGCTGTCTTATAAGCTGCTGGTATTGGAGAGTATTGCATATTTCAAGTAATCGTGATGTATGGTGGTCATAGGGAGTGGCACTAACATCGCAGTTTAAATCACCAAGAATGTTAACTTCAATCTCTTGTGATTCTAGTTTTTCTAGGAGGCACTCAAATGTGTCCATCAAATTTATTTGTGAGCTTGGGGGCCTATACCATGTTGCAATTAAGAAGGGTTTGGCTTTTGGTTTCTTGATTTTAACACAGAGCCATTCCAGGTCTAGCCCACTCAGAGTTAGTGTGTTATCACAATCGTAATCAATAACATTCCTGATGTATAGTGCCACGCCCCCTCCATTTCTATTTCGGTCCTTTCTTTCAAGCACATAGCCGGGTATACTCATTTCTTCGCTACTAATACTGTTATCCAGGCGGGTTTCATTTATAGCAAGAACATCCACTGGTTTAGTGAGCATATAATAATAGTGGAACTCCAACTGCTGGCGAACCTTGTTGGCATAAATTACTTCAATCTCACAAGGTTTTCTGATATTTTTATCCGATTTTGTCTTCTAAACAAACCAATTCGGTTACTCAGTCCTCTTGAATCTATCCGCCATTTTGAAATCAATCGTGCCGCTTTCGGCCGCGTGAGATTGGGACTAGAAAATAACAAATGTACCCATTTGTATGGGAAGAGTTTGATATGCTTGTCAGTTTTTATCACTTATTCATATCGTTCATACTAACTTGTACACAGAAACATGTTGATACAGGATTTTTGTATGAAAAGAAAGACTGAGATAAAAGTTGCGAAAGACGCGTTCCAGAGCGAGTTGCGTGCGGGTTTTCAGGACGTTTATCTGTTGGAAGGCGTAAAAAAGGTGTGAATTTCTAATAGACGTATATGAAAGGGTTACCATTTCACGGGCGAGCCTCCACGTCTAAAAATTCGCTCCACTGCGATACGGCGCATGTATTCCTCATAATTGTTCCAAAATATTTAGTGATGTGTTATATTCCTGGCCAGAGATACTCTACAGCGACGCGTCGCATGTAACCCTCATAAATTAACTGCTCCCTGACTTCAAACAGTCGCAGTGCTGAGTGGTTTTCTATGGATGGTAGTTATCAAGCGATCACGCGACCGCAACACCCTGGTTGACTCCAGAAATGAATCCCACATGAAAATGAAGGAGGTGGTCGTCGGAAATTTTTGTTTTGACCTCTAAGATGAAATGGGCGCGGCTCGAGCTTATTTTGATTCCTAAAAGGTAAAAGTAGAAGTATAGGAATACAATAATGTTTATTTGACTGAAACCAGACCTCTAAACGGTACCACGTCACATAAAAATGTCAGCTTTTCATGGTGAGCACCCTAAGCGGTACCAAAATCCGTGATTTTGACTCAGAGTTCCGACGAGCGTCCCCTTCCTTTCTTATATGGGACTAACCCCCTCCTCCCTCGGGAGTTTTAACATGTTTTGGGAAGAAAAACATTATAATTTAGACCACAAGCATCGATTTCAGATGACCACAAGCGTGACACACAGCTCTATTGTCACGGGGTGTTCAAATGTCCATAGTTCCCGATAGAGACTTCGTATCGACCCAGAATTTTGCCGTAAATGCTTAAAGTGCCTATAAGCCTTCAGACGTTACGTTTTTATATGAAAGTAGGAAGTAATCTAAACAACTTATGGCCAAAGAAACTCCACTCCGAAGCGTTTTTTTATATTTTTCCGCCCGGCAAACATGCGATTTTGACCGCCATTTTGAATCTGACCGCGCAAAGTTTTTCGATCGAGAGCCTGGGTTATGACGTCAGAAGAGGGATTCGTTTCTTGCCAAACAAAACTTTCACACAGATTTTGCAGTTGGCGAGGTGAGAATTATGCCTCATAGATGTGTTGTCGAGAATAACGTAACCAAGGGAAAAAAAACAACTAAGGCAAAGAGACGCCAAAGCGATGCCAGTCCCTTCTCTGACGTCACAGACCCAGTCTCCCATGTCGCTCGGTCAAGATTTCGGAATTCTGAATTCAACCGCGTGAAAAAAGTATAAGAACGCTTCGGAACGGAGTTTCTTTGAGTATAAGTTGCTTAGATCACTTCCTACTTTCATATAAAAACGTAACGTCTGAAGGCTTATAGGCACTTTAACACATTATAATCTTGAAACTGTCAGTGTATCAGGCTTGTAGGATGCGTATCTTCTGAGACTTTTGATGATGCCATTATCTAATTTTTGTACACAAAATGCTCTTTCAGAATCCGTGAAAAATAGACATGATTTAAACATTACCCGAAATGCACAAACTTAGATTTAGTAACTGTTTAAAGTCAGGGAGCAGTTAATATTATAAAGAATATTATCAAGCGTGTTCTTTGGTTGGAGATGGCTATGGAACAGGACTGAGATGTCGAGCTATGCTGCCAGAGCGGGCACCGGACTGCGCATGACTTAGCGCGTATGAGTCTACTAATCGTGTTGACATTTAGCGCCACAGAGCATTCGAGACCCTTGCTGGTTCAAAGTTAAAGTTTGCTGTGTTCCAAATCTATATCTCTATCTATTTATATCGAACGCACCCTAAAAGAGGAAGATGTCCTCCAGAGAAATGTTTTAACTCTCGTTGGATGGCTGCCAAGCGCCCCAGAGGAATTAAGCACAAATGAGACAATACACTTTGATCAGAAAAAGGCAAGCACAGTTAGTTGTGACAGATCCGAGGGGATATGTGTATATTGTAGAGCGGCAGGGTACTTCAAATTTCATTAAGCCCTTTTCGTCTAGCTATGCATAGAACTGAGTAATCCCGCCCTCTCAAATCCAAACACCGAGCAGATCCCCCGCCCCGAAATCCTCCGCCTCATCCTCCATCCCCCGGCTCAACCAGGACACAGAAACGCAGATAAAAGTGGCTCACCCTTTAATTAAGGTGCTCTCAGTGCAAACATTAAATACATACGCACGGCGAAATCAATGAAGAACAGCCGAAGAAACGGCAATGAAACTAAGTATCAAGAAATCATATCAGTCAACTGTATATAAGATGAACACAGCTTATTTGATAGAATCAGTGACTTGTAAAACTTTGCATAATTCACTGAGTAATGAGTTGCTCCGCGTTATTATACCCAGGGCTCGGAGATTAACTAAAGTTATCTCTCAACTTCTTGATCAGCAAACTGGTAGAGCTTTTATCAAAAACTAACTAAAACCTTGTTTAAAACGAGGAAATTAGCTGCATTGGCGATTTCGTGTTGTAAACGAAACTTTCTCATCTTCAGGCCTTAAAATGCCACACAAGTTTAGACCTTATTTACGATCAATTAAAGGAGCTTAGAACAACCGGGCCTACAAAAAAGTAAATCATTATAGATACGTCAAAGTTCAGTGGTACAAACACGGATCGAGTCAAGTGTCAAAAATCCTTTCAGTGGCGATCATAAATCTCTGATCAGGTTACTGATCCGGCGGATGTGTCACACAATCTCCTTGTTTTGGATCCAGAAT
The DNA here is from genome assembly GCA_964036295.1 of Plumapathes pennacea. Taxonomy (NCBI): domain Eukaryota; kingdom Metazoa; phylum Cnidaria; class Anthozoa; order Antipatharia; family Myriopathidae; genus Plumapathes; species Plumapathes pennacea. The sequence continues at coordinate 15,231,083 of OZ038463.1, forward strand.
TTCTCCGACAAGGTGGAGTATGGCTCTACCATAGGCACTATCTTCTACAGGCAAGTCATGTGATGTCAACTCATACCATGTGATAAAGTCGTTCTCTCGACAGAACTCGTTCATTTCTTCTGCGCCCCCGAACATCTTCTCTGATCCAACCCCGTGGAATGTTGCACAAGGTGAATATTTTTGGATAATGTCTTTCGTTTATCATGAACGCTTTGCTTGCATGCCCTTCAACTCTCGCCTTTCAGGAGCTCGAAACTTGCTGAATTCTTATTTCGATTTCATAGACGGAACGTCATCATAATATATATATATATATATATATATATATACACTCGAAGATAAATTTCATATCTCCGCGCGCCCATGTGTTATTCTCTCTCTCTCTCTCTCTCTCTCTCTCTATATATATATATATATATATATATATATATATATATAATCTTTACATTTCTTATCTATTTTTTTTTTTTTTTTGCTTTTGTTTCAGCGATAGCCATCATACTAATGAAATTTGCATGACATTCATTCATTTTTCATACTATTTTTAAAAGTACTATCGAACCAAACGTAAAAAAAAAAACAATAAATAAGAAAACTCACCACGGTATCAATTGTTGTGAGATTTCTGTAACCACTAAATGACGCACTAAGTGACACGTTATGCGCTCGACCGGTGTGTTCTGTTGGTGTAGATATAGACAAAAATATATAAAGAGAATTTATTATATCCATCAATGCCACGTAATCATGGTAATATTTTTCTTGTTCCTAGCGTAAGGGTTAGACGTAGTTTTGTCACACTCTAAACATCTCTGTTGCACTTTCTGTGAATAGTTGGTTGAATTCATGTTTTGATTCTAGAGGTATAAGGTAATTTGTCAGACCATTTGCCTACATATCGATAACTGGGCACGTCGAAAACTTAGTCTGTTGACGAAAGTGTCGTGGACATAATACGACACCTTTCAATAAATGCCATAAATATGAAGGAAGTCAGGCCATTCGCCCATTGATCAAAGAAAATAAAATGCTTCATTTCGCAAAAAAAGAAGTCAGTTTTTATCACATATTCATATCGTTCATACTAAGTTATACACAGAAACATGTTGATACAGAATTTTTATAAAAAAATGACGGAGATAAAAGTTGCGAAAGACGCGTTCCAGAGCGAGTTGCGTGCGGTTTTTCAGGACGTTTATCTGTTGGAAGGCGTAAAAAAGGTGTGAATTTCTACAAGACGTATATGAAAGGGTTACCATTTCACGGGCGGAGCCTCCACGTCTAAAAATTCTTGTGCCTCCCCCCCCCCCCCCCCCCCCCCCCCGCGACTTCTGCAGCGAGTTTCACTATTTGCGACCTCCATAAGGGGGAAACCCTTAGAGAACTTGTGGTTTTCTTTCAAAACAGTAATGTTGCATCACGCCTAAAATGGCAAATATTCTGCCCGTAATTTGTGTACGTCAAATGCGCCCACCTCCGGGGGAAACCCTTTGAGAACTTGTGGTTTGCTTTCAAAACAGTAATGTTGCATCACACCTAAAATACCTCATTGTAATTTCTGTGAAGTTGGCTAAATCAAGTTTCGGCTATTTGCGAAATAAAGAATACAATACTAAGAAGAAGAAACATGAATAAGAATCAAGAAAAAATAACGCTCAAGGAAACATGAACCAATGTCAGTTAAATATCAAAACTGAAATAGTTTAAGTAAGATCCGCAAATTTCCAGTGACCTGGAAAATCCCCTGGTATTACATATTATCAGAGAGCACATCAACTAAAGCTTTACGTGGTCGTCGCCGATTCAGTCAAATTTTTGAGATGTTCGAGTCGAAACGAACAGGCTATGCATTTTGGGCGAGTTCATCCAGTCATGCCACTCTTCGCTTCTTTTGTATATTACTTGTTTGATGCGCACAGAAACCCTTCGATATCATGTCAGGGTTTTACGTGCCAAACTAAAATACTCACCTTTGCAGAGGTTTATCCCGATTTTCTGTCAATTACAGAATGACACGTTGGGTACAAACACTGACCGTTATACATGAATTGAGCTGATAGGTTCGTTTATATTTTCTGTCCAAAACACTTCCGCCTGATCGTCAATTTCATTTTCGAACAATGACGTGTGCGACACATGTCAATCACTCAGGGTGTGGTGTGTTGTATCTCGAAATAAATCGGGGAGGGACCTGAGTCTTGGGTGATCAGTCGTGATGTGGTATATTCTTAGTCAGGGCGGCTCCACTGCGATGCGGCGCATGTATTCCTCATAACTGTTCCAAAATATTTAGTGATGTGTTATATTCCTGGCCAGAGATACTCTACAGCGATGCATCGCATGTAACCCTCATAAATTAACTGCTCCCTGACTTCAAACAGTCGCAGTGCTGAGTGGTTTTCTATGGATGGTAGTTATCAAGCGATCACGCGACCGCAACACCCTGGTTGACTCCAGAAATGAATCCCACATGAAAATGACGGGGATGATCGTCGGAAATTTTTGTTTTGACCTCTAAGATGAAATGGGCGCGGCTCGAGCTTATTTTGATTCCTAAAAGGTAAAAGTAGAAGTATAGGAATACAATAATGTTTATTTGACTGAAACCAGACCTCTAAACGGTACCACGTCACATAAAAATGTCAGCTTTTCATGGTGAGCACCCTAAGCGGTACCAAAATCCGTGATTTTGACTCAGAGTTCCAACGAGCGTCCCCTTCCTTTCTTATATGGGACTAACCCCCCCCCCCCCCCCCCCCTCGGGAGAAAAACATTATAATTTAGACCACAAGCATCGATTTTAGAGGACCACAAGCGTGACACACCGCTCTATTGTCACAAGGTGTTCAAACGTCCATAGTTCCCGATAGAGGCTTCGTATCGACCCAGAATGTTGCCGTAAATGCTTAACACATTATAATCTTGAAACTGTCAGTGTATCAGGCTTGTAGGATGCGTATTGTCTGAGATTTTTGATGATGTCATTATCTAATTTTCGTACACAAAATGCACTTTCAGAATCAGTGAAAAATCGACATGATTTAAACATTACCCGAAATGCGCAAACTTAGATTTAGTAACTGTTTAAAGTCAGGGAGCAGTTAATATTATAAAGAATATTATCAAGCGTGTTCTTTGGTTGGAGATGGCTATGGAACAGGACTGAGATGTCGAGCTATGCTGCCAGAGCGGGCACCGGACTGCGCATGACTACGCGTATGAGTCTACTAATCGTGTTGACATTTAGCGCCACAGAGCATTCGAGACCCTTGCTGGTTCAAAGTTAAAGTTTGCTGTGTTCCAAATCTATATCTCTATCTATTTATACCGAACGCACCCTAAAAGAGGAAGATGTCCTCCAGAGAAATGTTTTAACTCTCGTTGGATGGCTGCCATGCGCCCCAGAGGAATTAAGCACAAATGAGACAATACACTTTGATCAGAAAAAGGCAAGCACAGTTAGTTGTGACAGATCCGAGGGGATATGTGTATATTGGGAGAGCGGCAGGTGCTTCAAAATTTCATTAAACTCTTTTCGTCTAGCTATGCATAGAACTGAGTGATCCCGCCCTCTCAAATCCAAACACCGAGCAGATCCCCCGCCCCGAAATCCTCCGCCTCATCCTCCATCCCCCGGCTCAACCAGGACACAGAAACGCAGATAAAAGTGGCTCACCCTTTAATTAAGGTGCTCTCAGTGCAAACATTAAATACATACGCACGGCGAAATCAATGAAGAACAGCCGAAGAAACGGCAATGAAACTAAGTATCAAGAAATCATATTCAACGGTATATAAGATGAATACAGCTTATATAGAATCAGTGACTTGTTAAACTTTGCATAATTCACTAGTGAGTAATGAGTTGCTCGTTATTATACCCAGGGCTCGGAGATTAACTAAAGTTATCTCTCAACTTCTTGATCAGCAAACTGGTAGAGCTTTTATCAAAGACTAACTAAAACCTTGTTCAAAACGAGGCAAAGCTGCATTGGCGATTTCGTGTTGTAAACGAAACTTTCTCATCTTCATGCTTTAAAATGCCACACAAGTTTAGACCTTATTTACGATCAATTAAAGGATCTTAGAATAACCGGGCCTACAAAAAAGTAAATCATTATGGATACGTCAAGTTCAGTGGTACAAATACGGATCGAGTCAAGTATCAAAAATCCTTTCAGTGGCGATCATAAATCTCTGATCAGGTTACTGATCCGGCGGATGTGTCACACAATCTCCTTGTTTTGGATCCAGAATTTCTCCGACAAGGTGGTGTATGGCTCTACCATAGGCACTATCTTCTACAGGCAAGTCATGTGATGTCAACTCATACCATGTGATAAAGTCGTTCTCTCGACAAAACTCGTCCATTTCTTCTGCGCTCCCGAACATCTTCTCTAATCCAATCCACTGCTCATTTCTTGGGTTGTCAGTAATGAGGATTAGTGGAAAGTTGTAGGAAGGTGAATATTTTTGGATAATGTCTTTCCAGGCTAATGCCTCCCCCAGGGAATTTGATCGCTCGGGGCCCCAGAAAATAAAAGCTCCTTGAATCTGTCCAAAAATCCTGAACATTGCAGAAATATGTCTTTGCACAACAGTTTCCCAAAATTGAAGAAAACGTGACTTTTTCTCTGGGTCTGTGTCATCCGTTTGCCATTCTATTCGACGCTGACAAAATTTCGCACCAGCAAGCGGACTGAAGTGCACTAGTGCGGTCCCTGTCCGCATGTACTCTGAAATAGTCATGTTGTGGATGCTTACAGTGCTCTCGGCACCACCAACATGGATGATCGATAGTAAATAGGCCCCTTTCTCGTCTCTCGGTACTTGAGGGATGTTCGACTTGAATGTCTTCATTTCTACTTCCGGCCCAAGGGTCCGCAAAATATCTGAACTCTCTTCCTCCGGTTTGTGGTAATTTACATCATTTTCAGCTGATGAAGTGATTTCAAATCGTCTGAACATTGTGCTTGTTGTTAGGCTTTGAGATCGTTGAATTCCTTTGATAATGTAACTGAAAGTACAGTACTATGGCGAAGGGAGCGAAGTGCGTATTGACCGCGAGGGGTCTGGTGATTATCCCGGCCAACGCACAACACCAGGAGCCGACAACACTTAGACCCCGCTTGGTTGTCATGGGGACCATGGGCATCCCCTCCCTAACCAACTTTATGAGGCATTCTTAAAATGGAAGAAAAATAAGTACCACCAGCCCCTACTAGCAAACGCATGGTGATTTGAAGGGCAACCTTGTTTCCAGGGCCTTTTCCTTTTGTTTTGAATGGTAAACAAGAAGAAAAGGCCCTGGGAACGAGATTTAATAAAATGTGTAATTACATCCAGCTGGGACTCGAGGCTACATGTCTCTAAGATGCATCATAATACACTCTTTTGGGTAGTATTATGCCAGAAAACGGTACACTTAAAATTGAAATAAAGTCTATTATATTTTAGAATACCACAAAGCTGATTTTTTTGCGCAACTGACAAAATCGTTTGCAAAATACGTTTGATGCGTTTGATTCGATGTGTTCGTTTACTAAACAATGACATTTTATTTATCTTTCTTGTCGGGAACCATTTGAACTGAAAATTTGATAATTTAGAGACTGGGGACATTTCAGACCCGGGATTTCAGACCAGAGGGGGACTTCAACCCGGGCCTAAATGTTCGGGGGTAGGTCGGCCATGTGAATTTGCGTCCATCCGAGCGGGACTGGAGCTGAGGGTAAAATATATTGGTTTTTCGGTCGTCTTGGACGTTTTAGATCGCCTTTGGGAGCGTGTGAGCTATCTCTTCTCGCGGAACTACCCAAGAATTCCTCCGGCTTATTCCCTCAATGCTTCGCTAAAAGTTTGCTGCGTTTCCTCGTCCAAGTCCTCGTGGAATCGTCGTGACGTCACCGGAAGCAAAGCGTGGGCAGTCAAGTGTTGCAGCATTCCTAGTAGGTGATTGCCTAGCGCCCCAGAGAAAAAGGCGACTAAGTACCAGTAAATTGCGATTTTGATTCCGCTTTGCCGCCCTAGTATATTTCAGCTCGTGTCTGGAATTATCCGTGGTGTATCACTTTTAGTTTACAATTGGTTGGCCATTAGTTTATTTTCTATTATGATCTTCCATAGTTGCTATCCATGCACTTTGACTGGAATTGCCTGCCAACATATAGTGCAGAATTAGCGTTAGTCAGATCTTTGTGTAATTGGTGTAATACGGTAAATGAACAGCTGTGCGATTTGTTCATATTTACCACAGAGGCAGGTTTGAAGTCATGCCAACCGAAGTCCGTCGCACATACGGACGGCAAGTTAGTGGTCGCTTCCTTGATCTGGTCACTAATAAATGGTTAATCAGTAGCACAATCTTCATGTTTTTGGATCTAGAATTTCTCTGTTTTTCTTTTTTTTTTGTTTGTTTGTTTTTTGTTTTTTGTTTTTTGTTTTTTTTTGCACAAGCCACGCCTTCTAATACTGACCTGGCAAAGTTTTCATCGACTGAACAAACTAAAAATCTTCTTCTAGGCAAGACTACACGGACGATTTCGTGTTCATAAACAAAACTTTCTCATCTTTAGGCCATAAAATGCTACTACAACAGTTTAGACCTAATCCAGGATCATTTGATGGAGCTTTGAAAACCCGGGCCTAGGGCCCTGGGGCTGTCAGTAAATTGTTATGGCTGCCACGGATCGAACTGTCAAACCGAAAACACCTTGACAATGACAACAGTATTATTATCTGATCAGGTTACTGATCTGGCCCATCTGTCACACAATCTTACTGTTTTAAATCCAGTATCTCTCTGACAAGGCGATGCACGGCCCCACCAAACACACTGTCTTCTCCAGAGTCCCAGTCACGTGACGTCAACTCATACCACGTGATGAAGTCGTGCTCTCGACAGAACTCGTCCACTTCTTGTGTGCTCTTGAATATTTCTCCCGGTCCAATCCACTGCTCCTGCCTTGTATTGTCAGTAATGAGGATGACTGGTATATTGTAGAAGGGTAGTGTATATTTTTGGACACAATCTTTCCATACTAATGCCTCCTGCAGGGAGTTTGATCGCGTGGGGCCCCAGAAAATCAACGCTCCTTGAGCATCTCTAAAATACACCCTGCACATTCTAGAAAAGTGTTCTTGCTCAGAAATCTCCCAAAACTGAAGCAAGATTGGGTTTCCATTTGGGTCTGTGTTATCCGATTGCCATTCTATTCGATGTAGACGAAAGTCCGCATCAATAAGAGGATGACTGTGCATTCGTAGGGGCCTCGTCCGCATGTAGTCTGAAACAAGCAAGCCTTTTGTGTCTACCCCTTCAGTGTAACCACCAACACAGAGGATCTTCAGTAGATAGTCCCCTTTCTCGTTTCTCATTACTTCTTGACGGACATTCGACTTAAATGTCCTCATTTCTACTTCCGGCCCAAGGGTCCGCAATAAGTCTGAATTTTCTTCCTCCGGTTCGTGGTATTTTATATCATTTGCTGCTGATGAGGTGGTTTCAAACCGTCTGAACATTGTGCTTGTATATAGTTAGGCTTTGAGAATCGTTGAGTTCATTTGATACTGTAGAGTGAAAGTACTGTGACGCAGCGAACGAGCTTTGTATTGACCGTGTGGGGTCTGGTGATTATCCTGGCCAACTCACAAGTCTACGGTAAGTCTTAGACACCGCTTGTGCGTAGATTGTCATGGAAACCAGGGGAACCTTTACCAAACCAACTTTTCAAAGCGTTCAAAAATTTAAGTCAGTCTCAATGAGACGACACCACGGACGAATTTGACGGAGAGAGTCTGGCAGGAGTAAAATGATAGAGACAGTCCGTAGTATTTCTGGTAAATATATGCTATGAAAACTCGTCCCCCATGCGAGGCACAAGTAACGTTCAAGCGATCATCAAATAATCGACCAACTATTTTTCAGTCAACGGCAGTCCTGGTCTGCATGCCAACTAATCCACCCGAGCGGGACTGGAGGCGAGAGACGTTTTTCTTTCGGTCTCTGGGACGTTTTAGATTGCTCTTGGAAGCAACGTATGAGCTATATCTTTTTGTCTAAGAATTGCTCTGGCTCCTTCCCTCAATGTCCCGCTAAACGTTTTCTGCGTTTTTTGATTCCGCTTTGCCGCCCTAGTATATTTCAGCTCGTGTCTGGAATTATCCGTGGTGTATCACTTTTAGTTTACAATTGGTTGGCCATTAGTTTATTTTCATTTTGATCTTCCATAGTTGCTATCCATGCACTTTGACTGGAATTGCCTGCCAACATATAGTGCAGAATTAGCGTTAGTCAGATCTTTGTGGAAATTGGTGTAATACGGTAAATGAACAGCTGTGCGATTTGTTCATATTTACTACAGAGGCAGGTTTGATGCCAACCGAAGTCCGTCGCACATACGGACGGCAAGTTAGTGGTCGCTTCCTTGATCTGGTTACTAATAAAGGGTTAATCAGTAGCACAATCTTCATGTTTTTGGATCTAGAATTTCTCTGTTTTTTTTTTGTTTGTTTGTTTTTTGTTTTTTGTTTGTTTTTGTTTTTGTTTTTGTTTTTGTTTTTGTTTTTTGTTTTGCACAAGCCACGCCTACTAATACTGACCTGGCAAAGTTTTCATCGACTGAACAAACTAAAAATCTTCTTCCAGGCAAAACTACGCGGACGATTTCGTGTTCATAAACAAAACTTTCTCATCTTTAGGCCATAAAATGCTACTACAACAGTTTAGACCTAATCCAGGATCATTTGATGGAGCTTTGAAAAACCGGGCCTAGGGCCCTGGGGCTGTCAGTAAATTGTTATGGCTGCCACGGATCGAACTGTCAAACCGAAAACACCTTGACAATGACAACAGTATTATTATCTGATCAGGTTACTGATCTGGCCCATATGTCACACAATCTCACTGTTTTAAATCCAGTATCTCTCTGACAAGGCGATGCACGGCCCCACCAAACACACTGTCTTCTCCAGAGTCCCAGTCACGTGACGTCAACTCATACCACGTGATGAAGTCGTGCTCTCGACAGAACTCGTCCACTTCTTGTGTGCTCTTGAATATTTCTCCCGGTCCAATCCACTGCTCCTGTCTTGTATTGTCAGTAATGAGAATGACTGGTATATTGTAGAAGGGTAGTGTATATTTTTGGACACAATCTTTCCATACTAATGCCTCCTGCAGGGAGTTTGATCGCGTGGGGCCCCAGAAAATCAACGCTCCTTGAGCATCTCTAAAATACATCCTGCGCATTCTAGAACAGCGTTCTTGCTCAGAAATCTCCCAAAACTGAAGCAAGATTGGGTTTCCATTTGGGTCTGTGTTATCCGATTGCCATTCTATTCGATGTAGATAAAAGTCCACACCAACAACAGGACGACTGTGCATTCGTACGGGTCTCGTCCGCATGTAGTCTGAAACAAGCAAGCCTTTTGTGTCTACCCCTTCAGTGTAACCACCAACACAGACGATCTTCAGTAAATAGTACCCTTCCTCGTTTCTCATTACTTCTTGACGGACATTCGACTTAAATGTCCTCATTTCTACTTCCGGCCCAAGGGTCCGCAATAAGTCTGAATTTTCTTCCTCCGGTTCGTGGTATTTTATATCATTTGCTGCTGACGAGGTGATTTCAAACCGTCTGAACATTGTGCTTGTATATAGTTAGGCTTTGAGAATCGTTGAGTTCATTTGATACTGTAGAGTGAAAGTACTGTGACGCAGCGAACGAGCTTTGTATTGACCGTGTGGGGTCTGGTGATTATCCTGGCCAACTCACAAGTCTACGGTAAGTCTTAGACCCCGCTTGTGCGTAGATTGTCATGGAAACCAGGGGAACCCTTACCAAACCAACTTTTCAAGGCGTTCAAAAATTTAAGTCAGTCTCAATGAGACGACACCACGGACGAATTTGACGGAGAGAGTCTGACGGAGCAAAATGATAGAGACAGTCCGTAGTATTTCTGGTAAAAATATGCTATGAAAACTCGTCCCCCATGCGAGGCACAAGTAACGTTCAAGCGATCATTAAATAATCGACCAACTATTTTTCAGTCAACGGCAGTCCTGGTCTGCATGCCAACTAATCCACCCGAGCGGGACTGGAGGCGAGAGACGTTTTTCTTTCGGTCTCTGGGACGTTTTAGATTGCTCTTGGAAGCGACGTATGAGCTATATCTTTTTTGTCTAAGAATTGCTCTGGCTCCTTCCCTCAATGTCCCGCTAAAAGTTTTCTGCGTTTCCTCGCCCAAGTTTCTTGTAAAAACGTCGTGACGTCACCGGAAGCGAAGCGTGGGCAGTCGATGTTGCAGCATTCCTAGTGGTCAAAGCGCGGGCAATGATTTGATATGCATGTACAATGACGCTGTTTCTCTCGTGAGAATGTCGTCTTAAATTAACACTATCCAGTCTGCGTAACACTTACCCAATATTACGAGACAGGTCAAGGAGATAGCGGAGATTCGTACCTGGAGACATGATCAGCTAGTCAAAGAAGGGCGAGTTCACGATACCTCGCAGGAGAGCACAGACACGATGCTCTCAAATTTGGGAACCGACGAGATAACTAGAAATGATCTAAATCTGGCCGCCGAAGAACACGAACCCGGAGATCCGTCAGAGGCTTTAGACCCGGAAGTTTTGGCCACTCATCATCAAGAAGGAATCGATGATTTATACGATAACGAGAAACTGGAAGAAAAGAAATGGGACTTGTCACTGAAAATCATCTGCGTTGGTGGCTACACGGGAGCAGCCGACACGAAGGGATTGCTAATTAGGGACTACATGAGGACAAGACCCGTATTACAACACTCCAACCCGCTCATCGGCGTAAAGTTCTTGTGTCATGGGATTCAATGGCCGCCTGCAAGTGACTCTTCGCACGACAAAGGAAGGGCGGTCATGCTTCAGCTTTGGGAGATACCTGAACAGGAACGTTTCCGTTCAATGGCACGGTTTTACTACAGAGACGCTTGCGGTGCGCTAGTTTTCTGGGGACCCAAGCGACCGACTTCCTTGCAGGAAGCTGTAGCGAGCAAAAACGACATCCTTCAACAACAAACATCTGGTTCTCCTACATTACCTATTGTCCTTGTCACTGACAACACAAAACGGCAACAGTGGGTTGGGCCGCGTAAAATATTCGAGAACACACAAGAAGTAGACGATTTTTGTCGAGAGCACGACTTCCTCACATGGTGCGAGTTGACATCACGTGACTGGGACTCTGGGGAACACAGTGTATTGGGCCAAGCTGTGCATAAAGTTGTGACAGAGATTTTTAAACGTGGAATTAGTTTCTCCAGATCTCAACGGTCATGAGTGATGGGAGGTAAACATCTGTTAATCAATCAGCTTTACATGTTGTTCACTGGAGTTCAGCTCTTTGCAACCCATCTCGATCATATGTCAATCTCCCTCAAACAAGCTGCTTTATTACATTTCTCACACGTAGGTGCCACATCTCCTTAAAATTTCCACCTTGAAAGAGCTTTAGTTCAAACTTTTTTCTTCAGATAACCACATAACTCACATGACATGAAGATAGCTACAAACAGGTGTATTTAGAGTCAATTTTATGGTAAATATTTTAAATCTTGGCTTACCAGTCATCTGCCCCACCCCACCCCAACCCCTGAGGTCTCATCCTTGTCCACAGGCTTTTCTCCCAAGAAATCATGCATCTCCCACTTACGCAACGCTATTGATATAGTATACATTTCTTCTTAAAAAATTTAAGTACTGTAACTGTAACTTTATATCACATCTAGCAAAAAGATTCGATTGTTTGGCATAATTTGGCTTCGGTTTTAAATATGTCAGCTTATCAACCAACCTCTACCTATAGTGTCACTCTCATCCCCTGAGAGCTTCTTTCTGCCGATAAAATGTTAGCCCTGTTAACCATGGCTAAACTAGTACTAAAGCAAGAGAGAGCCCAACAAACACTTTATTCGGCCATGACTTGATCACGTGACATCAAGCATCAATCACGTGACATCATAAGCAAAACCCTAACTAAAGGGGAAGTACTATAGTTTCCTTTTACCCAGGCCTTACACAGACCACATAAACCATTTCTCCACTCTGCACAACAAGTATGATTTTCAGTTAATTGCGCATGACCGTGCAAGTAACTAATTGAGGTTCTTGTTAGGCCATAGACATTTTCAAGCCCACATATACTTACGTACACTGCAAAACAGTCCCTTCTTTGTGCTTGGATAACTGAGCAAGCATTAGGTGAATGTGTGTGGCCTGGGTAAAGTGAAATCAGCACACAACTGTTTGGAGACCCTGATTCTCCCAGGAAAGTGGTAGCTCACTTTCTCCAGACCATAAGTGTTCCCTTGCCTCTGCTTGATTATACTAGTAGTGCAAAAATTGGACTGTTTTGCACTTCTACTACTTGTACCCTGCAAAGAGAACCTCCAACCTCTGCATGAGCTAGCATGTGTGAGCCCCATGTGACCAAGCCTGCCATAGCCTACCATACTATTGGATAATTTTAAAGAACACTGGGCTGATAAAATTTAATACCAAATTGCACATGCATGCCTGAACTTGTATGATCAGTTTTTTATGAAGGAAAGAAATTGGCTTGATTCATCCAGATGTTTGAAAGAGTGGTTCATGCATTCTCAGCGGAGAAAGTCAAGTTGGTTGGCAGAGCCCTTTCTTCTTTTGAAGGTGGTTCTGCTTGCAGGGTTCTTCAATACTATCAATAATATTTCTTCTTCCTCGGTTTTGGGTATACACATGGCAATTTTACTTTGCATGGTACCCATTAACTGTGTGAGTAAGAGTGATCACCTGCCAAAGTGCTGGGTAATATTTTTTAAAGGAACTGTCTGAGCTTTTGTTCACATCTGGAACATGTTTTAAAAAACCTAAGGCTTAACTTGGTTCCAATACAAATAAAAAACAATAAATCAATAGCAAAATAGGTAATCAGCACTCTTAGGCAAAAATAAACTAATAATTTTTCTCAAAGGAGTTGGATGGATATGGATTACTAATTCTTCTTTTGACTTTCGGGGGCCCAAAAATGGTCAATATCAAAGACTGTGCTTGAGAGGGCCCCTTTAAGTTTAATAAATGATTTACTTATACAATAATATAACTGAAAACAGAAACATGACATTGCACTACTGGTCTGCAGTCAAATGCAAATTATTTAACATGCTGGATTTTTTTTAAAAAAGCATTCATCCGATCAACAGTAATCAGCGCTCGACATTAACGGTTGGCCACTTGCCCAGGGCAACCAAAACTTTTGGTCGGGCAGGTAAATTCTGGGCCAGGCAACCAGGAATTATGAAACTTTCTATTGCTTAAAGTCAATCTACAGTCCGAAGGGCAGCCAACCTAAAACCTTAATGTCAAGCACTGTTAATTCATATACCAAAGAGCCACTGGGAGTACATCTTTTTGCTTTCTTGCAAGGGAGCAAGATTTATACAGCCTAACTACTATTCCGTGATAAGTCAAGAAAGTGCAGAAAGTCTGGTTTGGGCCAGCAGTTGTGGTGTTTTATGTGGACTGAAAGAAATACCTCAAAATCTGAGTTGTATCGTGTGCATGTTTATTTGTCTGCATAAAACACTACAACCACAGATATTTAGGATTGCTGGTGAAAATGTGAGCAGCAGTTGCAAATATATGGCCCTTAAAAACATTGATGCCATGTTTTTTTTTGTTGTTTTTTTCCCCCCTATATTTATCGTTGCCATCCATATGACATACTCCATAGATCACTTATGCTGCTCACATTATTGTTGCAAAGATCACTTTTCACCAATATTTTCTAAACTGTTGTACAAAAGGTGATAGTCATGCTTACATTTTTAGAATTTCTGTTTTTACTATTTATTTGGACATGAGAACAAAGCTAAGGTAAAATATGGCAAGTTCACAAAACTTGTATTTATAATTTTTATGTTTATGTATTATGAATAAAATCAATGTTATGGTGTCCATTTCAACAACTCAAAATAGCAGACTTCCATTTAGTGAATTATATGTACTGTAGAGAGGAAATATTTAAATCCAATGGCTGAAATAAAAAGAATAGGACTTGTGTAATAAAAGTGTGAAGGCCTGTAAAATTGTGAGTTGTGAAAGGCAGGAATACACAACCTTACAGGGATTAGCCAATATTTATGGGCGGGACACAAAAAGTTTTGAGTCGTTTTTTGTGAGACCAGGTCATCAAAGTTTTGTCTCGGCGGCCCGCGTGGTTCCCTACGCTACTCTCGTGTTCTCCCAACTTAGGAGGGGTGGTCCTCAAAATTTTGGGTGGAAGTGTGCCGCCCGGGACTGAAAACCCTTACCCTATTTCAGACCAGTTTTCGACTTTCTACCGTTTTTCAGACCAAAATTGGTGCTTTCGACCATGTATTACTCGGGAACGCGTTATATATTTCTTAATTCTTTGCATTGTGCTGCTTGGCCGAATTGATCCTTACCACTCTGTCCTCGACGAGCTCTGGTCAGATTGAAGTCATCGCAAACTGCCGCTTTACCTCGGTCTCGACCACTTCAGTTTGGAAGGTTTTCCTTGCAGGCCTTTGCATGATGCTGCTTGACCTTGCGGATCCTTACTAATGTCCTTGACGGAGCACTCGAGCTTCTGGTCAATGGAAGTCGCAAACTTCCGCCTCACCACTTAAGTTGGGACAGGTTTTCCTTTGCTGTGCTTGACCGTAATGCGGATCCTTGCCAATCTGTCCTCGACCCGCAAACTCTTTGATGGCTTCCAAGTTTTCTCGCATAATTCCTCAAAATCAAGCACCATCTTCCTTTTCCGTTGTGGAAACGTTGCTGTCAAGTTAGTAGCAAATCTTTGAAGTGGTTACCACCACGACATCAAGAGAGTGCTGCGAATTAATTTTTGAATTGCGCGCAAGGCTACTGTTACAAGGTCCTAAGGAACTCTAGTTCACCAATAAGCCCGGCGTATAATGCGGTTTCATATATAGCCAAAAAATCACCAAAAATGCCTGGCATAAAAATAACCCAAGGACAAACATTTCATTAGTTATTTAATCATTGCGCTTTATTGCTCGTTGTTCCAAAAGGATTTTCATGCCGTTCAACACAAATAACTGTGAGTTATTTGTCTTACCTGCTCCAAGCTTGTTTCTATTTAATTTACGCATGTTTGCGTATCGCCTTAAATGCGGGGGCAACAAAATGCTGTTCAAAATTCGTTATGTGAAATCAGGAGGGTAATTTATCCACACGCAAATGTTTGTTCTTTTTAAACAGCTGTGTTGTTACTAAGCTCAATTTTGATCTCTCTTTTTTATGCTATAGTGAAAAGACTTTGTTGCTTTGAAGAGTATATAATTATCTTCCTTTACCATTTCATTTCGGCCTCTATTTCCACAAGCAAAAGAACATGCCGAGTCACACTGTATATGATTAATTTATTTAGTTACATAGCAGTTAGGAGACGACCTGATCGGCTTGTAAAGTGTGTTTACAGTTGCCACAGCAGATGTAGAAGTACGATAATTGCAGATACCCCCTTCCCCTGGCCGGCATAGAAGAGCAGCCCCGTTTTTCTCAGTGAAGAGTTCTGACACAAATGACGAACAATCAGGCGATGACATGGCGTCAAGTTTACAAAGCCCCTCGCAAAGCTCGGGGAATAATTTGCTTACTGGTTTGTATATGATTTAGGCCATGTCCACACGGCCACTATCTGTCATCTTTTTTTTCTTTTTTTTTTTTTTCTGCATCCAAATGATAGCACGGTTTTCGATTTGTTTTATCCCGTCCACACGAATTCGGACTAGGAATACACAAACAACTAGCGATTTAGACTTTCGCTTTCTCTGCCCACATTCCTTCATTCTCCCAAGTCAAACAAATTAAAGACCAGTTTGTGATGTAGTATTATCATTTATTGTATATATATATATTTTTAAATACAGGCGTTTCATCCATAAACTGGTTTATCAGTTTTATTCACATTCATGACCATGAAAACTGGTTTCTTCCTGCACTTGCTTTCCCGGCAGCCGGTCCCCCGGCGAAGGATGGTGTTTGCCATTTCGTGGCTGGGCAGACTTTATTTGGCGGAGGCGGTCCCTTTCTCGTCTGACCGGCGGTTCGAAGTTTCGTCGCCTTCGTAACTGACTACATCGTTTCATTCTAAGCATCTTTTTATATAGCATTATTTCTCAAGAGAAACTAACAGAATTTAAATCTAATTTTTTTCGTATAGCTCACAAAACAACAACAAAAAATCAATTCACAAGTTGCAAATTGTCTATTCCTTTTAGTAGCTTTTCTTGGTGACCGTCACTTTTTCTTGAAGTTCTCTTTCTTCGGCTCTGGCTGGTTCCCAGGCATCTCAGTTTTTGCCATATTTGGCTCGGGACTTTCTTTCGGCATTGGGCCTTGCTTGTCCGGCTCGTTATCTCGTAGTCGAAAAAGAACTTCATCTTCATCTCCAAAATCTGGAAAAGCCGAACGGGGCAATTTGACAGCCACTGAAACAAATTCTCCCGTAGTGACATTGTACTGAAGTTCACTGGCTGGCTGAACCAAAATCAGCCATGGACGGGGCGATGGAATCGCTGTTCTGTGTCCTTGATCAGACATACCTTTATTAGGCACAACTCCTGGAGTTACGACTATACTTCAAAACGGATACTGTCCCGAAAGATGCCGCTAATGCGGTACTGCTGGTTAGACTGTATTTGGCCTTTGTGCCTACCGAGAGCCAATAGCGTCGAGCAGTTATCGACAAATCACTTAGGCCCGGTTCAGACATCGCTCTTCACACGCGCCGAATTTGCGTTAGGTTCGGCGCATGTGAGAAACAACGTATACACCGAGCCTTAGTGACAGTTTATACGTCTGTGCAGTCGAAGCGAAGTTAAGTGGTGCCGCATTGGCAACAGTGGCTAGCAACGACGCTCTGACAAACACAACATTTATTTATTAACCATTCACTCTCAAGTTCAAAATGACTGATGTTGTGAGAATTTATCAAAAGCCAAGTTATGGTATCCTTACTGTGTGATACATCAGGAAACCTTTTGACAGTTTGTAAACAACAGGCTGACTATATATTTTCGGTCCAGTATCTGTTTCCAGGAGTATTCGAAATTTGGTCAGGACACCTTGGTGGCGACAGAGCTCCGTTTCGAAGCGGTATCAATCGAAATAGATTCACAACGAGAATGGAAATCAGTGAAGAAATCAATGACGGCCAACAGCAGGAGGACTACTCAGCGTTTCTATGGTGAAGAAACGAGTTGAGACAAATCGCCAGGATGACCAGAAGGTTTGAGGGGATAGAGATGAGGATGCCAAACACGCCCAACAAACACGACAGGACGCAGGGAAGAAGAATATTTGCTACTAATGAAGAAAGTCTCTTATGGTCGGTAAAAAAGTGAAGCTTTTCAAAAGATAAATAAGATACTCGAGGAAAGAGTTCCGAAAGAGTTACTGGTTTCTTGCGTATACTTTTTGACATCGCCCCAAGAAGGAAAGCTGGCTGCAACCTCGTTCCCAGGCTCTCTTCTCCCGGCCCCCGAAGAAAGACGCAAAGAGCCTGCGAACGAGGCTGATTGCGACTGCCAAATAATGGCTGAACAGGCAGATTTCCTCAGGGTTTGCACTTGGCTTCATTTCAAGGCAAAATGGTCTCCATGTTACTATTCAGAGTAAATTGCACAGTGCGCAACTTTGCAACCAGTTTAAACAACATTCTAAGCGGTGTGTGAAAAACTGGTTGAATTGTCAGAATTAAAACCACAGCCCCACTTCCTTTGGTTTTTGCCGCGAAACCCAAAATTTAGACGGATGTTGCTGAGCACAGACTTAAATTTTGGCATCAATTAAGCTCCTGGAGACGGTCAAATCAGCCTCCAGTACCACCTTAATTGCACCATTCTGATTCCAAGTAACTCCACACAGAAATAAGAGCAACAACCACAAGCTGTACACTAACTTTTACAAAAGCCCTAAAATACAATATTTCAGCAAATAAATGACACATTTTAAGCACCCTGCTACTGGCTTATTAATGTCCTCGGCAAGCAATAAGCATTATTTTTATTCCCTGAACACACCATTGGGCTGGGTTCTCATATATGAACCTTATTTAGGCACCAAAAAGTGATCAAAGGCAAACTTCTCCTTTCAATACACAGTCAGCTACATGTGGTTCAGTATGAGAAAAGGTAGGTGAACACCTGCTCAGGTTCAAGCTGTTACTTCTCCTAACACTACTCATACACTTTGTTCAGGCTAGGTTGGGAGAATCTGGAGCTGGATCTTTTGGCTTAGCCCTTTCACTCCCAAGCTCAAAATACAGATTCTCCCAGCATTTTTATAAAAAATGTATGAGTGATGTAGTGAGAACTGATAGTTTAATCAGCTGTCATCTGAGCAAGGTATCATAAGCCAAGTTCTCCCTACTCCATGATATATCTGCTGAGAGACTGAAAGAGAAAAATGAAGTTCATCACTCTTGCAAGTGAAAGGGTTGAAGAATCAATTTGTAAAGATATTATGAAAGCAGTGTAAGATATAATAGTTTCCAATATTACAACTTACAGAAATAAAATGAAAAATTTGAAGTGCTCTGTAGCTGATATTACTAGTTCTACATTGAGCAGATACAAGTAGATACACTTCCCTATATATGGTAATGGTTTGTGGCATAAATACAATGGTGTCATTTTATACAGGACAGGACTGTATCCCAAGGGGGTGGGTATAGTCTGCTACAGTGTAACTTCCCCTCGTGATGTCCTGACATCTAGTTTGTTAGCCGAAGTAAATGAAAATTATGTTATTGTGAAGAGCTGTTGTACACAGCTCCTCTAATTCCAACAAAATGACTTATCAATGGTAAATTCACTAGACCCAATGGCACCTCCAGGCTCTACGTGGACGGGGTCTTCATGACGTAATCACTTAAGGACGTGATGGGGTCAGAAGAGGTGGTAGGTGTGGTCATTCTTGATGCCGCTGGGCTGGTTGCGCTACTGGAATTCTTGGGTGACCCGACCGAGGTTGCTGGGACTTTTTGTGCATTTTCTTCATTGGCTGCCTGTGCTTGCTGTCCACAAACATGATGATGATTTTCCCAGTCCTTGTGTTGACAGAATGAGCCACAGTAGCGAGCCACATTGCACCCACTGCATGTTTCAGTTGCCTTGCGCCCACAGTTCCAGCAACTCTAATCAGAAACAAGGCAATAGGTTGAGATACAACACAGTGCAGTTCCCTGTACATTATACTAGTAAGCTACTGTTGGCCTTCATGAGCATGGATGGCTAAACATAGTGCATGCTACTCTTTATTTACCTCTTCTGACATTGATTTGTGTTTTTGCTGCTGTTGTTGTTATTGGGAACCAAAGACCGCTTTTAATTTAACATATTTCCAGATGTAAAAACAAAACAAATTGCATTGGCTGCAAGGGCCCTTTTGATAAACTAAAAACAAACAAAGAAGAGTTGATTCCTGTTTATTTTCTACAGGGTAGATCCAATCCACCTAATCCTTTCTCAGAAATGATTCATCAGATCACTGATCTGTTAATCCAAGTCTGTTTTTCTCGATTCTAAATTACTTGCTGTTCCTTTGATAAGGAAGTGGATGACACTACCAATGGAAAACCATATTTTGTCCTCGAGCATTCTCGGATGCTATCCAAATGCTTTATGCCATGTGGAACAGTGCAGAAGGAAAATAGTTGAATTTCTTGAATCCCATTTCTAGATTTGCCATTTCTTTGGCCTTAAAAATCCAGATAAACCAGGACCAGAAATCCATCTTAAGGATCACACTCATTTGGAATGTACATGTGGGGACAGACACCAGAGTGAACCAAGAAACAGTAACATAACAGAAGTCAATAAAGACCCTAACCTCACTAGAGTCACTCTGATGGTTTGTCACACTCAGCGTCTCTTCAGTTGCCTGTCTGCGAGCTTCAAGCACAGCTTTCTCCATTTTTGCATGTGCAGTTGCCACAGCTTCATTGGCTTTCTCTTCTGCTGCTCTTACTGCTTTCTGAAGTTCGACTACAGCTTGCCTCTTCACATCACTAACAGCCTCCTCAGCACGCCGCTTCACTTCAGCCACACGCTCGTCAGTTTGCTTGATGGTCTTTGACATTAGGTCACCTGGGCAAATTCAAAATAATGCATTCTAGTCAGCCTCAAGTCTAATATCGCACTTTTATGAGTAGTCTTTTGCTGACACATTTCCTCCCTTTCTCAACTAAAAATAATGTTCAGTAGTCTAGCATTAATTCCCCTGTAACTTGCAGAACAACAGTTTATTTTAATAGGGGAAGGGAGGGGGGTAATAAACAGTTTTCTCTACTTTCAAAGGACACTTGGCACGTGATTTTGTCCAAATTATGTCTCAAAATGCAGGTATTGAAGGGAAAAGTTTTCCTCTAATCTCTCACCTGCTCGTCTTTTCACTTCAGCTTCCGTTTCATCAGCAGTCTTCCTCACCCAAGTCAACATCTCCTCACGGTCCTGCTGGCAGCGTTGCTGCAGGACAGATACTGCACGCTTTGTTTTATCGACCATACCAATGATACACTGCAACATCTGCATGTGTCAAACAGAATATTACTGTTACAGCACACAAAATGTAAGAAACCTGATAAAAATGTTGCAGTTTATTCACTGGGGGTAATTTTTCTCAACTAAATAGCTGCATGTACATAATAAATTTTGGTATTACAGTGAACTCTCTCTAAGGCAGACACCCTCGGAACTAATCATGTGTCACAGAAGAAACAAGTGAAAATCACATGCTGTTCGCCTTAGAGGTGTCTGTTTAAAGGAATTGACTGCACTCAGCTATGCTATCACTGCCAAAGGTAAAGTTGGCTCAACCCAAATACTTTCTAAGTCTTGAAACTTACAGTACTTATGTACAGGGTCGAGTGAGCACTCAAATAGCTGTTCCGCAAAGTTTACAAGTTTTGCACTCTGAAGTACTGTACGATATATTTATTGGACAAAGAGCATTCAGAGGGTTCAATACTTTCTTATCAGTGTCAGTACCTCAAGGGTCAGTACTTCAGTACTTCTTTGGGTGACAAGGCATTTCATTCTTTTTTTTTTTTTTTTTTTTTTTTTACTGTTCTTTTTCTTTTTCTTCTTCTTTTTCATTCTGGCTGTACTTCAACTTCCCTTTTACCAAGACTCACTCCTGTTGGCTCACGACACAAAAATGTACCACTCAGGTAATCAATGATTGATGTCAAATTTTTCAGTTTTTGAACATGCTACTGTATCAACCCCATATTCAGTATTTACAAACTCATTTCTGATTTCTATTGAAACCCTTGTCGATTTAAATGCCAAAAATTCAATGCCTTTCTTTTATTTGCTTCAGGAGCCACCATCTTTGAGTGACGTCATAGAGGAGGCCTACCTGGGAATAAGTGTTACAGACACAAGGATGTACAAGCATACCATTATAGTTTTTCCTTTACTCACCGTGTCTACATGTCTCCAGTCATCACCACCATCATGTTTTCCATCCATGAGCCCTTCAAGCATTGCAGCATCACCATCACGAGAGCTGCCTGCTGGAGAGGACATTCTGTTGCTCAGAATTATCATAATATTTAATCACAAACTCTTGTGCACTTTGCTGTAACACTTGGTTACCAGAAGATTTTTTATCAATTGAGCATCGAGGCTGTGAGTGCACACTGAGTGACGAAAATGTTTGGAAACTAACTTCCAAACTCCACCCTTTCATGGCCAAAAAAATAACAAGCTCTCCAATACAGTAATTCTATTCAACCCCAAACAACATCCATAACCCCTCTCTTTATCTTTCTTAAGGTGCTTTAAACCTCTAAACCTGGAAGTGTGTCTACAGTACAGCAAAGTAAGTACACATAGGTTCCGTCTCGCAAGCTGCCCTGAACAAAATATATCCATAGCATCAGGAGTCACTTTGAACCCAAAAAAGAAATCACTCCAGATTTTCCCAGTACCAGACTACTTATAGCTCCAGGGCTATGGATTGAAAAGAAAGGTTTGTCTCTAACCATTCCAGACTGTTCCATGTTTTACCTTGAGGCACGATATCCTCCATCCGCAGCTGGCCGGGCTTGTGAAGACTTGTATTATTACCTGCAAAAGAAAGCCTGGTCTTACTTCATGAACATTAATTTTGTCAACACAAACACACAGAATTGATAGATCTCACATCCAGAGCCTTCTGATAGCACATGCTTGATAAAACTGAAGATCTCTGGAAAAGATTGATTTTTAGATGATTATGACTGAATGCAGTGCAATGAAATAAGCTATTTGCAAACTATGAGGACCTTTTTGCAGATAATTATGTTTGTTTTCACTGAGCATGTGCGATAAGAAGTTAGGAGGCTCTGGGTACAAAAGCAAACAAAACACAGCTGTGACTAAAATACCAAACTAAGGTAACGTTTCGATAGCCAAACACAAACAAAGCAAATATGCTACATTTGACTTGTTACTCTGGGCAGTCACTAAGGAATTGTGTGACTTACTAAGGCATGGTCGTTTGGGAATGGGCTTGCTGAGTTCATTCATCATCTGCAAGAACAAAGAAGAATTTTAGAGAAAATATAAGTCACCCATGAATGCAAGACAATGAGCAAAAGCAATAATATTGAAATAAACTAACCATTGTAAGGTCTGGAGCACCATTTTCCTTTGGCCTGCTACAAAATAAAAGACGTGTGAGATACAGTTTTGCTATCAACTGCTGCCCTTTACAGGACTTTAGCAACGCAAGTTGCCAGTGAAAGGAAAAATGATTACTTTATTCTGTCTACAAATACAAATCTCTCCCTGTGCGTAAAATTTAAAAATGAATTATTCAGACAATCAGTCCCAGGAAACAATTCATCTGGGTGATCACTTTCATTGAACCTCAGATCATTATGCCTTGCTTGGTGAAACTCTCAACTCATATGAGGGATACACCTTGAAGGTTCTGTGGCCGCAATAGTAAGGGTAAACAACAACAGATCTTTGGTAAACAAAGTACAGTAGCTTTTTACAGGAATGTAGCTCTTGTCCATGAATACAGGGTGTCTGTGATAGTACTGTATGACGTCCAAAAAGCAAGACTTGTCAGAGTTACATGCTGTCTGTATTGTACATGTTCGAATATGTGCATAAAACAAAGTTGGTGCTGTTCTTGTTTCCAGTAAACAGAAACCTTCACCATACCTCAGACTATCTGGTGCTTTTCGCTTTCCATTTTCATTCACCTCCACTGAACCTAGGGGGTCCTCATAATCCAGGGGGGTGGCATTGCGTTCATTCAGCAGTGTCTCATGCTCCTGTAGATAGTTCTGTGGAGTTTGCTTTGCCATCTGTGCACACTGAAGTAGTTCACGCTGTAGTAATGGCAGGTTGGCCTGAAAGAGAACAACCACATAAAAAAAGCCTTACAAACAGTAAAATCAGTCATTATGGTCATTTTAACACAACCTTAGATGGGTTAGTTGGCACAATAATTGATTACATTAATCAGTTTTGATTAATGACTGCAAACATCTAAACAGGTTTCTCTTGTGCTGTTTCTCGATGACAAGCATCAAATTACCAGTAGATATTCCATTCATGCTTGATATATTATTTAGAAAATCTTGAACTTTTCAAAACCTGCTGCCTAAATTCAAGAACTTTTCAGTGCATCGCACAAATTAACAAGCAGTCAAATTCATTTGAGATTCTACAAACCCTGTAAAAAGGCTACAATACATGTACATGCATAAACAATAACTATGTGTAATGACCATGTAAGGGTGAGACTGACAAACTGGCCACAAATGCTGTAAAGTACATGTACTGTGTTCCCACCTTTAAAAACGGAATGACAAAAGGCCGCAGGGGAAAGTTGGTTGCTTCCTGTAGCTGTGCATGAAACTCTTCAATCGTTATTGCTGAATTCTGTAATCAACACATGATGTACAAAATCAGTGAGTGACAAAACGATTCACACAGCAATTTTTAACTAAGTAAGACTTAAAGGGGCAATGTCATACGCGTGAGTTTAGTCGAATTTTGAAAACATTTGACCAGTGTTTTTTAGTTTGAAATCCAATATGGCGTCCACAACGGTGATGAGTGATCAAGCAGCAGATCCACCAGTGAAACACCATCTTGGATTTCAAACTTGAAAACACTGGTCAAATGTTTTCAAGATTTGACCAAATGCACACGCATGCTTATCTCATGACACCGCCCCTTTAAGCTAAAGTTGACTTAGTTCGTGCTCTAGTGTAAGCCAAGTAATGAAAGGCCAGTGCTCGACATTAAGGTTTTAGGTTGGTTGCCCTTCAGACTGTAGATTGACTTCAAGCAATAGAAAGATTCATAATTTCTAGTTGCCTGGCCCAGAATTTACCTGCCCAACCAAAAGTTTTGGTTGCCCCGGGCAAGCGGGCAACCGTTAATGTCGAGTGCTGTCAACATTTTTCTTGGTCACTTTGGTAGTGAAATAGCTACACTGTAACTGGCAAAAGTTGATTCAACTATCAGTTATCACGCCTCACACAGTGGTTGGAAGAACCTGTTATCAACCTACCACCAAGTTCATGACTAATCCCCTGACACGTTCCCCAATCTCTGGAGAGATGTCCGACCCAAATTGTTGGAGCGTCGTAAGGAATCGCTTCAGCTTGCTCAGTTGTCTGGCGCCACAGGCCGGAGGAAGCTGTGACACACTGTTGCCAACACTAGTGGGCGAAACAGGTCCAGTAGGGCTTGGATGAATGCCATTCACTACAGGTGAGGTAGAGCTTGACAGTGACCGCACATCTGCTACTATGGGAACCGAGGGATTTGAACTGGGCGAAGAGACGGACAATCCTTGAGGAGGATGTGCAGCTGGGTCGGATGGTGAATCTGGCATACTTGCCTCTCTCAAATCTGGCAAAACAAAATAATGAGACTGGTTAAGGGGCTAAGTGATCTGTATTCCTCAGAGTCCCTTCCATCATTCCTATTTCCACTACATCAAAAACTAATATATTATAAATCTAGTATTCATACAGAGACCATATAACAGATGAAGAAAGTAAGGAAGCAATGCCATACAAAATCATAAAATTCTTACTTTCTGCACTTTTGTCAAAGTATAGTGGTTCCCAAATACTGGCTATAGAATAAATGCTACACTTTTGATTGGTCCAAAGAAGTTTAGCAGCAAGAACCTAGTATGCGCTCTCAATTAAACCATTCACTCACATGTTTCTCCATCGAAATCTCTACAATATGAAACCCCATGCTGTAACAGTAACATGAGTGCTGCTCTTAACTTACTGTCAACAGAATGTGCTCGATAAAAAAGCCTTCGTTGAGTATTTACACCATTAAATTTCATCTGACAGGTAAGGAGCAGGACATTTTCTAGGTTGAATCAAGTTTGCCTTTATCTGGGAACATTATGAAAACAGCTTTCAAGTTTCTACACAATTGGATTGCTCCCTGAATCTCTTAATCCCTCTACTATATGCGGATGTCATGACCAAAATAATTACAAGTGCTAGATACTTGTCAGTCTTATCAACTTGAACCTGCCAATTCACCTAAAATATGACGTGCATTATACAGGTAGCCCGACTTAAAGAATTGAAAGGATAATTTGCCTTTGATCATTGTTCAGGTCTAAAGAGCAATATATTATTCCATGAATATGTACATCCCATGGAGGTTTGCCATTTTGCATAGCACCACTGTTTAACACATTTTGACCAGCTTTAGAATTACCAAACATAAAAAGCAAAACTTTTACCTTTAGGGGAACACATCTGCCCGTCCCCATCCCCGCAAGGACAACAAAGCGCGATTATTTGTTTTAGTTGGTAATATATTCAAAACCCACTCAAAGACTGAATTTGCTGCGCCATTAAGAATTCCCAAAGACGAAATTGTGTTTATGCCTGTACCTAAAGATGTTTACTTCAAAGAATGGCTTATCACTGACAGAAATATATTATATAGTGCAGTCAACCGAAGTTTTCAATATGGACACCTAGCACGAAAATTCGATTATTTGTTCTCCATGTAATCTCCATGTAAACCAGATTCGGAAACCTAAGTGAAATACGTTTGAAAAATCGGCACAAAACCTTTTTCTACGTAAGGCTATTTATTTCATCGTTTCCCATCATCGCCCGACAGTAATCATGGCCGCCAGCGACAGCTAGGAATGTTCTTGTAGAGTTCAACTCGCGCATAATCAAAATAAATCACTGATGTCGTATTTGGAGCAGCTATCCAAACAGAAACAGAAACAACAGAAGACGAAACACTGCAAAGCTGAAATAAAACAGCACAGCCACAGAGAGAGACTCGACATTCGTCAGTGTCTTCTTGGTTACAGTGATCACCGAGGCACAAACTAGAACAGAGTTGATCACACGTATTTCGTATTTTTCTCGATTCGTCTTCATGACCATATAGTTCGATGCACATTTTCCACACAAAAACTAGATTTTCTTTTCGTCCGCGTGACGCGAATATAACATAAATAAATAACAAAGGTACAGACGACCGGCCATTCTATCGCGGAGGCCTTTGTAGAATTCCGATCTAACAATACTTCACAATGTGAAAATAGGGGGCTCGAAAACCTCCTTGAAACAGTACCCAAACAACACAAAATTACGAATCAACGCAATGGGAATAGAGAACAAGAGCAGCGACTTTGTCCTATACAATTTAAAGACCCACGACTATAAATACGACCGCAGTCAATTTGCCTCAAAGAAACTACAAACTTGGGCCAAAATCGTTGCGAAATCTTTGGCAGATATCACAACGAACTCATTTGGTAACCCAAAGGAACCCTATTTGTCAAATTCTATGTAAAATACGCAGAATTAGTGAGGTTACCTGAAGTTACAGCTGGCATTACAGAGTTCTACTCCAGGACCTAACAAGGTCTAAAAGACTCGCTCCCTGCAGACCACCAGCGGCCAAATTAGTGACGTCACGTTCTGGTCACGTGGCCACAATGCATAAAAACAGTAATATTTCATCGCACGTGTGTCTGGTTTCTTACAAAAAAAATAGCTTAGTGAAGTTAAGTTATTCAGTTCTCAGATGTAAATAGGAGCACTGAGTGAAAAAAAGATGCCCGATTTAAGATAAAAGCATATGCATCACTTATGTTGACAGCAAGGCATATTCATTTCGCTTTATGAAACTTGTGAAAACAAATTGCATCCTATTTCCTCCGTTGATAAAAAATTTAATCTGTTATTGCTCTCGTGACAGTTGAATCTATTTTGAAGTCG
Source organism: Plumapathes pennacea (assembly GCA_964036295.1). Taxonomy (NCBI): domain Eukaryota; kingdom Metazoa; phylum Cnidaria; class Anthozoa; order Antipatharia; family Myriopathidae; genus Plumapathes; species Plumapathes pennacea. The sequence continues at coordinate 15,258,394 of OZ038463.1, forward strand.
AAACAAAATGAAGAAAAGCAGATGACAAAAGCGGCAAATTGGGATGAAAAACCTTACTTCACATTCAAACTTTTCGAGGGGTTACCCCTCTAAACTCTATCCGACAACTCTGCGTTATGAATATCCATAAAAAGCGATAAGGCCTCTTATCAGCAATCAGCTGTCGCTCTTGCAGCTGCGCATACGGGAACTCGACAGTTCTCGCGGCAGGTGCATTGATGGCCGAGTGGAAAAGGGGACTGGGTAGGACTATAACAATATTCATGCTGTGTTGCCGCGATTTGAAATTTGGGGATTTATCCAAAGAGAACAAGGTCAACTTGCACGATTGAAAACGCTTCGAGTAATTCTGTCCTGAAAGTAAAAAAAGTAATAGTAATAAAACAAAATAAAATAAAATAAAAGCAATAAAAAAGTCCAATTAGAAATGCACACCGGAGAACACTGTTTTTCGGGTATAGTAGCCAAATGCAAATTCCGAACTTTCGCCCTCATTTGAATTACCTGAGGCAAGCCATATGTTTTTCTAACCATCCACTAAGCTCTCAGACCGCTATTAAAAGCATAATTTCCCACATGTGCATAAATGTTCTGAGTCTTCTGGAAAAAAAAAAAAAAAAAAAAAAAAGGCGCGTCTGGTAGCTCTCGTGTTGTCGACGAAAACAAACGGCGTCGCGCGCAATTTTAAGATTTCTTCTTCATATCGCTATTCAGCCGCACAAGAGGGAAGCCGGAGTTTAGCCAAGTGTCTGATTTTGTTGTTTATATCTGTAACTTATTGCAAAGTGTCGTTCGAAGGGGAAAAAAACCGTGGGTTTGGTATCTCTCTTCCTATTGGTCGAAACGCGTGTTACTAATCATCCCATTGTAGGTGAGTTATTGTATCTCACATACATCTGCCGTCGTTCAGTGGGAGACATTACGAAAGCGACGTGTGTACTTGTCACAATGCCGTCCCCACCTTATGTTTTATTTACACAAGGCCTTTCTAAGTGCTTCTGGGAGGAACTGAGTGAAGGAAAACAACTGTTCCCCACAATTACCCAGCAAATAACTTCTCTACTCGCCTTAAGCCTCTCGAATAAAAAAAACATCTAAAACTCTACCTTTCTAAGATCTCTCGAGAGAAAATTATGGGGATTACTTTCCTCACACACGCTCACTCGCAAAAAAAAAAAAGATAAAATGCAAAACAAAACGCAGGATCTTATAGGGCTGCAGATAAAAATTTGAGAGAGTTTGCGAGGGAGGAATAATTCCAACTGCAAAAAATACACTCGGAATAAAATTTGAACGTACCGTTGAATTTGGTATGATGCATCGCCGGCGAGAATTTCATTGATCTGACGGGGTTTGGACGCGAGGAACAAATAATGGGCAAAGCTTCCTTGTCGAGAAAACCTAGATCGGAACGTCTTACAACACAGACTGCTATAGACCACAAGGCTGTAATGAACGACAACAGAAGTTTTCCCGCGGAACTGCACCTGCACATCCGGGTATTTCGGGCAGCTGTAGCAAGCTGCTGGCAAACTGTACGTCATAATTAATTTACGAAAACACAGCATTTGACATATCATTCCGTGAGTTATTTACAACTGGCTGAGCCAAAGTGAATTAATAAATTTCGGAGACAACCTTTCGACTCGACGAGATGTTTGATAACAGAGTTTTCGAACCGATAAGAAAATTGTGAATCGACGAGAAAAATTGAAGTGTCCAGGCCTATACAGATTGAGCCTGAAGCGTGTGTGACACCGCAACGAACAAGCTCCATGCACCTGGATGTACTTGCCCATATATGGCACGGACCTATGATGGAAGACTTTTTTTTTGTGGATTGACAGACATGAACACTTAAAGTAATTCGCCAAGGTACTATGGGGGGCTGTCATTTTCCTGCGAGTTTCTCGTTCGACTAAATGGTACAATGAGGTTTCACTCTCCTTTGTAAGGCGATCTACTGCCTTCGCAGTTTTGGGAAAGCATGTAAACTACGACAAAACTAGGTTACTGAAGGTGTCGTCAGGGGAGTATTTGCCAACAAAGTCGTGAATATATGCGTGATTTATGAGGTTCTGTGGGAAGCGAACGGATGTAGAAATAGTAGCGGGCGTATTTTTAGCCGGTAGAAATACTAAGTGGCTCGTCACTTTTGCGACAGTTTCACGAAAATTTCGGGCAACAACAAATTAAATTTTCACTGATTTCTACCTGAAGTGCGATATGACGCCAAAAAAAAAAAAAAAAAAAAAAAATGGTGTAATTTGCAATATTCATCGAGTAAAAAGCATAGACTTTCAGTGAAGAGGTGAATGCATTCATTTCGATTAAAAACGATGTAGTTTCAACAACAAACGAAGACAAATAGAGCAAATATTGTGAAAGGGTGCCGGAATCGACAAATTCTTCTTGCGCAAACAGCGACAGCCATATATTGTTCAAATATTCAATTTGCGCTCGTCACTTTTGTGCTTTCCAATCCTATCCTGCAATTAAAAAGCCTATGTTTTCATCTATCGCACTATTGTTCCCCAAAGGCATATCTAATGGAGTTGCAAAAATATATTTCCGATCCATTTGATCACTCGCTGCTTTCTTAGAAAGCATTTTAACTCGTTTTCCGTGTAAGCCGTGTTATTCAAGTATGCGTGTCACGCAACTTTACTTTTGACTTTTTTTTTTTGAGATCGGTCCGATGTGTCACACTTTTATTTTTTTGATGGCCACAGCGGATCAATTAAAGCAAGCAGAGGACAGATGTTCACCATCTTTTTAAACTTTGATTATAATAGTCAGGCTTGTCTTAACGAACCTCGTGACTTCTTTATTTTTCTTAAGCGGTAATATTGCAAATTCACTGCGATTACTAATTTCCTCGTAAAGCGCCGGAGACCTTGATTAGCAGCTGCCCTGTTAAAAAGCAAAAACTAATAGTTTCCGACAGTGTGTTCCCCACTAACAAAAATCCGGTAGCAACACGGCCTGCATTTCCCTTTCAGTTTCACGAAAAGTTTGCGCACCCGAGTGAATAAATTCAACCTTGAGAAGCCAAATGTGGATTCTTCGGTATCATTCTTTTTGGTAATTTAGAAACCAGTGTTGAACAGATTGTTTTACTGTGCATCGCTTCTATATTACTTTCTTAGACCGTGTTTATCGTTCGTGTTTGTCGTAAAGTTACACACGTCATTTTATGAGAAGTCCGTGATATTTCTCGCGCAATTTCATGTATCCTATCCAAAGGTTAAGACTGTGCCAACAGCGATAGGAACCTTATTTCACTATCGGCCGATTAAGTTGTTTATAGTTTGATGAGAAGCCGTCGGGCTTTTTCTTTACTTTTTTTTTTTTTCGTCCGGATTAGTCTTCGAATTTCTTTCAAGGCAAACAAATCGAAAAAAATGTATACCGGCAAATCATGCCAAAGAAAAACATTTTCTCGCAAAATTAGCGGAATTTATATCCATGCATGCATCCTCGCGACCAAAAACGAACCGCTGGCCGGTTTGACTTACATTAACTATTATTTCCGGAAAGCGAGTTGCACTGCACCAAGTAAACTCCAGAAATAAATCCCTCCCGAAAAGGTTGTTCAGTATAAATATATAAATATACAAATATTTATTATATAGACACGAATGTTTTACTGGAAAATATACCGTGCGTAAAATCCATACGAAACTACACCCGGGACCCGAGTGGCGTATTTTCCATATCCTCACTAGTGAGGATATCGCTGGAATCATTTCCCGCTTTTGCACGGTTGTTTGTGCAATTTCTCGCAAAACACTCGTGTCTAATATAATAAAAAGAAAGTTACACGGCGGCTTGAAGATATGGATTTTATTTTCTTGTGGTAAAAACAATATTTTACTCACTCGCGAAGCGCTTGTTCGTAAAATATTGTTTTTACCACTCGAAAATAAAATTCATATCTTCGCGCCACCGTGCAATATCCTCTCTCTCTCTCTCTCTCTCTCTCTCTCTCTATATATATATATATATATATATACAGTCAATCCCGAAAAGGTTGTCCAGTTGAAATATATATTTAGGCAATTATATCTGTCACGTGACCACTGAGAACACCGTATAACTACATTAGGTGAGCATGTTTGCATAATTTCATGGTTGCTAGTCAGTAGAATGGTAAAACCAAGAGCATTTAGAGTATTTCCAGTTTAAAACACGATAGTTTTAGGTGGTCACGTGACAGATAGATTTGTATATTTATATATTTAGACTGGACAACCTATTCGGGATTGACTGTATATATATATATATATATATATATATATATATATATATATATATATATATATATATATATATATATATATATATATATATATATATATATATATATATATATATATATATATATACCTTTTTTTTCATGGATTTCAGAAATAGTTAGTATTAACTGGGCCACGGAGCGGACTCCAAAATCGAAATAAGTGCCCGCGATCATCCGCGCCTCAGTCCTGCGGCATCATGAATTGTGCACCCGGACCGTGGCTCTGTGCACCACTTATTTAATGGCCACTAAGCATTTTAGACACCTTTAGTGGCATACTTTTTGTCCTTTCTCAGAAGTTCATATACGATCCATTACAAGTTCGACTATTTTTAGAATCTTCCGCTCAACAATTAGTGCTCATGACTTATAACACGTTACTACTGCATTGTACATTCTTTGGATCGCGGTATCATGGTCAACACGTACTGTGTTGTGTTGAAATCGTGGTTTATCTGTGCAGTCAGGGCTGGTTAGCTGAGGCACTGAAATTTGCATGGCTGGTAAGTAGCTCGGGTCAGTTTTGCACGTAAACATCTCAAATATTCATTCTTAGGTTCATGTGGTTGCTATAAAAATTGCAACAAAGCGTCTATACTAGCTTTTTTAATAATTATTCACATTCGAGTCTTCAGTTTCTGGAGCGACAATGAACCACGTGCGTGTCATGTATAAGAATAAATATACGTTTAACACAATTAAAGTTTGTATTCGAGTAAAGCCGGAACAGTGACTACAAACCCATAAGCCAAATATCTTTGTGTTTTATATAGCCCAGTTATGATCATTACACACTTTAACTTTGAAATCTTATTAAAAAACTGATTCGGCAACCAATCACAGAAGGATATAGTAACAAGGCGGTTGTAGTACGTTTCAGTCCACAACATGTGTCCATTGTTGTTTTTAACCTACTGGTATATTTTTTGTAGTTAATATATACATGTTGTTTGGCTTTCGGTCAAGACCTGCAAAATGCCTGTAGTTTCCACAAGTAAAACCAAGCAAACAAATTCAGTATTCATCACACTACGCGACAAGCTTTGGATATTATATTTTCGGACGTGACCACAAGTCCATAGATTTATACAAAGACTGATGCCCACGTGCAAAACGCGCAATATCTTTTTCCCACTATAATCCGGAGCAAATGGCTAGCTTTTCGAGGGAGGCACTTTATATACGTAGAACGTTTACAACTTAATGATTTCTTAGCCGGTCAGCAGCTCTAAGTTAACATTTCCGGCATTTTGTTAATTACGCACAAAGGGATAAGTCCCGAGCGTTGTGGGGATTCTAGAAATAACCTGGCCGGGTTTTAATAGTTCTTTGTTTAGTTACAAAGCCTTAAAAAATGAACTCATCAGACTCTTGTTTTAGAAAATTCTCCCGTTGTAAAATAAACAGACTGAGGCTGGTGGCTATCTCATCGGGCAACTTTCGACTGCGGCACATCAAGGGGACAAACACACCTCAACAAATCCATCTTTTTGTGCATTTATAAGCGCAGTTTTTATCTTCTGTTCCTTCCTCATTTAAGTTCCCGCACGATTTAAAAGCTTCCTAAATAATCCAGGCACACAGATGAATAAATGAATACAAACACACGAGAAATGTGCAATTAGAACGGAACTCCGGTCTGACTGATATAAATCGCGCGTGTGTTGAATTTAGTTACTTGGTATAACACGTGTCTTCGGCACGAATAGCGTGAAACAAAAGACAACAAGGCTGTTGTTCACGGAAGCCGGAAAGCTGCTAACACATCTGCCACGACAAACAACAACAAAACGAACAATTGCGCACCGGCTGGGGAGTTTTGTTACGGACTCTGTACAGGTGTCGTCTACGACGATGCATTGTGAAGTCTACAAGTATGCCTGAGGTGATTAGGTCAGGATTTCACTTTAAAAAGCGAAGTGTTACGTCAATGTAACGAGACCAGGTCGACAATGGAATGTATCAGTGACTTAAACATGAATTGCGGACTGTGCTAAAACGAAATTAAGGCGAAATTCTGAGCCTTTACTAGCTTATAACTGAATGGTTCAGTGCGTTAGATTGGAAGAACTTGAAGTTCGAACAGAGTGGAACAAAGTTAGGATTCCACAAACTCGGTCCAGGTCCGAAACTGGCAATTTCTTCATCATTGACGTTTTGGTAGTCGGACTAAATTGCACACAGATGTAATCCACACTGTTTGCCGGCATGTACTCAATGACCAAGCCTATACCTAACCCAAACCCTTGGATCTGGAGTAATCTTTCTTCCTAGATTGGAATTTTGAGTGAGTACATGGAAAAATTTGATTTTAGCGTATGCGGCAATGCAACTTGGGATCAAGGGGATTTCAGCATTACGGACCGGTCGTTATTTAGAGCGAGTTCTTTTGGGACTATTCTGTCCATTCCTATTCCGGATTAGACGCTATTTTGGGACCTATTCTGATTCCGGAATGAATGGAATAGCCGCCGCCAGCTATTCTGTTTTCGGAATAATGCAAAGCCTGAATAAAAACTAGTATTCTGTGTTCTGTTATTCCTATTCCGGAATAAGGGTAGACGAAATAGTTCCAAAAAAAATGCAAGGACCAAGCGCGAGGACTGGGTAAAATCTTTCGCGCATGGCAAAACGGGGCAACATTTGGGGAGCCCGCGCGCTAGCGATGTTGACGCCACATTGTGCCGCTTGTTTTGCCGGGCCTTTAGAATTTTATAAAGCGGTGACAACGACCAGCCTTTGGTTACTAAGCAACCTTCTTACTAAGATGAAATGCCTATTTAATTGAAACCGTTTCTTAGAGACTTTTGACTGAATCATTCAAACGTTTCTTTGGAACCATGGAAACACGTTTCAACACGTTACCTTGGAGACACGACAGAAATTCTCACGAGAAAAAAATAACGAGATAGGAAAAGCGCTGGAGTGACTGCCGGGCAAGACAAATAATGGTTTTTGAATGTCGACGCGATACTAAAGAATGGGATTCTCACGAGGTTGCCTTTATTTCCGCAGATCAAGGCTATCTTCGGAGCTCAGCAACTTACAGAGAAACGCTAATTTGTAAAGAGAATATTCACAAGTGACGACCCACAAGAGCTGTTGTACGTTGTAAAGGGCACTGCATAATAATGACCATAAGCCGCAGATTGATATTGTTTTAAATTCTCCCTTTGTGTTGATATGTAATAAATTAGAAAGGAAAAAATATCGGTGCGTGAATTTATAGTTGGACTAGAGCGGGGTTATTAATATAATTGCATAAGAATATAAATGCTGAGCAAGGGATTCCAGGTGTTCTATAGACGTATCTTCTTTGTTGCCACTAGAAAAAAAAAAAAAAAAAAAAAAAAAAAAAAAAAGAAAAAGAAAAAGAAAAAAGAAAAAAGAACTTGAAACTTGGCTATTTTTGGTTGGAGAGTCAACGTTGTACAGTTCTGTGATCGGTGTCTCTCGCATTCACACCCAAATGTTCGCAGGAAAAACCGCCTTCCTCAATTCTGATGGAGTTTTGTGAATGTATTTGAAGTTGGCACGTTGGTACGGCCCGCCGTTTCAAAGTACAAAATTTCAATGCGCCCCTGCCAAATACTCGTTTGAAATTACAGAAACTTCGAGGTCAGAGTCTCCGAGTGAATGAACATTTATGTTCTTTCAAAATTAAAGACATTCCCAGAGTTGCGTGGTAGCGGTATTGTTTCCCCACTCCTTTCATATTATGGCAATGCGTGCGTTCCTCGTTTTGTTTCGAATTCTAATTTGATCGGTCCAGTGGAACTCCGGAACTAGAAGGCCGCATTCGCCGATAGCATCGGCAATACTCAATTTGATAAATTGAACATGCAGATCACTCAGCGCCACTGCTCTCCGCGCAACCGAATGAATGATGTAATTGTCGCCATGCCAACGCACGGGACGGGTTGGGACTCGATCGCGTCCGAGTGCTTGTTCAGGCGCGCCAAGTGCGTTTTCCCAGCTGGGAGAGTGTTCTTTATGTAGTGAAACCTTATTCATTAGTGACATGGCTGATAGACTATTATAGGCCGATGGCCGATGGCCGACTTTCTAACACAGGAGTCGACAGCCAACAAGTCATCTCTGATCTGTAACAAAGGTCCGGCTGTGTTAAATGTCACTATGGTGATTATAACTATCATGAAAACCTACCCAAGCAGAATTTAAATACAGCCTGACGCCAAGGTTAGAACTTTTTTCTAGGAGGAGAAAGTTTGTGTAGACTTCAAAGCTTAGTTTTAAAAATGTGGGTCTTTAGTAAAAATGAAAAGCCGCCGAGAAACATGAACAGAGCTAAACCGCAAAATTGTGTAGGGTCCAAAAAGGTCGGTTGCGATAATTCCGGCTGATTAGTGCGGTATTTATTATTCCTTCTGAAAACGGAAGATAAATGAATGGATTGTCATATCTGGTACTCTTGCCAAGAAAATGCTAAAAGACATTCTCATTAATGACAATGACAATGACAAAATGGTGGCTACCGTTCCTTATTGTCAAACTTGAGTGATGCCAGCGATGAATCAGCCAGTGAGAACAAACTGCGAGCTCAGAGGCCGCAAATTTGGCTCAATGACAACAGCGTATTCCTATCGAAGGTTCATCAGAAAATAAAGTTTTCGTGCTGTTGCCGAGACAATTTCCAGCTTTCTGTATTTACGTTGCCCACATGCTGTCCAAATGTTGGTGACAAGACATCTACTAGGTTGATATAATCCGGTTCCTTTAAATTATTCACAAATTTGAGTATACTGGCGCTGAAAAAGCCGGTTTTCGAAGCAATGAAACCTTGATAATTAGGTACTCCCCCGGCGGTTAAAAATAGTCTCGTCAAAGTTTGACTTCACTTAGCTTCACTTCACTGAACTACAGCCCAGGAAGGAACAACCGGCCGGGGTTCGGTCAGAAATCCCCACCCGAATTTAATGCCTCGCGTGCGATTTTGAACGATTTTAGACAAATAATTTACTGTAAGGATATACCTGTACAAAAATAAAATCAGGGTATGCTTCCAACAGCAAAATATAGCGAAGACACGAATCATAAAGCTGGCAGGGGTCGCCATGCAGTTTGGCCGATGGCTCGTTGTTGTGCAATATAAATGAAAAGCGAGCGAGAAGACCAAAAGTGTATTACACAGAACACTGGTACTCAAAGTATGCGCGCCGATTAAAATAAGATACAAAGCAGTATAGGTGCTCGTACTTACATATTCTCCGCACGGTCGGGAAAGGCTTTGCGATAGCGTTACTTTCCAGCATCGAACCTGACGAATGTCGCCTACTTGGGAGAGATCTCTGCGCCTGGAATACAAACGGCAGCATTCGAGAGCGTCTTTGGCCTTTAGTTTCTCAATTCATGTCCGTTGACCCGTTCTGGTGTATCTCTGTTTGCGTAGCTGTTTGAGAAGCAATATATTCACGCGTCGAATCTGTCCCCTCCGTTCATTGCAACTCGGGCAGGTGCAAAAAAACCCAAAACGCGTTCACTGAGACGCTCGCACGTGCGTTACTGACATATGCCAGTGTATGACAGAAGTACGGCTATTACTTTAACTTTATGACCTACTACCAAATGAAAGATGCGATTAGACTTAGTTCGCGAGAACACAACGCGGATAAAACACGTGATACTCGCGAGCGCGCTTTTCCGTTGCGAAGCAGGTGTCTATGGGGAAATTTCTTTCTCACAAATTTGGCTTATTGTAATCAAGAGTGGCTTGAAACAAAACAAGGTCTGAAAAAAGCACTCTGTCCTTCTCACCTTACAGTGCAAATTAATTTGGCCTGGTTTGGTTTTAGCATGGTATTTCGTTCGGTGCGAATAATAATAGTAACAACATTGTAATAAAAATAAAATAGTATAAGTAATTTTCGAGCAGGGCAAAGGAAAAGGCTCTTTTTTATGCGGTGCGATAAAGATAGGCCGCAGAGCAATTAAAAAGAATCATAATTTTTGGAGATTAATCAGTTTGGTTGGGGTGTAATTAATGACTAAATAGGCCTTGGCGCAGGTGTTTCTCAGTACATGTCACCTGATACTAACACAGGGAAGCTGCAGGTGAAGAAACCCATGAGACGTACAATTAACATACGACCAACAGGCGACTACAGCAAGATTGCAGTGTTTTTTTTTTTCGTCAACTTAATATATTAAGTTTACTAAATCGATCCATGACACCGATGGAGTCAAGGAAAAGTTGCCAAAAAGTAAGCCACTCATTTTGTCCCCATCGACTCACACAATGTGTTCCAAGCTCACCACTTTTTAATTGACAGGGAAGACAACTATGCCTGATTGCATGCAAGGCTTAATTGCTCTTTTCATAACACCGCTGGAAAACCAAGATCAATTTCCTTGCTGCGTTTTCTCAATCTTGTTGGTGTACTTTCGACTATAACTTGGGTGTTATCGGCGCCGTGCATATCACGAGAGAGAGAGAGAGAGAGAGAGCCGGATCGTCCAATGGGTCAAACGTTGACTTTTTGAGGCCATCATAGCTAGCCAAGGCTTTGGCGATTTATTGTGATATATCGGTGGAGGCTCCGCCCAGGCTATCACCCCCCCCCCCCCTCCCCCCCTGTCCTTTATTATAATACGATCCTGAGGTCAAAATAGTGACCCCGTTATATATCTTTACTAAAATTCTGCCTCTTTTTTACACCAGGAGCCGAAGACAGGTAGAAAAACTTCATGCAACAACTCGGCAACGCGAGTTTTGCGAAGGTCTAAATCGGGGGACGAGCTTACAAACTCTAAAGGATTTCTTTCCGCTAGCCGTTCTTACAAACCCCTTAAAATACCAAAAAGCATCGTTTTTCTACACCCCTTGATATACACGAAGCTTGAACCTCCCCGTATAGCCGATTATAAAGGAGTGCTCCTTATCATTACATCATCAATAATATTTTTCATTAATTTTTGACCAAGGAAGGTGTTGATAGTTTTATTTCCATGAATTAAGCTCATCTACAGAAACATGTCAACAGTTTAGACTCGTGCCTAACCAAAAAAATTACTTACCGTATAACAAATACACGTGCACTAACAAGGCACAATAATAGCTACGTCCTAAGCAGTGACCTTTGGTGTCTTTTGCCTGTGACAATGTATTGATTTTCATTCAAATTTTCATCCTGGTCATAATTTTTCACCGTATGGAAAATGGTGCTAAAGGGAAGGCGAAACCTGGAGGAGTATACCAAGTTTGACGGTTGTATTTGTCGAAACTCCCATATACTATTCTTGGTTGTAAGAGTAGCATTGCCCAATTCCAGCTGATTTTAGACATGAAAACCCGCCAAAGCAATAATAATATATAATGGGAACTGTTTGTTCAATTTTCGCTTTTCGATTATTATGCAAACCAGCCATGTAAACAAGCACAGGTTCATCCGCCAAATATTTATAAAAAAAGCTCCAAAGCTCTCTAACCGTTGTTATCGCAAAACCTAACCAAATACAGTTTTTTTTTTTAATTTTTAACGGGTCCCCAATGTTGATCAAATTTTTAATTTGGATAGTTTCTCGATCTATACGGGCCGAATGCTGCGTTATTAGTATACATTCCAACTTGTGTATTCATAATACATCAAGTAGACATATACTGTCTCCATTAAAATCAGCACCTGCATGCCTGAAAATTGCGAATTTCAAGACTAAACCCCAACTCGATCATGAAATGGCACCAAGAGATGGGAAAATTTAAGCAAGCTCTCGATGAGTACTTTCGAGCTATTCTTGAGCGGACTTCATATTTTTATTTTACCGTTTAATCTGGACACGAGAGATGACATCGAGGGCGCAACATTATCTAAATCATGATCCGTTGGCAATTTCCGTTGTTTGAATTTTTTGGGGGCTAATTGAGCATTATGCAACTCGTTTAATATAATTGAAAATAAGAGGGGCTCACTAAATTGGTGCAAGACCATTTTTAATAAAAACTTGAAATTAAGTTTGTAATGAAGAGGCATGGCCGGTCGCACGAGCAAAAAGGAGCGGTCACTAAGCGCGTACGTTTTCAAGAAAGAATGGACACCGCGCGGACTCAGAACAGCACGATTAAAATCACTTTTTACCACAACACACTAGTTTCTCGCTCTCTTATTGGTCGATTTACCGTGGTAAATAAGAGTCCAGACAACGATGCTGACGCCAGCATGTCACGTTTTGCAGCGAAATACAACGAAAGTTTCCTGTATATTTCTAAATGTTGTGGTAAAAAACAAATTTCCACTGGTTTGCCGTGGTGTGGACTCTTATTTACCACGATTTACGTCATCACATAGTCAAAATTAGTTGCGGACTCACTTGGCAAAGCGTCTCGTGAGTCCACAACATTTTGACCATGTGATGACGTAAATCGTGGTAAATAAGAGTCCACACCACGGCAAACCAGTGGAAATTTATCAATTAGACTGCAACAACAATAATTAGATTACTTTGCACGGATAGAGCCGTTTACGGATGACTGTCGAAAGTAAACGTGTAATCGCTCTAGTGTTGCGTTTGCAACGCTGTCCGATTGGTCCAAACAAATTCAGCAGCATTCTTGGCCAATCGAGAACAAGTGGCGATGGCGTCTTCTCGCACTTGCTGATTGTTTTTTTTTTTTTTTTTCGTCAAAGTAAAACCAAAGGCCGATTACTTTGGCTCCCGAATGGTTGAAGTGTTTCTTACAGCCTCTGTAAAGCCTGGTCCTCACTAGCGCATAAGCATAAGCATAAGCACAAGACAGTGGCGACATAAGCATAAGCAACGGACGCGTTTGATCCTTATGCTTATGCTTATGCTTATGCTTATGTCGTCACTGTCTCTCTCTTAGTCTTATGCTTGTGCTTGTGCGCTAGTGCTTTGGTTTGGTTTTTGAGTGTAATCCGAATACGGCTCTATCATATCTGTTCCGAGAGCTGAGCGAAGACCTAATATTTTCTCTCGCGCGAAGCAGGGGTAAGCCATCTTATGCCGCCTTGGCGAGACGTTATTAGGTCACATGTCATGATCCCACCAATTGCATGTAAGAGACTCCATGACGCAAGCTCTCACTCTCAGATAGTGGAGCCCCATTCCTTTTCTTTTTTCATTATTCCTTCGACTTTTTTTTACGATTGTAAAAGTCAGGCTGTTTATTGCTCGTGCCTGCGGAGCTGCGGCGAGCTTAAAATTGCAATTTTTTTTTTCTTTTTCTTCTTCTTCGGGTTTTTTCTTTTCTGGGTCGAGAATCAGCACACGGTGATTGGTCCACATTGTCACATGACATGCGATGACGTAAATTGGAGGCAGTGTGGCCGAGTGGTTAGAGCGCCGGACTTGAAATCGGGAGGTCCCAGGTTTAAGTCCCGCTCTGACCACTAGCTGAATTTGCATTACGGTACCCTGAGTTAAAATCCTCGGCCACACTGTGTAAATAGCCAACTGGTTAGTTGGACCAGTTGGGATTCTTAACGAATTTGCGTTCAGTTCATGATATTTCGTTTCTGCATTTTCAAGTCTCCCCAATTAGCACGGCAGTGCTAAATACATCGAGACTTAAATAAAGTGATTTATTTATTTATTTTAAATGACTTCGCCAACAACTTGAGATGTGGGCTATTGAATTGCTCGTTTCTTGTGTGTAAACGTTAACTGCATCCCATTCAAACTTAACACATGTTGGCTCTGTGGAACGCGCACAGATAAAGTGGATTTTAGGGAATGATTTGGGTTTGCGCGGGGGCTTGCGTTTCTAAGTTCACCGCGAGAAATTGGTGGATTCAACTATTTTGATGGATACCGCTACGGGATTGCAAATATACTCTGTCGCCGCTAATGATTTAGTCCCGACGAAACTTTCTGTGGCGACACGAAAACTTCTGGGAAGATACTAGGCCACGATGAGCTTTAGCCGTAAAACAATAGCGATTTTATATGCAATACACTGTACATGACATCTGTTGCCTCATAAAATGCTTCTGCTTATCGTACATTGCCTGTTGAAATGTTTCTTCCATTCGATCATGTAGCCTTTGTTTCGCAATGGTCACGGTATACTAGAAATGAAAAATACACCGAAATAGTCCTAAGCATTGAGTTTGCAGTCACAAATGAACTGAACACACTGTGAACAAAACCGCAATAATATTGTAAACAAGTATTGTGTTACATTCCTCGCTTTCAATTTTGTATTCGTTACAGAACACGAATACTCGAAAGCCTGATAGAAGAAACACATTCACATTCAGTTAAAAAAAGAAACAGATAAGTATTAAAGCGAAGGCTGGATTAATCGTGGCCTCTGATTAGGAATAAGTGTTCGAAGTAAAACTGTCAAAATCGATTGTGCATCAAAAGATAAGTCACGCAATACTCTTTTCTTGCTGGCAGACGGACCCTTTCGCTCCTAAGCTCAAAATGCAGAGTCGCTCAACCTTTAAGAAGCAAGTGTATGCGTTTTGTAAAGATAATTTATAGTTTATTTAGGTTTCATTTTAGCAAGGTGTCAAAAGTCAAGTTCTCTTTTCTGTGTGATATTTTTGTGGTGAGAAACTGGAAGTCTCTCTTGGGAGTTCCGCTCGTCTCTAATTTTCATTTTAGTTTATTCTGGCCTCGACCCAACTCACGCCGAGAACTCACTGGCAACGCCAGTCTAGTGGCGAGAGTTCATCTCGTAATGCAGACAAATAGGAAATAACGAAAGACACTGTTTAAAATAATACATTCTTGATCCTTCATGATATTCTGATGTGTAATTATCAACTCTATATTTCTTTTTACATAATTTTGTTCGGCGAGTGGTTAAATTTTGATGAATCAACAAATTAATCAATTTTTACAGATTCCAGCGGTTTTCAAATGACTATCGTAAACTAATTGTAACCAAGTAACAAGTTAACAGAAATAGGAAAAAAAAATCTCCAATTCCCAGCAGAGGTATGTATTTCCTGACGTGGCCAGTCGTGAATATCCCACCTTGTTGGCGGAGCACAGCTCCTAATCTGATTGGCCAATGTTACACAAGGGTGCGCACGCACCTATATAAATAGGCCCTTTGCATCAAGCTAGTCACATGACCAAAACACGGCTTGCGTCCCAGCAACAGTTTCCGATACAAATCTTCTTATATTTCTGAACTTTAAAATGCCGCCCAGTAATTCGATCTACAAATGCTGCGACCCTGAAATTTTGCACTCCTTTATATTTTTCACGCTCTCCAATTTTGACACTCAAAAAAACCCGGTGATTAATTTTCAGTCACGTGATAGATATGCAAAGGGCCAATTCTTCTGCATGCATGTATGCCAATTCTGCAGGAATGTCTTCACACCCCTCTAGCAAGTTATCTCGCAATTTTTGCCTTGGCGCCATCAAGAGCGCAGGTGCACTTCTTTATAATTATTCAAATTCCACTGTGTTGACCTTTGGAATTTACAACGCGCCAATCACAGTTTCTCCCTAATTTTCTTCAACATAAATCGTTACAACTTGCTGAGATCGCCTTGCACAGTGTAACACCCCACCTCCGCAACTGCAAGGATGATTTTTCAACCGTTGCGAGACAAGCTGCTGAGAAAATTGCATAGTGTAACAGCGCCTCAAGCTAGACGCAAGTTTCAGATTAGGCCCATCCACAGTAATAAGCTTCCATTTGAAAACGCATCTTTATCTCAGCGCTTGGGTGTGGACAACGGTTTCCGAACACGGTTCCCAAAGTAACGGTTTTCGAAAACGATGCGTTATCAAATGAAGACGCCGTGGACTTGTGACTTAAATTTAAACGCATTGGTGTGAACAGAGCCTAAACCTTCTAGTGTTGTCTCTAGTATTGAAAAAGAGTAGCATGCAAGAAACCAAATGAATATTAAAAACTCGTTACGGTCGAAAGTCATCGGAGAACCGCTCCGTTTTGTTTGGCTGTATACTCAGGAACTTTGTATTGACACAGTGATGGTATTTCAACCAGTCGACATCATTGGTCACGTGGCTTACTAATTTAAAATCGTTGGCCTAAGATTTTAGAAAGAGCAGAGAAGGGGTCAGTGTGTATACCACTGAAAATATACTATTTGGTGACATTTCAAGAGAATTGGGGAAAAGACAGAGTTGCTCCCAGACTACTCGAAAACTTGGCGGCTTCGCATTACTGTCACCTAAATATACAACATTGGGTTAAAACTACTGCACCACATGACCCACTGATAGACCAATCAGAGGCAGCTATTCTTGCTCCAGATCAGGCCCTCCAAAAACACACCCAAACTCAAGTCCAAGAACAAAACTGGGGCTGCATGAACTAAAATATCTGACAACAGGCGCTGGACACATTCGCGACTGATGGATGCTTCAGTACTCGAAGGGTCTGGTGACCAGTTCCGGCCGGCCCCACATCCTTCTTGCGCATGTTCATAGAAATGTACTCTAGTTCAGTAGACGGCACGTGGCACTTGCACGTGCCTTCCAACGTTCTATTGTCCTCGCACGTGCAGTGATGAATGTACTTCGCCGCACTGCTTTTGCGCTCGCGTCGCAGAAAGCTACTGCTCCTCCGGTAGTCCTTGTCGCAGTCTTCGATTAGAGGGCTGCGTTTTCCCGACGAGCTTTGCGCGCACCCCTCCCCGCTCGTCTCGGTGCCGAGTCTTTGGTTTTCTCTGTTGAGCCTCAACGTATCCTGCATTGCTTTGTCGCTGTCCTGTATTAAAGACGCGGCACGCTTTGTGTTGCCGTGATCTTCACAAGTACTTCCTTCGACGCTTGTCTCGGAGCTTAGCCTCATTTGGTTCTCTCTGTTCACTCTCAACGTATCCTGCGTTGTGTTACTGCTGTCCGACACCAGTATTTTCTTCCTGAAATCATCGACAGTGCTCCCTTCGCCATCAGACAAAAAATTCCCGCTGATGTTTTCTTTGTTGCTCTCGTCAATAGAAGTGAGCGAGTGCTTCTCTACGGGCACAAAGCCATTGGCACTCAAACAATTCGTTTTCCCTCCGTGGCCTTGCTGACACGAGCCCTCCCCTTTTGTAAGGCTGTCATTATTTGACGAGTTCATTGAAGAGCCGCAGGTCGTTCGACCCAGCCCCCTACGACCTCCCCCGGCGCAGCCCGTCCCATCGTCCCCTTCGCTGCTACCGTCGTCATGGCTACCGCGCCTCGAGCTTGGTTTTTTACATCCGGCCTGCGCTTGGTTCGTTTTCAGTCTCCTCATGTGCTTCTCCAGCTCGTCCTCGTCGGAGCTACTGCAGCTGGAAGAGCGACGACTTCCCGTGGAGGGGACGGGTGAGAGCCTCCGCGTGTTACGCTTCGTCTTCATAACCCCACCCCCGGTGGGTTTCCGATTGCGTTCGATGCGAGGAGAGGCAGCGGGGCTGTCTTCTAGATCGGACTCACGCTCCTCGAAGATTTGGTTCAAAAGTAACGGCGTGCTCTTCGCCTTTGCCAAAGGCGTGTGTAGCCCCAGGCTTGCTCGGTTGCGTGGCTTCGCCGGGGGTACGTGTGCAGGTCGAATCATGTCCTCAGTGGAGTACTGTGAGCTCGCGTTGCTTGCCTGAGCCGGAAGAGACGGCAGCGAGCGGAACGCTTTGTGCTTCAACATCAAGTTTCCCGCTGCACAGTCGTCCTCCTCCATTGAACTGTGCAACGCTTCCTCAGCCTCTATCGCATGCGCTTGAATTACTTTGTCCAAGATTTGGCCTTCTCTGGGCGCCAGTCTCCCCGAGGAAGACCGCGAGCTCGACGAACCTGAGCACTGGCTCGAGTCAGTCGAGTTGCCTGACCCATTTTCTTTGTCCTCACCAGAAGAAATTCTACACAAAGATGACGACAAGAAGATTTTAGAAGCCGGATAAAAAGAGGCACTGTTTCCACTTTTGCTCAACACTACCAATATCTAAATTATACTAACCATGGAATTTTAGTTTTCGGGTGTTCACAAAGAAAACAAAGTCAGCTGAGTCCCTATCTCAGATAAGATAAGTATTAAGGTAGTAGAGATACTCAGGGCTGGATTCAGGAAAAAATCTGACCAGTTTCTAAAGCCCAGCTTCTATTGGGGTTTGACGGTAAGCTTTCCTTGGAAATGTTTGGTATTTGGCTCCCAAAAAGCCATTTCCTGAAGCTGAGAACTAAAAGTCTGACCAGTTTCCGTAAACCAGTCTGAATCCGCGCCTGGACACTAGTAGCTGTAGAAAGTGTTAGTGACTCATGCATTGGTTTATTCACTAAACAGTTCCAGCTGTTACCCCCTCCACTCCCACTCATCCCACTCTTGGGCAACACTAACAGGGACTTTCAGATGTAAAGTATGCAGGGTAATGGGTAATCTGTGTGGCAACCATAAAACAATTCACAGGAAGAATGAGAGAAAGGGTAAATTTGCCAGTTTTTCCTTGCTCAGGGCAATGGGGGAATTTGTAGTAATGAAGAAACACCAACAGCTGGAGCTGATTGATGCATTAGGAGCTGGGATAAAAACTAAGTGGGGAAAAATACCTTTTCTTACGCTACAGTTTTTTGTTGAGTATAAGGGGGTGTTTTCAATCTTGTACTACCTAATAGTAAGGGGTTAACAGAGCTTTACTGTCATAACTCCTGCTCTACTGCACATCACTCCTACCTTTGCTTTCTGTCAGTCAGTGGAACATAATTGTTTTCAGGAAGAGACAGCCTCCCTTTTCGCCTCTTCTTTGTGTGTGCTTCCGTGAACGTGACATTGTTTTTCAAGCGTCGAAGGTGCTGTTCAGCCAGCAGGTAGTATGTTGCATTAATGTGGTCATAGGAGTTTTCATCAAGTGACCTGAAAAAATGTTTGATACACTATGATTACATAAATCTTCCCAAATCTATCACCACCGGACTTCCTACTTCCTACATCAGACCTCAGGCACCATCAGACTTCCTACTTGCATTGTCGAATGGACAGCTCAGATGGGGTGTATTGGACAACCATCCCAAGTTTGCATTTTCATGATACACAGTATGTTTTAAAGCATTATGCAGTGTTTTAAGTTGGAATAATTTTGATGCATAACATACCACAAGTTTATGTAATCCCCAGGGGGAGAGGAGGGGGGGGGGGGGGGGGTACTCCCATATATTTCCTATATAGGGATGCTCCGCCCAATAGGGTATCATTTTCAGGGTCTTCTGTCTTAAACAGGGTTCAAATTTTACATTTTCGTGTCTTAAACAGGGTTATTTTCTGAAGATTTTCTCCTCTTCCCCTCCCCTCTCAACCACATTTTTGCTCTTGTCATTTTCGTGTGATTTCTTCATATGTTCCAGTGGAAATGTGTACAACGCAGGCTAACTTATCTAAACTTAGTCTTGAACATCAAGTTATCAAATTAGAGCACTTTGTCTTAGACAGGGTAGCAAAATTTCCATTTTTGTGTCTTAAACAGGGTCTGGGTTTTATAGAGTCAGCGGAACACCCCTACCCAAATTCCTATTGAGTGCCCCCCCCCCCCCCCCCCCCCCCGATGTAATTATTACATACCTCATAATTAGATCACTTTCAATTGCAGAACATTATTGCAAAAATGAGCATAGCACAAAATTGCACAAAATGTCATGCTATTACTTAAATAAGCAGTTAGATCAGGCCACAATGGAAGCTATGTCCAATATCTTGGGGCCAGCAGATTTTCCTGACAACTTGGTTAGAAGAAAGCAGTTTCAATAATTTTCTGGACTACTGAGACATGGTTAAAGCTTTCTTTTGGGCTAGCTGCCAATGAGTTCTTATCTTGTCCATACTAATTCAATGTAAGTTAAACAAAAAGAGCCAATCAAATTAACTTTTCTGTTCCCTGATTTTTTAACAGTGTGAACATACACCAATGTGAGCTCCATTTGAAAGGGCCTGTAGTTAATGAACACTTGCCTTTTTATTGTCTCTTTGTCAGCAATATTTCCAGACTCCATTCTGTCCACAACTTTGTTGTATTCTTCTGGAGTGAGGCCCAGTTCAGTGACTAAGGGGACGGGTGTGGGGATCATGGGGTTGTGTCCCAGCTGAAGCCATGGGTCTCTCATCATGGCTTCTAGTGTGATGCGACCGTGAGGCTCTTTCACCAGCATCCTTGAAATCAGGCTGCAAAGCAAAGCTCATAATATCAGTATTTTCAAAATGACTTGGGGTGCAATTTTGGGTCTCTATCTGGAACAGCAATAGAATTGATCTGCATGATCTTTCAGTTTGGATTGAGTGGTTCGCAAACAAAAGAATTCAAACACAAACACTGCAATGGCTATATACCAGGCTCTGTGAGTTTCGAATTCATAGAGGATATTACACGGCGGCGCGAAGATATTCTATTTTCGAGTGGTAAAAACAACATTTTACGAACGAGCACTTCACGAGTGAGTAAAATATTGTTTTTACCACGAGAAAATAAAATCCATATCTTCAAGCCGCAGTGTAATTTTCTTTTTATTATATTAGACACGAGTGTTTTACGAGAAATTGCACAAACAACCGTGCAAAAGCGGGAAATGATGCCAACGATATCCTCACTAGTAAGGATATGGAAAATATGCCACTCGGGTCCTGGATGTAGTTTCGTATGGATTTTATGCACAGTATATTTTCTAGTAAAACACTCGTGTCTATGTATATAATAAAATGGTGTATTACAAGTCAAGAGATAAAAAAAATTCAAGATGGCTACTTGTTGTTGCCTGCCATTCACAGGGTCACATGAAATGATTGATTTTCACAATACCTTCTGCAAGCTTCTGAAACATGATCAGGTACAGCATACTTTACATCCATAATCATCATGAGTGTTTCACTGTCATTCACTTCATTAAATGGAGCCCGGCCACACACTAGCATGTACAGGATCACACCCAGACTCCACACATCTGGAAGAAACAAAGCTTGCTCAACCTAACCAGATATTCTGCTAGACCGGCATATGCTGGCATTCTATACCGGAAAAATATGAAGTACAACATTCTGATGGCTTTCCTGTCCAAAGAAAGACCACACTGGATATTCAACTCATTCTACCGAAGCAATGCACCAAAACGGTCAAAAACTCAATGAGATAGATTACCTCATGTCCAGTTCCGCTGAAGCAGAAGAAACAATTATTTTGCTTCACATATATGTTTGTTGTACTGGTTCCAGGTGGCTCCATACCGGAAAAAATATTTTCTACTGGTACTCTGTACCAGCTGATGGACGAGTCTAGTGGAATCTTAACTGCGATTGTAAAATATATGCCCCCCTCAAATAAGCACCCCTCCCCTCTTGCAAACTATAACTAAACAAAAATAATTACAGACTATCGCTTTTAGAACTGTCCAAACCGCTTTGTTAATTATGATTAATACTCATGCTATATTGTTTATGACTTGGCAAATGTTGTATGTATTAAAACAATGATCATGTGGATACAATTTAGGAAAAATATAATAGCACCCCCCTCCCCCCCCTCCCATAATAAGCCTTATCCTCCAGCTTTATCGTCTTAGCCCCAGGCGCTTTTTCGAGGATTTGCAGTATACAACCTCTGTTCCATCATATCCACACTCCTGCCTACTGTAACTATGTTACATTAGGTGCACTCTCAGCCTCTCTTCTTCCATGTAAAATTACTTCAAAGGGAACTGTATTTTTGAAGCTAGTAAGAAAGGGACGATTGTCATTTTAATTACTTTTGCAGCTCAAACTTTTACAGAAAAAAAAGTAATTTCATGTCTCGATCAGAAACCATAAGGTTTTATCGTTTGTAAAATCTGTCACAGCTCGCATACATACAGTACACGAGCTTTAAATATGGCAGCTATTTCCGTATATGTCTTCCAAGGCGTTATTTACGTGAAGTGTTGCAAGCGGGGCCTCCTATATAGCTACATAGCTGTCCTTTCTCTGAGGTTTTCAAAAGTAATTGCACTTTTCATTTGGTATGCACTCGTTTCAACTATGTTTGTGAATAATCTGCTCCGGTCTGTATTTTTGGACATTGGTCGGTACATGTATTTAATATATAGCTTCAACACTTTTTTCTTGACAATCGATTTATAGTAACACTTCAAATTTATAAAAATCGTATCTTAAAATAAGTTGTTTACAACCGCCTAAAAGCATCATTTTATCTTCAGAGCTTTTTTAGCAGATAAAAATCATGTCAAAGTCTTCCTGTTTATGCAGGCCAAAGGATGTCCCGTATAAATGTACTGCAATTCTTAGTCGCGAATTTCATTTGGTTGTGGCTGTACGTAATATATCGACATATTATAAGGACAAATGACAAGCTTGAAATCTCATGAAATGATTGATTAATGCTCTTCCTGCAATCGGATGTTTCTCGGATAACAATTTTACCATGGCCAGCTGATGACAAATTTGTACAGCAACGCGAGCAACTTTTCCATATCAAACAGTACCACAACGGCCTTATTTGAGAGGATTAAAGATTGAATGGTACTCACCGACTGCTGGGGCATCGTAAGCGTCTCCTAGTAAAACTTCAGGAGCGGAATAAGCAAGGGAACCACACGATGTTTCCAGCATTTGTCCTGGCGAGAATTTATTCGAAAAGCCAAAGTCCGTTAGCTTGGCCATGTCCTGGTTCCTGAAGAAAATGACATTCTCCGGCTTCAGATCACGGTGAACAACGTGCAGCTTGTGACAGTAATCGATAGCCTGAACGATTTGCCGAAAATAATGTCGCGCTTTCTCCTCGCTCATCCCTCGCTCGTGATTCATAATGTAGTCGTACATGTCCCCGCCATCTCCGAGCTCCTGCACGAGATAAAGTTTACTTTTCGTATCGATAACCTCGTAAAGTCGAACCACATTTGGGTGCTGGACGAGCTTCATGCAAGTAATTTCCTTGAAGAGGTGAGCCTTAGCGATTTCATCGAGTTTAGTCTTGTCAATAACCTTTACCGCCACGCTTTCGCCCGTAAACACATGTCGTGCAATTTTAACCACTGCAAAGTGTCCACACCCTAAGGTCTCTCCCAGATCATACAAGCCAGCAATTTGGCTATCCATCGAGCGAAACCTTGGTTTCGCCATTCACCCCGCGGCCCCGATCACGATAGCGACACAGACTTTTCGGCCATTTTATCTGCGGGAGCAACATTTCATACGAGACAAAAGAAACGTCAGTTTACATCTGTCAGCCAATCAGCTTGCAGAGAAGTTGACTTCTGACATGTGAATTTCCCAAATTATGGTTTGTAATTTTTCTTATCTCTTTGTTTTCGGCGAAGGTTTTCTGCTTTTTACAGGGCTTATTTGATGCATGGATGCAGAGCTTACAGAAGTCGCTGAGAATAACGACATGTTTTAGCATTTACATATTGCATGCAGGCTTGCAAATTTTTCAAATAATGAGTTTGTCATCTTGGAGTTTTTTCTCGTCTCTTGGCTCTAACTTCTCTTTTAGTTTCAGCAATCAAACATTCCATTTTTATGGTGTTGGACCTTGTTCGACGCATAGACGCATCCGATCCCTAGACTGAGCCAACAACAATATGTATAGTCACTGTTGAATTTTATATAAGTCAGTTACATATCAAGTATATCAGTTTTCGCTTTATATCACTGCCTTTTGACGCAGCTCGAGCTGGTGAAAATATTCTTTCTCTGAGGAAAGTTTTGAAATGATTTATCCACGGCTCAGTGCTTGTCTATTTTTGCTTGTGTCAATAAAGTTCTAATTAAGTCCTCTTCGAGTGAAAATATTGGCTTTATAAACATATCTTGGGCTTTGAACTTTACCGTTGGCGTTTGACAGTCGGCCCATCAGTATCCTCAATTGGCTGAATACCTTGTCTCACTCGGTGTCATTTGAAATATGCTGTTTATGGGGAAATTGAAAATTCCCTGCTATCCGAAGTCATGATGCCAACTGCAGAATTTGATCACCGAAAAGCGGTATACACAGTCATCAAAAATCTCCAGAGAGTGACGATGCAATGCGTGGACCGTGCGGGAGACTGCAATGCGCGCGCAACAAGCAAGCCCGTTCGTTTCGGCTGATGAGTTTTGATACGGCCGCCTTGCGACCACAAAAACGGCTGCGAGTGCTGGCCTTCCACAGCATAACGCTAAATTTCACGAGCGACGCAAGCACAAACGCAAGCATATAAGCGCAAACCACAAGAGTCCACTGTGAAATTCGCTTGCATCGCTCATAAAAACCACAAAACCTTCAGGGCCTCTGACAGGCAGTGTCAGGGGCATCCATGAATTCCAATTTATCTGACTAGCCCCAGTCGCCGATATTCACGGCCACCTTCAGACTGCGCCACTTTACGGAAACCAGTCAAATGTTTTAAATTTAGTTCTCACTCCTCCAAAAATGGCGTTTTGGAGAGCCCAATCTTATGTAAAAGATATTTGGCATCATGTGAAGCCCACGACTTGGGGCTTAGTCGCACACTTGGAAACCGCTCAGAGTTTCTCCAAACACTAGAACTAAACTGATAGCACGTGAGAAATCAATACGCATCGCGCCGTTGAAGTTTCCCCTAACTTGCAAGCAGACTCGCGTGTGAGTCAATCGAATGTGTTTTATTTTCGAGTAGTAAAAACAATATTTTACGAAAGAGCGCTGCGCGAGTAAGTAAAAATATTGTTTTTACTAACGAGAAAATAAAATCTATATCTTCAAGCCGCCGTGCAATTTTCTTTTTATTATATAGACACGAGTGTTTATCGAGGAAAACACAAACAACCGTGCAAAAGCGGGAAATGATGCCATCGATATCCTCACTAGTGAGGATATGGAATATATGCCACTCGGATCCGGCTGTAATTTCGTATGGATTTTACGTACGGTATATTTTTTCAGTAAAACGGCACTCGTGTCGATATAATAAACTCTCATCTTACACGGTTATTTAGCCAACCAGGGCGCGCGTAGTATCATAGTTATTTTACGAAAAAAGAATACAAACGGCTGACGAAGGATGCCGTCCATCCACTTTAAACCCCGAGTCTGACCCCGTCAGAACCAAGAAGTTGATTGAGTTTAGTGAGATTTCGCTTCACATTCTGAGAGAGGTTCGATGAACCCCCCCCCCCCCCCCCCCCCCCCCCCGCCCAGGGCAAACAGTTTGCCCTATTTTTGTTGTTATTTGAACTTCTAAATTTAAAAATATGAGTTTTGAATCATTTTAGCTGAGCTGCTAACCTTTCTACCTCACCCTTCGTCATATTTTTGTCAAGGGTAAAGGGCGGCTGCTATTTCCCGCCAGTTGCTTTTGCAACTAAAAATAGCTCCTGACGCCCGAAAAGCTCCGTTTTCAACCAATGAGATGCACGATGACTTGCGTTTGTTTTGAGCGTTTTAACCAATGAGCGGCTTTGTTGTGTATGAATACATTTCTCCACGTGCTCAGTTTGTGCGTTGCGCTATCAGCTTGTTTCAACTGCCAACAAAACAAGGTGGGAAGGTTTGTTTTGTTCCGATTGTCGACTGACTCAGCGCATTGCCGGCCATGCCATCCACGAAGAATTACTGCACTGGAGGCTTGTGGACGAAGAAATCTTTTACCAGCGACATGGAGTCAGTAGTTTCAGATTTTCACGAGCGGCTAAAGATGACAAACGAAACCACACAGGAAACGAGTTTCGAAGAAGTGTCTGGTGCTTGCGCTTTGACATCGAGCGGCGAAGACGCGGAATGCAACATCAGAGCGTTCGTCTGCCCCACGGCGGACCCACTAAGAACTTCTTCTTCTCCGTCGTTCGATTTGTTGTTTGAACTACTGGAGCGCGGAACTCTCATAAAGGAAGCGGTGCGAAGATTGAAAACGTCGAAACGAACCAAACAATTGAAGCGTCTCGACCGAAGCAGATGATAGTTGTGGCGAATTTGCGAGGAATTGTTTGTGGAATTCCATTTGGAGCCTCTAAAAGTGGTAATCGTTGGATTGTATTCAAGTGCAACAGCGAAAGAATCGAAAGAAAGTTAAAATCCATTGGCGCCGTGCATGTGGGCACCAGTTCGATAGTGTAAACAAAGAGCCTCGTCGTTTCATTCATTGCAGCGAATGCCATATCGTATGTGTTAAAAGCCCTCGTGCCAAATTAATCTTTAATGTGCATGTAGACCTTGTTTAGACTTCAAGGTTGTGGAGGATGTTGCGTTGTGAGATCTTTACGTTTCGTGCTATGTCATATCGCTCGAGGATATTCTTTTTCTCGGTACGGTATTGTGTATTGTTTTGACAGTCTCGAGGGAATGTGCTTTGTCCTGCTTTGTTTGTATCATGATTCAGATCGCGTAGACATTTGATGTGAAAATTGAATTACCATGAAATAAGCGGACAAGAAACCGAAATAGGCTAATATTAAGGACACAGATGTATAGTATCGAAATTATCCACCTTTTGCCGACTTTCCAGGGCGATGTCAAAGGAATGAAAAACAATTTTCAATAAAGTTCGAGATGAACTGGCGTACTTTGTGCTGATTTGTCCCCAAAAGACGTAAACACCAGACAGTAAATATCGGGGGGGGGGGGGATTCTCGATAAAACTTGACGTCGGGGGAGGGGGGATTGGAGTGGACGCTTGGTGACGTAGCCGTGCCCCCCCCCCCCCCCCCCCCCCCCCGCAGGCGGCAGACTCGTTGCGAGTGCTAGTTCCCAGGGTTCGCTCATGAAAGCACGCCTGACGGGAATGGCGGGGCACGATTTGCCCAGGATAGTCGTCTTCGATTTAGGTAAAGTATGCGAACCAAATGAAGGTAATCAATCAAAAGGTGTGGGCCGCGTTTCACATCAGCGATCCTACGTTCGATTGGAAGCCGAATGCGGCATGATCGAGACAAACCTGAACAGGAAGTGGTTCTGCTCGCAGGGCAATGTAAATGTTGTTTTGTGTAGAGGTTTATCTTAAAGTAGATGAAAAAGAGAACGGAGAATTGATAGTAAGGCATTTTTCTTGAAAATAAAGTGTATTATTCGACAATTTATCGACAAGGAAACAAATTATTGCCTGCATTTTTATCCTTTAATTTTTGTTCTTCATTCCCCCTGGTTGCAGATTATACACTCTGGCCTTTCTGGGTTGATACCCATGTCGATGTTCCATTCAGACGACAGAAGTAGGTATTCAAGCAAAACTGTGGGAATCATTGTTGTATGAAAGATCCTTGTGGGGTTTTGTGAGTCTTTCCGAGATTATCTATGATTTTTCAAGTCGTTCTTTGCATTGAGATTTTCGTGATTGTGCAATCATGCAAGAAAATTTTGCCAAAACTCTGGGCATGGATTGCATTGATGTGACTTGCAATCTCAGTTGCACCCAGTTTGCATTTTGAACTGTATTATAATGCACCAGTCAATAAATTGTAACCCCCACCCCTCCCCCCCCCCCCCACCTTGGGGAATAGTGGGGACATGGAATTTTCTGTTGCAATAATTGACTATTCCCCCACCCCATGGGACATAATGTGCTGACAAATCTCCCACATTGTGGGGCCAAAAATTTGGCAAAATTTTACAAAAGAGGCTTTGCACAGAAAATTTCTTTCACGAACGAACCGTGTGGTCGAACTGGATGAGGCCGCAGTGCATCATAGTCTTGGTCAAATCTCCCACCTTGAGCCCCACCTCTGCAGGTTGGGAATCATGAAGAGAAAATCCCCCATCCCTTCGGGCTTAAACATCTTTCAAATACGAAAAAATGCCCCACATTGCCCCACCATTCCCTAAGGGGGGGGGGGGGGGTTACAATTGGCTGGTGCATAATTATAATTAATAAATTGTTTCATTTCAAGGTGCCTATGGCTAATGTTATGTGGGGATCAACTGCATGAATTAACCAGTGATGTAAAAAAAAAAAAAAACGTTTCCTGCACTAAACAGCAACTTCAATGATTTTTGATTGGTTGCAATCAATCTCTGGAGATTCAGAATAAAAAGACATTGTAGCCATGTTGGATCCACCTACAATAGAACTTAATGAACAATCTTTTATTAAGCATCCTCCTTATGGCTGCCATGGCGTCAATTGTAACCCAAGAACACAGTATCTCATATTTTAGTTGTCTTTAGCTGGTTTACTCTTTAGAATTTTGTTGGGCTGTAGGAGTACCAGTTTTATTTTAAACTTCATTCCTGTGTGGTTTTGATTTTTGAAACTTGATCACTTTTCTGTTTTAAGGAATGGAGATGTAATAGATTCTAGAGGCAATATAATCAGACTTTACAGCGATGTGAAGGACATCCTAACATCTCTACAGCACAAGGAAATAAAGATTGCAGCAGCTTCCAGGTTAGAAGCAGTACTGTAGGTCAATATTATTACTATTATAATTATATGCCTGCTATTTGCTTTTTCACCTCTGTCCAAGTGATGAGCCCACATTAAAATAATATTTTCATACAAAGTTTGTAACATTCACTGCTATACACCACCAAAATTTCAAGTTTCATATTAGTCCATAAATTGTCAGTAATGTGTTCTTTGTCCATGGTTCAGGGTATATATTTTTGCTTTGCAACATGGCAGTGGTGAGCTTGAGAGGTTTGGCTCCTTCTTGCCGAAGTTCTATGCATTCCAAGGTTGCAATTGTAATATCAAAAAATAAATAAATAAATACATAAATAAATAAATAAATAAATAAATAAATAAATAAATAAAAGTGTAGTTCAAATATTGCAAAGTATGAATTGACAAAATAAATACAAACATTGCTATATGAGAATGTTTTTGTCTGATCAACAGCTTTTGTTCAGTTGATTTAAAAGTGTCAAGAACACTATGTTGACATCTATAATTTGTAACTGCTGCAATCTATGCAGAGCATAAAAGCATATATTCTATCTATATCATTGATTTTTAGCATTTTCATTTACTGTACTTTTAGTATTTTTATACTGTCGTACTTTTAGCATTTTAATGTGTTGTAATTTAAGCATTTCAATTTATTAGTCAGACTAGGTTAGATAGTGTGGTGTCTCAAAGCCAAATAATTCAGACACTTAACCCTTTCATCCCCAAGAGTGACCAACTTCGATTTTCTCCCTCAGTTTCTCACCAGAAGCATATATGATACAGTAGGGAGAACTTGGCTTTTGATAGTTTGCTAAGATGAAAGGTGATTAAACCATCAATTCTCACTACATCACTCATACATTTTCTTTTTAAAAGGTTGAGAGAATCTGCATTTTGAGCTTGGGAGTGAAAGGGTTAAAATCATTATAGTTATTATCTCCCACTTGGAGGAAAACTTGAGCTCTTTTAAATATTGATACCAGTAGTACTTGGTTTTTGTCTGAGTATGACTCTTAAATGTCTGTTCTCCTTGGCACCTCATATCTGTTTGTAAATGTGTATATTCAGTACTTCATCTAATTTATTATTTATGATCTATGCACAGGACTGCAGATCCTCAGGCTGCAAAGGATTTGTTGAAGGTACTGGATATCGACAAATACTTTGACCACAAAGAAATCTACCCTGGATGCAAATTGACACATTTCAAAAAGTAGGTGGACCCTGTGGAATAACAAATTGTGTATAGTCATAAAACTAAACACCTTTTATTCATTTCAGGGAAACAAAATTCATAGCAATCCATTAGTATCCGAATCGGCCAACAGTTGTGAAACTGTGCTAATAGAGAGCTTAAGCACCAGGACGGGAGAGGACGACGACAACATCAGTGAAACAATGAAACTCATTGCAGAAGACAAAAGGCGCACTTGAATATGTGAAATTGACATGATCTCGGGTTGTCGTGCTCTCATGTGCGGCTCCAAATGCTTTTTTTTTAGGCTGTTGTCAGGACATGGACGACATTTTGAGAAATTACAACAATCGTTCTTCTTAGTAGGAGACGATGAAAGCAAGAAAACTTTGGCAAAAACAGAACAAATTTGAGCAAACTAAGAATAGGCAAAGTTACAAAGACATAAGGATTACAGAGATATTCTTTTCCTCACGTTGCCGTCTCCATCCTAGTTTGCTTAAGCTCCCTAATAGTATGCAAAGGCCTGCTAAAAATGACCCAAGTGATGATTTTACATTGCTCCAATTCAAAATCCTACTTTTCCCATTGTTGAGGCAATGCGAGAAAAAGTGTCACCTCTGCTTTTCTTTCTATCAAAGGTTTACTGAAGATACTGGCATTCCCTATTCAGAAATGCTGTTTTTTGATGATGAACACAGAAACATTGTGGATATCAGCAGATTGGGTAAGTAAAGTAAAAATAATACAGTCCCCTCATAACTACAAAGAAATACAGTTCTAAATATAAATGAGCATGCATAATTTTTATGCTTGCCAGTCACTTAAATGGTAAAACCAAGAGCATTTGGAGTATTTCCAGTTAAAAACATGACAGTTTTATGTGGTCACGTGACAGATATATTTGTAATAGGCTTAGACTGGTGCACACACTTCGCAATCCCTCAAAAGGAGATCACAGAGGTTTCGCTGTGCTCATGGTGGTTAGATAACCTAACCCTAATCCTAACCCTAATCCTAACCCTAACCCTAACCCTAACGTAATCCTGACTCTAAACCTAAACCTAACCTCCCTAAGCAAGGCAAAACTTCAGTGATCTCCTTTTGAGGGATTGCATAGCGCACTCACTGCTTAGACTAGACAACCTATTCAGGATTGACTGTAATGATTATTTGTTTGATGGTTGTACTAATAGTACTGTGTTGTAACAGGTGTTACTTGCCTTCTTGTGCCAGATGGGATGAGCAAAAGTGTCCTCCAGAAGGGGTTTAAAATTTATTCTGAGAGGCACCTAAGACCCAAGACATGATCCCAGGGGAGCAGAGATGGTGGAACTTCTATAATGCAGTGATTCTTGCACTGGAAGTTAGCCCCCCCCCCCCCCCCCCCCCCCCCCCTGGCAAAGGTGGCTTTACTATAAAGCATTCCTTTACAATACATTTGTCAGTTTTTATTTATTTCTGATCGTGGCATGTAGAATCATTGAATGGGAGAAGGGAGTAAATCTACTGGCACACCCCCTAAATATTAAGCACCTAAAACACTTCATTTTGCAACAGCTTATATTTATTGTATATGGAAAATCCCCTGTAAAACATGGAGAAGTTTGTATAGTGAATGAAGTGCGCGACATTAACGGTTGCCCGGGACCGAAAATTTAGGTTGGGCAGGTAAATTTAGGGCCAGGCAACCAGATATTTTATGAAACTTTCTATTGCTTAAATTTGATCTACAATACAAAGGGCAATCAACCTAAAAACTTAATGCTGAAATGTCAATAAATGTGCGAGACTGTACCACAGTTAGCTGACTAGATTTTGTAAAGTTTCCAAATTTTGTAAGAAATCCTGACAAGAAAGCATATTTAACAATTATTCGCCGAAGTGGAGGTGACTAGCGGTGGATATTTACCGACCCGTTTTGGCGAGGTAAATATCCACTGCTATTCACCTCCACTTCGGCGAATAATAATTGTTTTAGTATATACCACACAAGTTCAATAGCCAACTCCCAAATAGCTATTTTATTTCCGACGAAAGTGGGCAAAAATTGGGTTCGCGCGCCATTTTGTTTTACCGGAAGCTGCCGGGAGGTGAATAGTACTTGATATTCCGAGATTGAGGAGCCAATCAGAGCGCGCGAAAAGAACTATTCACTTGTATGGCATATACTAATGATATTTATCAAATAGTTCAAGAGTACCGCTGTTATAGCTGTACATATTAAAACTCCTCAAATATAAACATCTAGTTTTTGTGAGTAATACATAAACTTGTTGTATGTTGTAAGTTGTTGTATTTTACTCTTTTGGGTGTTGTTGTTGCTGGTTTGCATTTTGTTAAGACAAACTGTGAAGACATTACTTAGATCACTATCACCCCCACTTTTGTTATTGACTAAAAAGTTATCCCTTGGTATCAATATTATATATATTTTGCATTGTATACATGAAATATAGAGGGACATTGAAGATTTGTAAAACAAATTAAACAAGATTATAAGCATTAAATTTTATATTTGTACATATCAGTCTGTTCTTACTATAATTATATTCTTATACGAAACCTTCGGCTAAAAATGTTTTCAATTTCTCCAGTATAAGGCTTGCATCAAAACTATAATTTTTTCTTCACATAACGTAGTATGGAGATGTAATAAACAAGTTGCTCAGCTCTGTTTTCTGCTACATGACTCAACCATAGAGTGTTAAAGTGATGACATCACAATTTTTTTTTTCTAAAAGAACGGATTGGAACGGCCTATGTAAAAAAGGTCATGTATGATATGGAACATTCTTCAAAATGATGACGTCACACCACTCTATTGTGGGTCATGGTGGTCATGCAAATTTTTCTCTCTTGTTTTGGGTCATGCAATCTTGCGATTGTCACGCGCCTGTCAAATTCGTCACATTCCTGTTGATGTTATTCCTTCCTTGAAATCCGAAGACCGCGTTGCTCACATATCTTGTTGACAAGACTGTCTACCGCTTGGGACATGACACCAGTGTAGCCTTCTCCTTCACGTGAAAATAGTTCAAACCATGCAATAAATCCATGCTTTGAACAAAATTTATCGATAACTTCCCGGCTTTCGACCATTTTCCCTTGCCCTATCCAATCCAGAGGTTGTCCTCGTTTAGAACTCGGGATATTTTCTATGACAAGGACCATGGGAACTTTGGTTGATTTGCCATTCCCCTCTCTGATTTTCTCTATCCATTTGAGTGTGCTACTCAAAGAAGAAGGACTCTTCGGACCCCAAAATACCAACGCGCCGGCACAGTTTTGGCAATACACCGGAGTCATGTTGAGAAAGCGCTCGTGTTCGGCGACATCCCAGAATTGCAGTTTTACGACGCAGTCTTTGGGTTTCTTCTTCGAATGATCGATCCACTTGAGAAATTTCAGATAAAAGTCAACTCCGATGGTAGGTTTGTGGTAAAAGGATAGCGGTCGGTTTAGAATGTAGTCGGATAGGAAACCTCCCTTCTTGCCGAAGCCTGTGTAGTCCCCAACGCACATAATCTTGAAAGTGTGATCGCTTTTTTGTGTTTTCACTTGAAGAAATATCTCTTCGTCGTGTGCCTCAAATGCCTGCCGGCCGTCAGCAGAATCCAAGCCCATTTCTCCTTCTCCAACATCGTCTATATTTCGGGAAGTCATCATGTCACGAGCCTTAGACGTTTCGTACTGTAAATATTATATGCACTTCACCGTGGCAGGAAGGAAATTCGATCCTTTAAAATACGTCGCGCGGCATGTGACAGATCTTACAACGCCTCCTATTATCATCTGGTGCAATTACTTCGGGATATTGTTCTGGCACACATTTCTCGACACCTGCAGCAGGATTTTAACTAAAGTGGTTTTCACTACCGAACCATCACCGCATCGTGCAAACCAAAGTTATAAATGTTTTATTACAAAAAAACATGTATAAACTGGAAGGTTACATTTACATTTATAGTTTTTAACTGATTTAGTTCTTTTCAGTCAACTTGAGTTACCGATGAAGTCGTCTTGCAGTGCCTTCCAATATTCAATACAGCTAATAATGGCAACACGTCAAAAAGTGAACATATAGGTCGAAACTGCATGATTTACAAACACAAACAAGGAGTTTGGAAGTTTGTTTGCCGTAATTTTTCTTCTCGCTTTTTATACACGTCTGCAGAACAGGTTGCAGGGGTAAACAAAGATCACTGCTGATGGTTTTAGAATTCTTGTCGAGACCTCAAATATCTCCACCCTCCAAAACTACTTCACGAACGTACCTGGCTCACATTACACGCGACACATTCGAAACGTGTGTGTTGTTGCAGTGCGTTTCATCGTTTTCTGAACCTTTTTTTTTTTTTTTTTTTTTTTTGCCACTTTTACTTGCAGTGTGAAAATTTCCACTATTCATTGTTTTGTTTATCGAACGACAAGTTTCATTTTCGACAACCACAGCACATCCGAGTATTTTTTAGGTAAACAAACCAACAAGACTCGTTTACGAATTCTGGACTTTGTCGTATTAAAGTGATAACCAACCGAAATGCATGATACAGTATGAGAAACGCAGCCTTCTTTTCGAGTTTCTGCCAGAGTACAAGTATATTGGCTCTGTTATGAAATCAGATAAACTGATAAACCTAGAAAATTTATATTACACCGGCGTTCCGCCCTCTTAGGTTCTGGTCCGATTCTGTGATTCTGAAGTGGTGGGAAACCATTACAACTTTCGCGCGCAGTGATTACATATCTTACGGCGGATCGAGTGGGTCCACTATGTAGATGAGAATAAGTCGTGACTAGTCAATTAGTTTGAATGCCAATGTCTCAACGCCCTTCCTATATTTCAATGCATAAACCCAGACAGGAGCCAATATAATCCCGATGATCGTGGCATATCCAACCAGTGACCCGACGCGACATTCTAACGCGCACACGACTTGTGGCAGATTCGATTCTAAAAATAAACATCTTCCGACGGCTTCTATAGAAACACTGATTAGAAACGGTCTTCCAGAAGAGACTGCCCCGGTGATAAACTAAAAGATAAGTAAATGTTGGACCAGCCAAATGGGTGCAACGCTGTTCCAGAACAACTTGCTTCAATCGTTGAAAATAAACAGTTTCTTTTTTGCTCAGACAAAGGGCGAACGCTGAAAACGTGAGCCAACACATTCTTTACGGTGTTCAGCAAGTCCACAGTTCAGTAATACGTTTTATCTCTTGGGTCGATACAAAACCAAGGAAACCAGTAAATAAAAGAGGAGCGTTTTGCCCGGAAGTGTTTAACTTCTTTTTCAACTGCTTTACTTATACATACTGAGGAAAGCGCCAGGAAGCACAGTTATGAAAATGTTAGCAACCCGTTAAAAACGGCGTCGTGAATTTGGTTTTGAGCTGCCGTTTGAGCTTTGGCTCTTCGTAGCAAATCGTCAAGAACTGACGCCAGTTCGAAACGTCAGTTAATCACACACCGTGTAACATTCCGTAAATAAGCTGCCCCTAAAATAAGCCCACATATGCACCCCTAAATTGTAAACGCAAACCGAGAGATAAATAAATAAATAAATAAATAAATAAATAAATAAATAAATAAATAAATAAATAAATAAATAAATAAATAAATAAATAAATAAATAAATAAATAAATAAATAAATAAATAAATAAATAAATAAATAAATAAATAAATAAATAAATAAGAGAGAAAAAAGGGCCAATCAGCGCAGCCAGGTGAGCCCAATCACATTTAAGTTTGCCTTACCTCGTGGTTGACTCAGAAATGTGACAAAACTTGTTCATTTTCCAACTCATATTTAACTGTTGCAAAGTAACACAAACATAACCACATTTCTTTTGGACATTGACATATACTGTACGCACGGTACAGAAACATTGGATTTCATATTATTGTCTTTATTTTCAGTTGTTCTAGTATAATTACATGTTTTCTCAACATGGTTATAGTGAATCTATTTCCTAGACTTTAGTCTATGGGTCAAACCTACATTTTGTGACACATGGTATTAAGTAACAATTTCTCTATAATGAGGTTCAACTAAATGTAACCAGCTGCAGGAGCTGCTTTTGCATTAACTCAGTGAATTCAATGAGGAGGAAATAGATATCCCCTGTAAACAAGCCACACATTTGGATACTTGTCCCAACTTTCCTAATGCATCATCTTTGGCTATCATCTTTCTTATGATGATTAAAATAGCTAATCAGAAAATCCAAAAACACATGCCTTTGTTGAAGGTGTTTCCTTGATTCTGATATTCTCTCTCCAACTCACCCTCCCCCACCCCCCACCCCACCCCCTCTGACCTTGCAGGCTATAGCTCTATTTAAGTCGGTGATAAAATTTTATCACTAGGACAGTCTCTCAACTCTTCGTTTGGATGTACCGGTACTTTGTCGTCTTTGTGACATTCTTCTACATTTAGTGCATTTGCAGTCTCTGTCCCTGCAGGTTCAGAGTCAGTTTTTCTTGTCTGTGGACCAAAAAACTCACTTGTTTTGAAGATTACAGGTGCAGTCCACTCCAACTGCTCCTTTTCCTGTTTAGGTGGAGAGCTATGTTTCTTCTGCAAACATAGAAAGATTTAATGGATGAATAAACTTAAAGTATCAGTAAGAGAGTAGAAGTGAAAGTGTACTGTGCATGAGTTGGCACATAAAGATGATAACTAGGAACTTAAGCACCAGGATGGGAGAGGACGACAGCAACGTCGGTGAAACAATAAAACTCATTGCAGAAGACAAAAGGAGCATGTGAATATGTGAAATTGATCTGATCTCGGGGGCATCATGCTCTCGTGAGCGACTTCAAATGCTTCTTTTTTAGGCATTTTGATGAATTACGACAGTCGTTCTTTTAGAAAGAGACGATAACAACAATAGAACTTCAGCAAAAACGGAACAAATTTGAGCA
Source organism: Plumapathes pennacea (assembly GCA_964036295.1). Taxonomy (NCBI): domain Eukaryota; kingdom Metazoa; phylum Cnidaria; class Anthozoa; order Antipatharia; family Myriopathidae; genus Plumapathes; species Plumapathes pennacea. The sequence goes on from OZ038463.1 coordinate 15,295,058, forward strand.
ACCTAATAATAGGGAAAGTTACAAAGACAAGGAATACGGATATACGTTTTTCCCGGTTCCTCATGTTGCCCTCGCCGTCCTAGTTTGCTTAAGCTCCCTATTATGTCTTGTATAAACTACCTGTAGAAAAGCTCTCACAGGCAGAGAACTAAGGACCTTCTTGATAGAATGAGTTGTTAGTTCCTTCTCAGCAATGTTGACTTTGTCTTCCATTTCATCAACATTTCTCTTTACTTTGTTTACAAATGCCTAGAAACAAATAAAAAAACAAGACAGGTTCACACATACAATGGATTTGCAAACCATGTGTTATTCTAAAGACTGGTTTTCAAATGACTTTTGGAAGCCAAAACAAAGTAACTATGGTCATCCTAATCAAATTAGAAGTGGTGAGAAAACAATTTCAAACAATCAGAAGCTGGTCGGGAGTAATTTGCATTTGCTTCTACCCTAAGAAGAGTTTAATCAGCTGTGCAAGAAAATGACATGGTGGAGCAAAGATAGGTTCACCAGAAGCTTCTGAAGAAACCCTTCTAAAAATAGAATATTCTTGTCTTGAGTAAATTTTTTTGTTGTATGCTAATCTTTTAAATACATTGCACTACATTTTTAGGTCTTTTTTCTACCAGGCTTTCTAATGATTATGCATAAGTCACCTCCAACTGGTCGATTTTCCTAAACAACTCTGGCAGCTCTTGACATTTTGTGTGGAGCTGTGGTAATAATGCTGTGAAGGCTTGAGAAGAATCGTTTCTGACCTGAAACAGAATGTTCACTTTACTACATGTTTCTTTTAAAACTATCTTTGTCTGAGTAACATTTTTAATAATATTGTCCCTTCCTTGTCTCAGAAGGGGTTCCAAAAATTGCACGTAACTCTTTTCAGAGCCGTGCGACTGTGTCGTAGTTCAGGTGTCAGCAGAACAATTCTCACATAGCGATCCCTGAATCGTTGCGCTACCCCCGATAAGGACGTCAAAAAAATGATCGGAGGTGCACAATTATTGCAAACGAAACGAACACGCAATGCTTGTGGGATGCTAGTTTGAAGGCTAAGCCACTTTATTTTGTAGATGGACGCAACATATATGATTTGCTCAAGTTTTATCTACATTTTAAGAAGAAACAGTTGATTTATCCAGTCCTACAGGAAACTGGATGTTGTAAAGTTGTAAAAATAGAAACTAACTAACAGTCCATGACGCGCAGTAGAGAGACAAATCGCTGCGCATATAAAATACATAAAAATGTTGTTCACGCGTACCGTGTCTGCTAAATGGGAAAATTCATCCAATCGGACTAGCATATCTTCAACAGTGCCTTCGATGCTTTCCTTCTACGAATAGAAACAGAAAAACCAAGTGACATCGAGTAAAGAACAAAGAAATGACCAAATTGCACAAAAAAAAAGATACTCTTCGCACCTCCTTCGACACGTTAACCTGGCAATAGTACGAAAAGTCTTCGGCACACTTTCGTAAGTCAAGGTCTCCAACATCCTCTTCCTCATCATCGTTATACTTGGCGCTTTCTGGACCGCTTTCTGTCTCACACTGTGGCTGTTCGGCCATATTTTGTGCGCGACCGCTGAGATTGCGAGCCTACAAGCGAGTCAGCGGTTGATCGCGTTGACCAGAACGTCGAGCGACGTTTGACATTTTGAAAAGTTCTCACTTCTAAATTTTTATCTGTTGGAATCGCGAACATCCGAACCGCCAAGATGGTGAGTACAGTCTGTGTACGTTCTCGAGACATCCACCTTTCCATTCTTATATATCTTTTTGTGGATTTTTTTTCCAGACGGTGGGAAAGAGTTCGAAGATGCTCCAGCATATCAACTACCGAATGCGAGCCACTTTGCAGGACAGCCGGGTATTTATAGGAACTTTCTTGGCTTTCGACAAGCACATGAATGTGATCCTTGGAGATTGCGACGAATTTCGAAGAATCAAGCCAAAGAGTAGTAAAGCGCCAGAGCGGGAGGAGAAGAGAGTCCTTGGGTTGGTGTTACTTCGAGGAGAACATCTTGTTTCTATGACTGTTGATGGTCCTCCACCGAGCGACGTAAGTGATACTGGAGACGACTAGTTTATTTATTGGTGCACTTCAGTTGTTTAAACTGATAAACTTGAGAAATCACAAAGGAAACATGAGCGAAATGAAAAACATTCGTGTTCTTAGTGCTGAAGAATGTACATGTGGCTCAAGCCAATAATTAGTTTGCATACACCTTTTATTCGGCTTTTAGGACAAATCGAAAGCTCTTGGAGCAAATGTGGTTCCTGGGACAGGCATGGGACGGGCAGCGGGCCGTGGTGTACCAGCACCGGTGGCTCCCACAATTGCAGCACCTCCAGGTATGTAAATGTGAACTAAATGGGAAACACAATGCTTGTATGCTACTAGCACACTGTATTGGGAGCCATTAGCTTCAGAAAACTTTGCAGCTCTTCTCCAGTTTTGCAACAGGAAATTTTTCTTTTGCACAAGAGAATAGTATTGTTGCATGTCAGTACAGTTGCTCTCCTGCTTCTGTGCCTTAACTCCCATGAACTCACATGCGTCAACCATAGCAATGCACACTTTTCCTTGTACCCATGCCGAGTCAACATTCAGTTGCATTCTGGGCACATACCCTAGTACCTGGTGGACACTAGCGTGAGTTTGACATGGTGCCCAAGTATGGGTAGTCAGATTTTCACAGACAAACTTTGAGTCAAGCTCACACTGGTTTCCACCAGCTGATGGTTTCTTGGGTATATACTGTAGGGTGAATGCAGCCTTGAGTATCAGTAGTGCTGACATCACTGCAGTGAGACTATCAGTTATATACTAGATGCATAATTGCTTGTCGTTAAGAAAAACGGTAAGAAATATACAAATTAAAATGGACCTTGTGTTCTTGGCCCATTGTTTGCAGGCAAGTGCATCCTTTTAGATGCACAGAATCGACTCTGTGACCTGCATAAATATATTACTAGGATTCCATGAGATTTCATACCATATTTTAAAGGCAATCAATACTAAATAGGCAAACATCTCCTGTAAGGGAAATTTACAGTATTACACGACTTCACATTTTCAAGTGCAAATGAAGGCCAAAACGAGTGCAAAGACGGGAGCGTATTGCACTCGCCAGGAACCAGATTAACTTGTTTATTACAATTTTCACAAGCAAAGTTTTACGAACGCATCATTTTTGTTCCATTTTGTGCACGGCGAGAACATTTGCCCTGCTTCGTTTGTCGTATAATAAACAATTTATTACATGAAAAGTCGTGCAATACAGCTGTATTTTTACTCGTCAGTTTTATTTTTTCTCGCCTGAAGCAGGCTTAAAAGAATAAAACCGACTTGTGAAAATACTCCGCCGTATTCCACTCCTTCCCATGTAATAACCTCTTTTTATTCAAGTTGGAAAAACGTGGCCATTGTAAAGAAATCCAAGACTGTAACTTTGACAAGACTTGTCTTAGCGTAAATGTGGAATATATTATTATGTAAAATATTAATAGCCCTTTAACCGACTATAATTGATTCCCAATGATTGATTATGAAAATCCAACCAATTCCCATCACTAGTTATCAGGCTCACTAACACCTTCAGTGAGAAAATCTAGTAACCAGTGTACATTATGTTCATCCTGCTGTATGTTTCTGATATGACCTTTAACTTGCATGGTTCAGGACTTGCTGGGCCAGTTCGTGGAGTTGGTGGTCCATCGCAGCAGGCCATGGCACCACAAGGGCGAGGTACAGTATGGAACTGATAAGATCTCTGTCTTAACCCTTTTTAATAACTCCTAGGCTTAGAATACAAATTCTCCTAACCTCTCAATTGGAAAATGTACAAGTGATATAGTGGACTCAAAGTATAGCACAGACAGAGAGAGGAATCACTTTTGGAACCCTTTCTCTTTATGGTTCTGTATTGTTCCTGGTGGTGTGACTACACTTGTGTACAATTTCTTTTAAGATTTATTGAATAATCTTTTAGTCTGAGATAGCTTTGGTGGTCTTTGTAGACACAGTGGAACCACAGCCCTAAGTATTTTATCCCTTTAACTCTCAAACTCAAAATACAAATTCTCCAAACCATAAAATAAGAAAATGTATTTGTGATGAAAAGAGAATAATATGTTTCAATCAGCTGTCATTTGAGAAAGGTATCTAATGCGAAATTCTCTGTACTTTATGATAATATCTCTGGTAGGAGACTGAAAAGAAAAAATTGAAGTTAGTCACTCTTGGGAGTGAAAGGGTTATACTTTGTGTCTTTGCTTAGAGACAACACACAGTGTTTTTTATTGTGCTGTGTTCTTTCTTTCTCAGGTGGTCCACCACAGTTTCAACCACCGGCTGGTGGTCCATCACTTATGGGTGCTGGAGGGGGACCAACTAGTCTTATGGGGCGAGGACCACCTCCACGGCCCCCAGGAGGTGGTGGCCCACCCCCAGGTGGTAAGTACTACACATGTAGGTGTTGTCATGTAACTAAAATTGTGGACAGACCTTTAGTGAAGAAGAGACACTATTATTTTGCAAACAGTAACATGAACTAATGAGTTTGTCCTGTGTTCACAAATAAACAAATAATCAAACAACTATATGGAGCTGAGCGATAAAATAATATTATTTTTAACTCACATTTATATATAAGATATCTTGGAGTTATCAGCACTTTCAATAACTGATTTGTATAATCAATCACTCTCTAAGTGTGAATTTTAGTCATGGTTCCCAAGTCACACAGAGCCAAAGAAGGGGGCCCAACTCGGAAAATTATATTTTTAGGGGGCAGTTGAGATGATTAAGACTTAAGTGTTTGCAGTTTATAGCTGTGTCGAAAAAATTAATCCATACACTGTAAGTGAGCCATCAACACTAATCACAGTCACTATTGCTATGTTTGTAATATTACATTCTTCAATTTATAATGGTCTTGATTACAGATCAGGTGAGCAGTTATTACATAATTTACAATGTCATGTTGAACAAGTAGAATGAAACTTCCTGCAAAACACAAGTAATACAGTTGAACCCCGCTATTTCGAAGTTGCACAGGACACGAAAAAAAGCTCGAAATAGCTGATAGTAAATGACAGAAAAATAAATCGAAGGGGATTTGGCTTGACTTTGAACTAACCGAGTTCGAAATAGCAAGGTTTGACTGTATTATTGATATGCCTGTTCCATACTTTATCAACTGTAAATTGTGCTCAGTAACCATCAGTAACAAATCCGTGATCATCTGTTGTCACTTTTTTCACCAGGTCCCGGTGGACCTCCTGGCATGCCGCAGATGCAGGGCAGGGGCCCTATGCCTATGGGACCAGGCATGGTGCCACCTGGCTTAATGGGCAGAGGGATGCCCCCTCCCGGAATGATGCCTCCAGGAATGCCCATGTCAGGAATGCGGCCTCCAGGAGGTCGCATGCCACCGCCACCAATGGGCAGAGGTTAGTTATATTATAGAATTTGTGTAAGACCATAAAACTTTGGTGACCATGTTCCTCTACTCAAGGATCTCTTGTCTTCACTCATTTTATTTAAACATGGAATAAAAGCAATGGACATTGAATTAAAGCAATTCAGAGTAGTGTTCATTCCTTCTTTTTTTTTTTTTTTTTTGTTCAAATATGCTTCTTCCAGGCCATTACTGGGAATGATATAAAATGCTGGTTGTTTTTGACATGAGCTATGACAAGTTAATTCTTTCTGTTAACCATCTGGCTGCTTGATGAGTAGCTCGGGATAACAGTGCTCGAAATTAGCGGTCGTCCAGTCGTCCGAGATGACCAAAAGTTTGCTCGGATGACTGGTTTTCTGCCAAATTGATAGTCTGGTCATCCAGGAGAAAACCCACCAGGCAAACTAATTCTTGTATCTGGACAATGTGGACATTTTTTTAAATTCAAGCACTGGGATAAACTCGTGTCAAAGAGATTCTGTTGTGAGTGAATCCTTCCATGATAGAAAAGACTAGATTCAGGATTAACAAACTTAATCATGCTTGGGACAACTAGACCCTGCTTAATAAATTGATTGTCAGGAACTTTTGTCTTTCTACTGCAAATGTTGCATGGACTTTTGGTTTCCCTTTGTACTGAAACTGGAGTGTTTTTTTCTTTTAGGACCACCAGGAATGAGACCACCACCTCGCTAAGCAGCTCCTGCAAGACGCCTTGACCAACTGTCATCTGTGTTACTCTCCAGAAATCAATCAGCTCACTCTACTTTTCTGCCCTGGTTTGAAATCATCAAACCTTGCTTTGTGAACGTCTGGCACAGTGCACTGATGTTATCACATGGTAATGAGGGCTGCACAACATTGACATATCTCCCTTTCCTCTGTGCTCTTTACCTCAACTATTTCTCATAGAAAGGCCTGACAGTTGCATGGAGTAATCAACTTTGATTTATTTTCATCATACAGCAGTCTTTTGTTACCTTGATCAGATGAAACCTGATTGAACTAGCATTTTTTATACATTATGCATACATTTAGCCTCCTGACAGCAAACCCTGTGTAGGCTTCGAGTAAAATGGAAGCCACTCAGGGGTCTGTTATCAGGAGGCTAGCATACATTCTGTTGATGAAAATTGAACGGTTGAGAGAATCTGCATTATGTTCTTGGAAGTTGAAGGTTAAACTTATAGGCCAAACAAGAGCTCCGTAACCAACAGATCTTATAGAGTTGTAGAACAGCTTTAGAATAAAGATAAGATTTTCTGTTGTGCTGCTTGGATTCTTTAGTGAGATGTTTTGTAAATATTTTGTTTGGCAGTGAGTACTAAGTAACAATAAACTATGGAGTGTTTCATTATTATGTTGTGTTGTGCTATTTATTTATGTTTGGCCATGCTTACATAAGTGTCTCAGTTATTGTTCGGATCAAAACATTTGCATGGAATGAAAATAACAGGAAGATGACCAGAAATTTGCCTGGCTGATTAATTCTAAGTCTTCAATTGACCGAGCGTTGCTAGGACTCCAAGGCTTAATCCAAGACTGAATGTTATTATCAGATCTCTCAGATGTTTAGACAGTGATGGACGCATAAAAGTATATATATATATATATACCCTCCAAACCGCAACAGAATGCCTCGTGAGAAATTGGTATGTGGAGATTTTGAGTGTTCAAAACAAAACACTTCCTGCATAAAGTACTGATTCGCTGCCTTTTCTTCTGGCAAAACATTGTACACCGGCTGACCAGTGTATGATATACACATATTTTTCCATCCATGTATCGGCAACATTGTAAATCAAGTTTTCTGCATTTATAGCTGTGAAAAATATATCCGAAACAAGGAACACGATTCTCTGAGTCACAAAGAGAACAAAATAGACGGTTTTTTGTCTCTTTTATTGTCAACTACCAAGCGATTACTTATTACTGAGTCTACGTGTTCTATGTTCCGTTGTCTACAACACGAAGCCTAAGGAAAACTTGCAAAGTATGCGCCCATTCAGGCCTGGTTACCCAGTACAATCAGGAAAGCAAGCACTAAGAGCCTTGTGGTGAGGATGATCGATGTTGCCTTAGCAACAGGCCCAGGCTCCTCACAAGTCTTTTCCGGCTGAAACTTCTTGGTTATCACGGTCTTGGCAACGGTTTTTCTCCCCAAGCCCTTAAAAAGAAGATTGTACATTTACGTTCCTGTGTTAAATTATCCCGGTGAAAGCTGTATTTTGTCTTCACGAAGCTTTGGCCGCTTTGTTGACATCAGTGATGTCGCGTATCTCTGAGTTAAAGGCTCAGGAATTTCTTTATATACGTACCAGTAAGCGTGCCTCGTTCATTCCGATACATTTCACAACAACTTCATCTGATTCATCGTAAAATTTCCTTAGAAAGTTGACCATTGCAGTATCCCACTCAAAGACCTTATTCTGACTGAAAAACGAAAACAAAACAAATTAACAATGACATGACGATGATGATGGTAAGGATGACCACGATTATGATGATGATAATAATGACATTGACGATGATGATGACGATGATGAGCTTAAAGCTGGTGTTACACTGGTCGATTTGCAACGACGATTTGCAACGCCGATTTGCTCCAAATCCACGCAACGGCGTTGCAAGTTTTTGAATCGCTTTTAAAAACTTGCAACGCGTTGCAGCACTGCAAACATCGCGAAAAATCGTTCGCTATGGGGTGTTACACCTCAAAGATTTTTAGCGCAGCATCGCATCGTTGCAAATCGTCGTTGCAAATCGACCAGTGTAACACCACCTTAAAGGTGGTGTTACACTCTGGTCGATTTGCAACGACGATTTGCAACGATACGATGTTGCACTAAAAATCGTTCAGGTGTAACACCCCATTGCGAACGATTTTTCGCAATGTTTGCAGTGCTGAAACGCGTTGCAAGTTTTTGAAAACGATTCAAAAACTTGCAACACCGCTGCGTGAATTTGAAGCGAATCGGCGTTGCAAATCGTCGTTGCAAATCGACCAGTGTAACACCAGCTTAAGCAAACTAGGACGGCGACGGCAACGCGAGGAACCAGGAAAAGAGTGTCTCTGTAATCCGTATGTCTTTGTAACTTTGCCTATTCTTAGTTTGCTCAAATTTTTTCCGTTTTTGCCGAAGTTTTCTTGCTTTCATCGTCTCCTACTAAGAAGAACGATTGTCTTAATTTCTCAAAATGTCGTCCATGTCCTGACAACAGCATAAAAAAGAAACATTTGGAGTCGCACGCGAGAGCACGACGACCCCGAGATCATGTCAATTTCACGTATTCACGTGCTTCTTTTGTCTTCTGCAATGAATTTTATTGCGGTTTCACCGACGTTGCAGTCGTCCTCTCCCGTCCTGGTGCTTTAAGCTCTCTGATGATGATGGTGACGATCATGATGACAGTGATGACGATCATAATCATAATAAAGGAGACGAGGACAAGGACAAGGACAATAACAGTAATAATATAATAATAATAATTTTAATGATATTATTTACAGTGCCGTGCTTAATTAAAACTCGATTTCCCTAAAGGCTGGTTCACACGGTAAAGCAAGCGCAAACGCAAGCGCAAGAGAATGAAAACTTTTCCATTCTCTTGCGCTTGCGTTTGTGCTTGCTTCTCAAATTTTACCATGTGAACCGGTCGCTTGCGCTTGCGTTTGCGTTTGCGCTTGCGCTTGCTTTACTCGTGTGAACCAGGCTTAACAAAACGACTTCCTTGAAACGTTTCAGGCAGAACAGTGTGTAATTTACTCACCGCGCTGCATGTTTCCTGAATTCATAGTATGCTTTATAATCTTCACTGCCACACGAGGTAAAATTCTGTCTTGGATAATACATCAAGAAAGCCAAGCACATTTCATCCGTTGTATCTAGGCCTCCCTGCAAAATAGATATTAGAAACATATTATTAAACATTCAACTTCAGTTTCAAGAGAACAACAATAATAATTTTTTTTAGTGGTGCATCGGCTATTCGTCACATGCAACAACTTACCACGACTTGTTTATTCCTGTCCATGGTGTCATAACTGCACGTGGTTAACATTTCGTCGCCCTTGATAATAATACAATACAACATTAGCTGGCCTGGTGAAGGTCAGCCTAAAGGAAAAAGAATTACTTAATCGTAGCGATACACATGTACGAATTTTCATCATTACTTACCGGTAAAATAGATATTTCTTTTCTTGCCATCTGGTATTCCTGTTCAGAGTTCAACACAAGATCAGTTTTATGCAGTAAAATGTGTTTTCTTCACTTTTAAGTTTCAAACTGTAGAAAACAATGAAATCAAAAGGTTTATAAAATAATTATCATGATACTACGCATGTTCTGATTGGCTTAAAACATATTTTATAAATAGTACAAAGACATGGTTTGTGAAAGAGGTTTAGTTACTTTACAAAATCGCCGAAGCGGCTCGTGATTTTGAACTTCTTTCGTATTCTCACAGCATCCCACGTGTTTGTATAGAGTATATAAAAACATGAAAACGCGTGTTATATTGCTTAATAATAACTCAAATAAAAGCACTGTGTTCACTTCCAACTCCTGAATTGTGTGATATTAGGAGTTAAATTTCCTGAAATTTAGTTTGGACAGCAAAACCGTTTAACAAACTATGTAACATACAGGTGTCGTTTGGTGAATTTCTCCAGTTTTTGTCAAAGCAAAGAACTTCCTTGTGCCACCCCACTTATTTTTAAAGGAACGAATCTCCTTTTCCATAATCTTGATACCTGAAAGTTGAAGTCGTAATTGTCGTCTCTTGCAATGTTTGGCAACTCCTTTCCGTTTCGCACGTGACGAACCCAAGCAGCTCGACCTGAAAACTCAAGCAAACCAAAGACGGTTTACCATATACGGTATCCGCGTGTCTATCCCAATCTGCTGAGTGGCCTGTTGTGTCCGTTATGTTACTCTAGACCCTAGTCACGATGTTATTTTATTACCTGCCAAGTGGGTGTGTAATGCCGCTGAAAACACGTTGATGCCACCGCTTTGAAGCTTAGAGTTTTGTATACCCTGTGTATGCGAAGGATAAATGATTTAATACGATAAAGGTTGATAGGAATTAGGGGGAGAGGAGGCGGCTACCTCTTTGGTGCATATTCCTGGACAGTAGCCAGTACTTTGCCAGCTTCTTTGCTTTGGAGGAATCAAAAGTGCACGATGGTTGACTCTCAAACCAACTTGAAGGACTCCTGCGTCATGCTCTCGCAGCTTCTCCGTGAACCAGAAACGAAGTCCAGAACTGTCTACAATTCCTGACAAGAAAGTTAAAAAACATATTTAGCGAAATGCTGCAGAGCACCCTAAAACAAGTATTACTTCATAAACCGGAATGGGTAAGCTGAGCTCTGTTCACAGTGGTTTATCTGCGTTGAATTGACTTAACATAGGACACTTTCAGCTTTTGAAATTGCCAAATAAAACCTAACAGTCTGTCCTATAAGCACATTCTCACAGCAGTATTCACTTCCAACTCCTGTCAACTGTCAGGGTGTGACCATTAATATTGCTCCAGAACTGTTAAATCAAACCTAAATGCCAACCAAGAAACATAGAGTCGTCCTGAACTGTTAAAGGTAACCTTAGGGTTTAACTTATCAATAAATCTGAGGAAGAAGATTGTACCGAGTTGGAAAGTTTTTCAGAAGCACAAACCTGATTTATTTTCTGAGTTGTCATAATGTGTTTCCACGACAACAATCCGAGGTCCCTCTTCACCTCCATGTGGGAACCCAACATGGTCAGGGTAATAGAATTTCTAAAGTAAACAAAACAAAACAAACAACAGCGGTACCACCCGCAACTCGTGATTTTCGGGGGAACGCAGCCTAAATAATCACTACAATTAGAATTAGCAACTTCTGGCATGTCTAGGCTTTTCGCTAAACCGTTAACGGAATACAAAAAGTAAAATTTCGGATCACCCATTGTTTGACCAAGGTTAAACGTCAAACTTCAGATGAGTCAGTCAATGAAAATTAGCTCAAACAGACGTTTATCCTGGGCCGAATACTTTTACTGACACTAATAATTTTCATATACGTCCAAGCTGTTGCGTATCCCCAACCATACGGAAAAGAAATGGCGAAGCTAAAATATGCATTATCATCGAAATAATTGAGATCGTTGAGATCAATTGCATAACCCTATACAGTCAGCCCCCTAACCATTTATTAATAAACGAACCATTGTTTCAATCAGCTCTTCCTTTGAGAAAGATACGGCGCTACGAGACATCAAGATTTGTATTGAAAGCAAATACAAAGATCGTTGTTTCACTGCAAGACACGAGTGCACGCGCAAAGGATCATGGTCTTTTACCCACAAGTCAACTTACACCACCCCCGATAGCCCATCCAGCAATCGTTGACGCTCCTGCGCATGCCCTGACGGCTGGTGGCATATTTCCTGCGTAGCACGGACCATCAAGAGTAAGATTGCTGCGTGGAAAGTCTTTTCGACACTCGTATACCAGAATGTGATGTACAAGACCCTCATGGCCTTTCTCTATAACCGGTTCTATCTGAAAAATTCAAGATGGATACATATCTACAAAAACTAGGCAAGATAACAGGAACATTAAATAGAATATGACAGAAAAATACTTCGACATGACAGAACCAGATAATAGTGGAGAAGACAATATAGGCTGAATCAACACAAAATGTATAGGAAATCGCGTCATTTCGAGTGTAATTTGGAATAAATGAGCACAAGTAAATTTTTCTAGACTACAAAATTGCACAAGGGCCGCGCGAGTGCAATTGTGTAGTCTTTGAAAAAGTTACGAGTGATAATTTATTCCAAAGTTGCTTGAAAAATTATTTGATTACTTGTTAATAACATGCATACAAATCAGAAATGCGGACAATACAAAAAATGAGAGGACAGCGACAAGAAAACAAAATGGACTGAAAAGGAATAACACAGAATATAAGGAGGTCAGGGAAGGACACGAAGGGACACGACACAACAGGGTACCGGGGAAGACAACACTCAGCAAGGCGCACGTGGTGAATTTAAATCAAGGCACATGACTTACCATGACCACGTGACGCTTTGAAGGAGGCTGGGGAATCTCAAATGGTTTACACCAGTAAGTCGTCTTCTTTTGTGGTACATGTGTCTTGAGACGAAACAACAAAAAATATTTATGAGAAAAACTACGAAAAGAAAAACAAAAACGTAAGACTAACAAACAGAATGAGAGGAAAGAAAACCATAGAGGTATAAAAAGGAGTACAGAGAAGGAGAACAAGATCGCGAAAAATCTGGATGAAAAGGAGAAACACTCACGCATATCCAGTAATGGCGGCAAGAGAATAAAAACGTGTCAAATGTCAGTAGCACGTACCTGGTTGTTCCTTAAGTCAAAATACGACATGTTACTGGGTAGTGCGTGGTACTTTGGTGTGTTTAAGAGCATCAAGCTCCTGGCTCCCCGGTTAAGAAGTAGGTGCTGTTGTATGGACTCTTCAGAGTCCGGGTCTTCAGAATTGAAGGCAAAAATAACCTTGGTTGTTCCTCCCTGTTGAACCCATAAAGTGAAAATCGCGTTTATTTTTCACTCGCGCATACTGTACGCTCTTTGTTCAGAAATTATAAAACAGTTCACAGTGTACCTCACAACCTAGCCTGCGCAACCAGACCCTTGTGTTTATTCACGCGGCTTGGAGTCTGGTTCTATTTGTCCCTGTGACTAGCGCCCCGTACAGAAAAGCGCCTGTTGTGCAGGCAATCTATAACTAGCCTGCGTAGCAAGCCTTTCCCCTCGATACAAAGAGCATACGCCGCCTTTTTCGATTTTGGCCGCACAAAAATGCGGCGAGGGGGGAGGAGGAGTCCACCCTCGGCGTCCTTTTTGCGCTCGCCCCAATTTTCGCGCAGTCAAAATTGAAAAAAGTCTTGAGTGCACACGGAAACGCTTGCTACGCAAGCTAATCTACAACCGAACTAATTTTGATCTGAATCTGTTTAATGAATATACTGTGGAACTGAGTTTAATATGCAGTCGTACGTGATCTGGGCCTGAAGTTTGCAATTTTACCTGAATCTTGTTGTCGTTCGGATCGCACGTGTCCAATTTGCGTTTAAACTTCAAAGTAGTTTTCCCATCTTTCTCCTCAAAGAAGGTCAACTCGTAGTCCTGAGAATCATCTTTAATGGGTAAAGAATGACCAACAGCATAACGATCCTGAAATTAGGAAAGATGCATGAGCTTCAGACAGCAGTCTATTCACATAGGGCTGTCGAGCCGCATTGCTCGTATCCAAGGTATGTCTACACAGTCATAAGCATTTGCATTTGTAGTATTCACGTGTTTAATAAATGCGTTTTATCTTTTACGTTTCTTAGGGCCCTGGGATATGAGAAAAAGTTGGCCCGGGAACCCGGTCCACCTTTCTCCCCGGGCCAAGGTTACCGAACGTTTACATGGAAAAAAGTTGTCCCGGGTAAACCGGGTCAAAGCTGGCCCTCTCGGTTTGGAGACTTGAAAGAATTTTTAAAACTCAGTTTATAAAGCCCACGGATGACAGACCGAAGAAAGATCGTCGTATCGTTGATTTCTGTGCTCCTGTGTTTTCGATGATGCCGAAATTTTCCGTAAACGCTTCGTAAGAGTTCCGTAAACGCGAGTTGGCCTCCCCCCCCCCCCCCCCCCGAACCTAAATTTTTACATGGAGAAAAGTTGGCCTGGCACCCATGGTCACCCTATCTCAGCAACCGAGTGTCCCTGCCCCCAGGGTCACCCTGGCCCCCGAGACATGTTGTGATTTGTCATGTGAACGCTCGCTTCGATTTACAAAGAAATGTATGAATAGTTGGTGCGCCCAGGGTGACTCGGGTCCCCGGGCCAACTTCTCCTCATATAAACAGGGCCTTGGTTTCATTATAGTGGCCCTAACCAGAATTTGCCTATCCATTAAATAATTCGGCCTTTAAAAAGTTTGAAGAACTTCCCGAGAAACTATGATCAGCCATCCGTGAAAAGGAGGCCGGCTGAGTTCCGAAGTAATTATTCATAATTTTGCTGTGAAATGTTATTTCGTGAGTTGGGAGAAAAGTTAGCATGTACGATAAACGCAATTTGAACGTTCTTTGTGCTTTATATTGCATATTTCCTCTCTCGATACGAAAATCATTCCGATGCATTGTTCGCACTCGGGTTTCAATGTTCGGAAAAACCCGCTGACGTCAACTCGTTTTGAGGGATTGCGAAGCGCGCGCACCGACTCTAGTGTGTTTTAGTGTGCCTGCGATTATTTTAGATGGTCAGCAGTTTAGTTTTAGTTTCAGTTCAAGTAAGCCAGTATTTAGGGTCCACAGCCCCAGTATCATGTTTACCATATGGTCTCTTTGTTTTAGCTCACCATCTGGTTCCTTTGTATAATTTACTCCTTTGTTCCAGTTCTTTGTATTCTACCATATGTTACTTCTTTCTAGGCTATTTAAGGCAATAGTTCTTTGCTCAGTCAGCAGTCAATCTTCAATCAGCAGTTATCGGTCAGTCGTCAGTGAGTCAATCAATCGTCAACCATTTTGTGTATCTGTGAAGTGAACCCAATAAATCATCGGCAACCGGACATCTTACGAATATGGAGTCGAGTCAATAACATCTTTGGTCCTTCGAGCCGGTGTCCCAGCGGATTTGGTCCCCCTCAGATTTGAACCCCCCCTGATTTGAATATGTGATTGATTTCATGTATAAAACAAGAACTCAAGCTGACAAGCGCGATACCGCACAGTTTACACAAAGAAGAAAGCGGCGAGGGAAAAAAAAGAAAAAAAAAAGAAAAAGAAAAGAAACCACGGATGCAGTGTATACTTTTACAGAAAACTATGCAATGCATTTGATCAAGATGTCAAGTGCGATAATGCACTTTTGGCGCAAACTGTTTGGAAAAAGAGTCAAGCAAGTTTAAAATTTCCCGCCTCCTTGTTCTTTCCCGCCGTTGCAAAGTAAATCTGCAGAAGATTTTGCAATCCGTGCGGCACATTGCATGACAAACTTAGCGCGCAGTCAATTGCTCCTCTTCCATATCCGCTAGCGCATTTGGACTTCCGGACCAAATCCGCTTGCGGATATGGTCTCCCCGGACCAAATTCACTAGCGGATATGGACCCCCCTCGGGGGGACCAATTCCGCGGAGGGGGGATCATATCCGCTAGCCGATTTGGTCCGGGGGGACCAAATCCGCTGTGACACCGGATGGCAAAGTTTGGAAATGGCTGACTGTAATCACGAGTTGGAAGGTTCACCAAGACCGAGAGAAGACATCGAAGCAAACGAGTATGGAACAAGCATGGAACAAGGCGTTGTCGGCGGCGCAAGAAAGAAAAAGTCCACAGCGAAAGGCATGGCTTTTCAAGCCCACATCAAATGGCAAAACTGCCAAACTGTCCAAAGGAAAATTCACGTCAAATGAAGAAAATAGAACTGCTCACGGAAGACTATGACAACGTTCACATAGTTCAGAGTGAACTGAAGACTGCATGAAGTTTTAGTTGAAGACCTGCAGAAAGCATACGACGTCTTATGTGGTACTCTGACCACAGAGGAAGAAAAAGTCATTGCAAGGGACTCAGGTACCAAGAGCAGAACAATAAAATGGGTGATTTTATTGACAAAATTGGATATTGAACTATCTTGGCAAAGCACCAAATAGAGGAACAGCTCGATAACGGTTCAATTATCTCTAAACTGTCCAACCGTTCCAAATCTTCTTCAAGAGCTTCATCTGTCTCTGCGAGAGCCAAAGAAAGAACTAAAGTAGCAGAATTAATTGCCAAATCCGCTATGCTGGAGAAAAAACAAGCCCTTCAAAATGAAACTGAAAGGCTTCAACTGCAGGAAACAGAATTTCATTGAAAGCAGACAAGTACCCATTAACGGAACTTTTGAAGAACTATTCGAGTCAATAACAGACAATGAGACCAAGTTTCTGACATGTCGTGAATTTTTTCGCTACATTTTTCTTTTGCTCGGTATTCATTACTCATAAGGATGTTATTCATTATATTCGCAGTCGCTTTTTGCAAGAGCAGGATATATAGAGTGCGCTACGTGTGGACGCGAATATTTTTATCCACATCGAGAAGGTTGCGGATTCAAGAATATATCCTGATGACACATGATTTCATGACATAATTATTGCAGATGCAGATCGACTGTGGTATGTCTGAGTTGTTTGTTTATAAAAGTAAAGGCGGGTTTTGTCGCTAAGGAAAATCGACAGGAAATTTTACTGTGAATCCTTTTCACGCAGAAATTTACAGAACGACTTGAAATATTCTGGCAAGCTATACTTTGCTCCTTTTATGTCGATCAGCTCAAAATAGTTATATAATAAACTGTCATGTTTGTGCATTTGTGTTTGGTCATGCATAGTACGTGGCTGGCATAGTATAAAATCCCAATCAAACAGTGATAATATTCAATGATAGTTCGAACTCTCACGCCCGTTTTAACACGAACTATCATGCACTATCATAGACGATCATCAACTAGCAGATAGCTTCACGTACGCTTTGCGGACCTTTGTTTTTAAAATCTTTAGACCTTCCGGTCTTGCGTTAAGTTCATTGTAATAAAACGGCCGAGCGATTTGTTATTCCACTAAGAATCTCTTACGGTTTTACCCCCAAAATCCCAAAATTCCCGCACTAACGTCCACCTTTTTGGCGGTCCGGATCCCCCTCCCTAAATGTCAATTGGACGTTAAGCGGTGGAGTGGTGAATATGTCGACGGTCCCTAATTTCAAAATTTAAGTATTAAATTTTGAGAACGTGCTTGGCAGACTGTATGAATTAATTGGACGTACCGACCGCGGGAAATACGTACGGCGTTGGGCAATCGACACTTTTTTCAACGCAAAAGTTTAACACACACCATTCTTTTTCTCCCTCCTTTGCGTGTAGTACTTGACTTCAAAGAAAAGATTGCGTCAACATTTCGATAAAACAAAGGCTGCTCTTGTTGAGCAGTACCAAAGTAAAAGTCCAATCAATGGCAAAGCGAGGGGGTATCTGCGATTATCGTATTTCTAAGGGCCTTTTCATATGAGCCCGGTTGACCAGCCCGGTCGTGTGTTCATATGGGAAATTTCAGCCCGGGTAACCAAGATAGAGTGTCTATAAAGCAAAAGTTTTTGCCAATTCTGCCATTAAAGCCAAATTAAGAAGCAAGTACATTTCAGACTCGCATAGTTGAAACATTTTCATCCCGGTTAACCGGGCTGGAGTGTTCATATGAGAAACGGGCCAGCCCGGTTAACCGAGATCCCGGTCGCAAAGACCGAGATCTCGGTAACCGGGCTGGCCCGCTCTCTCATATGAACACATCGGAATTATAACAAAGGAAATAGTGGGAGGGCGAGATCTCGGTAACCGGGCTCACATGAAGAGGCCCTAATTACACTTGCATGTACTTCTCGTGTGAGCTTACAGCGAGCTTACTGCACATAGTGTTGACACGGCAAGTGCACCGTGTAAGGGATTAGCTTAGTTTGCAACATCAGCTTGTAAATTGAACTAGGTTTTCACAATGAATGTCTTGGCACAAGACTGCTGATTTTTCGATTCCCGGAGGTATATTCAGATAGAAGTGACAATGTGGACATCGTCTGTTCATGGAAGCATTTCTTAATCGTGAACTCGCTGTACATACATGTATCTCATAAGATAAATCAAATTGTAGTTCCGCCAGTATCAGGAACACAACTTAAGGATCAATCCCAATTGTCTTACCGAAAAATATGCCTCGCCGTCCTTCACCCAACCAATGACGATATCAGCGCCCTTCATTTTGCCTTGACCCGACGAAATTCCGAACCCAACCCAGCCATTTGTTTTAGCTTCCACGGCAAACTGAATGGTAGAGTCGCTTGCAGTCACGCTCCAATACAGAATGACTTTAGAGTCCTCGTCTAACGCTGCGAAGTTGCTGTATTCTGATGCGAGATCATCTCCCTTCGCGAGTGTGAGCGACAAGAAAATCGAACCAAACACAAGAAAAGACTTCATGTCGAAAACAAGTGACGAATGTCGAACGTGACGCTAAATCTTCAGCTAATAATAGGTGCATACGTCATCCGACACGATCTTCTGATAGCAACATGAGTGAGGCAAATGAACTATGGCAGTGACCAAAATAATATTGACAATGAGACCAAGTTTCTGACATGTGAAAATTTCGCTACATTTTTCTTTTGCTAGGTATACATTACGACATAAGGATGTTATTCATTATATTCGCAGTCGCTTTTTGCAAGAGCAGGATAATTATATAGAGTACACTACGTGTGCACGCGAATATTTCTATCCACATCGAGAAGGTTGCGGATTCAAGAATATCCGGATACGTGTGGACGCCTAAAAGGAGAGGTGCCATCTCACTTTTAGTTGTCAATCAACCGCCGTTCGTGTGGGACGTAATTAAGCGGACACCCATGGGCAGCAGAATAAATGTCCGTAAGTGGAACTGTCCGCTTACGAGAATGTATGAATACAGAGTTTGACTGAGCTATTTAAACGGGGTTTCACACAGGCATTCGTAAGTAGAGCTGTCCGCTTACGAGTGTCCGCCCAGAGAGCTTCGACTGTACAGAATACATCCGATACTGTCTTGCAAGCCAAAAAAAAAAAAAAAAAAAAAGTCGGCGATCTTTGATTTTTTTAGCTCGCGAATCCCACTTTTTGGCAAATTTATGTCTCACATAAGCTCTAAAGCCAAAGGTTATCTTGCACCAGGCACTCTGAGACAGGCTTCGAAAATCTGCAAAAAGATCACAATATATCCCACTTGGTCTTCATTACAGTCCCGGGGCATCAAACCACAAAATGTACAGCGACTGTTGAAATACACGGATGACAAATAGACAGAATGTATAGTCCTATTACATATATCAATTTGGCATGTTTATACAGTAGAACCCCGCTATCTCGAAGAATTCGATTTCACTTGAAATCGAACTTGATAGAAATTCCCCCTTGGTCGGAACCTCGCTATCTCGATCCCCCTACTCAAACTATTTCCCGCTCTTGAGAGTTCGAGATAGCGAGGTTTTACTGTAACTACATTTTGTGCGGTTTCTTACGTACTATGTTAAGTGCCCCCAATTAGTCATTGATGCTAAAGGACTTACCGATTTTGTTCGAACTAAGCGGTCCAGCTTCTAATAAGGCCCCCCCCCCCCCAAAGGTTGGACATTTAAATAAGCCCGGCCCCATAAAATAAATAAATAAATAAATAAATAAATAAATAAATAAATAAATAAATAAATAAATAAATAAATAAATAAATAAATAAATAAATAAATAAATAAATAAATAAATAAATAAATAAATAAATAAATAAATAAATAAATAAATAAATAAATAAATAAATAAATAAATAAATAAATAAATAAATAAATAAATAAATAAATAAATAAATAAATAAATAAATAAATAAATAAATAAATAAATAAATAAATAAATAAATAAATAAATAAATAAATAAATAAATAAATAAATAAATAAATAAATAAATAAATAAATAAATAAATAAATAAATAAATAAATAAATAAATAAATAAATAAATAAATAGAAAAAGCCCGACTTGGTATAAAGAGGGAGCAAAAACGCACGCATTCAACATATGGGAAATTAAATACGCCCGAACGTATATTGAGTACCGTTTGCATATATGTCGACACTTCTAAACATTCGTTCATCGTGTCCTGTCTGAGCGCAACTGCCCGGGAACTGCATGTGACTGTCATGAAGTCTTGGGATCCGCCGCTTTTCATTGGTTGAGAAATTTGATAAGTTCGACTCGAGGGTTCATTATATCCACAAGTTTGCTTTCTGGAAACTCCGAGCATTTCGGCTGAAAAACCTGCTTGAAAAGGGATAAATATGAGAGGTAAAAGAGGGTTTACTATATGAACGATACGGCTGTTACGAGCTACAGTCCAGTAGAAATATATATGTCATGTGTAATAGTACATGTATTAAGCGGCGTTATAACAGTACTGACAGTGCACTGTGCATGTGTTGTAATGCAAATGCAATCAGTACTGACTATAAAAAGCAAAGATTGCCGCCGTATTCCTAGCCTGATTATCAGACGGTCGGAGATCGTTCGTTACTCTCCCTCAGTAACGAACGATCTCCGACCGTCTGATAATCAGGCTACCTTATTCTGTAATACCCCTCAAACCGTCATGTTATGTCTAAGTATTTTTTTATTATTATATGTTTTCAACACCAGGAAGCATTCCTTAGGTACAGTCAAACACTGCAGTAATAATCCTGTTATTTCAAAATTTGGTACCTTTAGCAAACGGGACGTGTGAGTTAGGCAGTGATTACATGACACCGGTATGACCTCAGGCCGGTACGACTTCAGATCGGTCCACACATGAACCTTTGTTTCTGTTTATACAGACCGGTTCGAAAACTCACCTCAGATCACAATTGACTCATCGGGATCTAAACCTACATGAATGAGTGAGACCGGTCTGCGAGCCGAATCAGTTTGGCAGTTTTTTCTATGTAATCGCTCCCGGAATGAATCAAATCGGTCTGAGATGAGTTTTCGAACCGGTCTCATGTAAACAGAAACAAGGAGACCGATCTGATGTCGTACCAGTCTGAGTTCATACCGGTCTCATATATTGAACTCCATGCCGATCCGATTTCGAACCGATATGAGTTTGTACCGGTCTTCATGTAATCACCACTTAGATCATGTGGTTTTTGCGGCTTGCGTGCTGTAGTATACGGCCGTCTTAAACTGCAGCTTATATCATTTATCCCAATCCTTAACATTTGGACTGACACGCAGTCATACCCCCACCACCGTTCAACGAGATGGACGGAACCCCCTTCCCTGGGTTTTTGTTCATATTGTCGATTTTTCACTCTCAGCAGAAAACTGATTGTTGCGACTTTCAGAAATTGGGTTACGCGGGTGACCCGGGGGACGGCGACCTCAGTCTATAAGGTTTTATTTCCACCCAGAAGCAACACAAAGCAACCAGTATGACCTACAAATTGGGAAACTACATGTATGCATGCATCCTTTTCGTCTCATTTGAATTTTTCCCAGTTTCATGCATTTCGGCAAAATTTTCCAAGTACACTCCCAGTTAAAAACCTGCTGGGGTTACGGTACTTATTCCAATAAGCGCCCACCTTCAAATAACGGCCACCTTGTATAAGCGCACAGCCTGAAAGCCCAAAAGTTAATAGAAATAGAAAAAAAGATATGAATATATAAGTACGGTTGAATCTCCCGTAAGCGGTCACCCTTGGGAAGCAGAATAAACGTCCGTAACTGGAACTGTCCGCTTACGAGAACGTATAAATACAGAGTTTGACTGAGCTATACCGTAAGTAGAGCTGTCCGCTTACGGGAGTGTCCGCTCGGAGAGCTTTGACTGTAATAATATTCTTTGTACAAGCATTAATTCCGTTCCGAAATTGGCTTAAAATTTAATTCCTTGCCTGACAATTTAAACCTGAAAAGTCTACGAGAACAGCGAAATAAACTACTCCCATATATGAGTACTCCCATATATGAGCCATACAGGTATGTGCGGCCCCAAAGGGTATCATTTTTAGTATTTTGGTCTGAAATAGGGTATCAATTTTAGCATTTCATATTTATTATATCATAAGATATAGGATTTCATTTTTATGGGAATCGGAGCAAACTAGCGTAAAGTAGGGGTCTGAGTGCTGGAAACAAATTCGCCCCACTATTCATGAAGGGGACATAAAGAGAATTCACAGCTGGATTAGCTGCCTACTGTTTAAGTGATCTCCATACCGCACTCTGCTCTGAGATAGTAAGGAACGTGTTTTGTGCGTTATTAGGACTCCAAGGCTTAATCCGAGAACGTTATGATCAGATGTTTAGACAGTGATGGATACGTAGAAGTATATAATTGCCCTCCACACCGCGCTAAAATGTCTCGTAAGAAATTGGTATGTGGGGTCTTTGAGATGTTGAGTGTTCAGACACTTCTACTGCATCAAGTGACTCGTTGCCTTTTCTTTAAGCAAAAAATCGTACACAAGCTGGCCAGTGTATGATGTACGCATATTTTTTAATCCATCCGAAACAAGGAACACGATTCTCTGCGTCATAAAAAGAACAAAATAGACGTCTTTTTTTGCCTCTTTATTGTCAACTACTAAGCAATTACTTATTACTGAGTCTACGGGTTCTATGTTCCGTTGTCTACAACACGAAGCCTAAGAAAAAATTGCGTACCCAGTACAAACAGGAAAGCAAGCACTGAGAGTCTTGTGGTCAGGTTGATCGATGTTGCCTTAGTATCAGGCCCAGGCTCCTTACAAATGTTTTCCGGTTGGAACGTCTTGGTTATCACGGTCTTGGCAACGGTTTTTCTGCCCAAGCCCTTAAAAAGAAGATCGTACATTCAATTTTTTGTGTTAAATTATCCTGGTGAAAACTGTATTTGTCTTCAAAAAGCTTTGGCTGCTCAGTCGACATTGATATCGCTTATCTCTGAGTTAAAGGCTTAGGAACTTCTTTAGTACATACCGCCTCATTCATTCCGTTACAACTCACAACAACTTCAACTCATTCATCGTAGGATTTCCTCAGAAAGTTGACCAGTGCAGTATTCCACTTAATGGGATTATGCTGACTGAGAAACGAAGAAAAAATCAAAACCATATTAAGGTGATTCCCTAGATTTGTATTGCGCATCTTTAGTGCGCATAATACTTTTGAGATGGTGGACATTGAGAACCACCGAAACATCAAGATCGAAAGCTCTTTATATTCTTTACGCAAATAAGTTGTATTTTTCGTTGTTCGTTGTGGGAGCAGTCACCTCGAAAGTTGAAACTCGTCCCAGTCCCCTTTCGGAAAGACGTATTTTGAAGTGAATATTCACCTTTTCCTGACAAATGCGCAAAAACGAGCACGGTGACCCCCATTTTTATTCCATAATTTAATAATAACAGTGTCCCCAGTAAAACAGGAAAAAGTAGGCAGAAATCTATGAGCAGATTTTACGCAGTTGAAAGAAATGGTACGGATCGGGCCACTTCCGGTTTAAGACAGCACATCAACTTCCCACCACTTTTTGTTAAAATAAATTTGCAGCTATTCACATACATTTTTCTGTGACATAGGTGAATAGTCAATAGAATAAAGTTGAGGGTTTGGTGATATTTTAGACTGCATTGAAAATCATTGACCTTATTTCCCAGTATCGGGTGCGTGCAACAGACGCTAGAACACCATATTCGTCAGCTTGTGCCGTAAAAACGAGCACGGTGACCCCTTGTTTTTATTGCATCAATGTGACCCACTTGAGTTGTTGTACAATTGTGCCAAGCTTCATTACAAATCTATGACAGATTCTTTTTCTAGGGAATCACCTTAAGAAGCAAATGATCTCCATGAGAATGTTGACATCATCATAACATCTAGAAGTTTAGATGCGAAATGGATTGTACTAAAATGAGATCGATAACATGAAAACTTTTTGTTGGAGAACCGTAAGAAAGACGACGATGATAATGATGAGACGGTGGAATTACCGTGATGATAATAATCATGATCATGGTTATAAGGGTGATGGTGGGTATGATGATGATGACGATGACGATGACGACGATGATGATGTTGACGATTATTATGACGATGATGATGATAATTAAGGTGGCTCCATAGGGTTTTCAGACGCAATTTCGCGTGGGCACCAAAATCACAATGAAATAAAAGCCCGACTTTCGTAATTCTCTGGAGGAAATCTGAATTTAACAGGAAATCCTAAAATTTTGGAATAAAAACAGTTTACGATGCGTGCACGGTTCTTCGAGTCACGAAGAAACCAAACTTGCAAGCTTTTCAATCAAACTAAGTACACGCCGGCTTTACTTGATCGCCGATCTTTATCACTTTACTTTCGAATGTATATAACTCTTCTGAATTAGTTTGAAAGTATTGTTTCTGCACATCCTGTCAGGCGTGCGATCGCCGCTTTCTCCTCGTGTTTACATGCACAACTTGTTTTCACGCGCAAGGACATTACGGCTAACGCATGCGCACTTGTCGATCTTGTCGAGTCATTATTTTGCATTTGATGGCGCAATACGCACGTAAAAGATCAATTTTTTCTTTGCATTTTTCTCGAGTTTCCTTCGGTGAATCTGTCTTAAATTTTGCAGGCAAACGAAGATTATATCCGGTTTTGTAATATTTGATTTTAATGGAAATTTATGGAGCAGAATTTTTTTTATTTGCAAAAAACCTAAATTGCCAATTAGCTCGGAATCCGCTCCTCTAACCCCAACTTTTTTTCACAGTTATGTTTACCTTATACAAATTTCTAAACATACTGAAAGTTTCAGAAAAATTCACCGAAGAAAACTCGAGAAAATAGAGCAGAAAGTTTTAAAACGGGGTAGAAGACCTTTATTCAAGGACGTATTGTTTCCATAGAAACCACACTAGAGTGACAAAAGTAAGACGTATACGCAACAGACCTCTCGAAACATCTACCCTGCAAATTTGATCAAGAAAGAATATAATGAAATGAAAACATGACGGTTTTGGTGTCAAAAACTAAATACAATTAAGTGCAGGGAAATACCCTATGGAGCCACCTTAAAGGGGTTTGTCATGAGAAAACACTACTTTAAAAGTTGTTACTTACTTGAATATGCGCCATCTGATTTTCTTATAATAATAATGATAATAATAAAAATAATAATAATAATAAAAATAATAATAATAATAATAATAATAATAATAATAATAATAATAATAATAATAATAATAATAATAATAATAATAATAATAATAATAATAATAATAATAATAATAATAATAATAATAACATATTTTACGAGGGTAAACCCTTCAGCAAAAGCTGTTATAAATGGGTGCCCTGGGCTAATAAATAATAATGTTAATAATAATATTAAATAGTTATAATAATGTTTATAATATCAAATAGATTAAATAACTAGGTATATTAAAACTCTATAAAAATAAATCCTTAAGCATTCATGAATAACATACCGTGTTGTTCCAGTGTTTATGTTATTACGAAATTTAAATACACATACTAGATTATTGAAGCCACACTTTGAGAATGAAAGAAGCCCTCCCCAGAATAGGCGTCCTATTGGAATTATACAACCAACCCCTCCCCCTTCCCCCGCTACCTACAAACACCCGAAAAATCAAAGGAGGCATCCTTCGGGCAGCGTGCCACAACAATCATCAGAAAACGTAAGTATGTCTTTAATAAAGTTTAATCATACATTCGGCCGTTGATGATATATAGTAAGACAACACTGCATCATTTGAATCTAAAAAAACGTCGTTTTGATCATAAGCGGAAATCAGGACTCCATTTCAGTCACTAACTAGTTACTGAGTTTGAACAAAACAATGGTGGGTGAATCCAGCTCTTCGACTTGAATTCACTGTTAAATAAAGGAGTTTATTATATACATACTGAGACATACTCACGAAAAAGCCATATCGTAAAATTTCGTACGCAAATGAGTTCTAGCCAATGAGAGGCCGCGAACGACGCTTTTCACACGTGAAAAAAATCGTTCGTCCAATCACAAGCTGCGAACGACGATTTTTCACTACTTTTAAAGGGTTTCCCGGTCCCATCATAAATGTCTCAGTATGTATATAATAAACAGAAAACATCATGGAAAGTGCTTTGTACAGTTTTTATTCACTCGTTGTTTCGTATCATAAAACTCACTCGCTCGCAAAGCCTCGCTCGTTCGTTTTATGATACTTCACAACTCGTGAATAAAAACCGTACGCGCGCACTTTCCATGAAGTAATCTCTATTTATTCTCCCAAACTGTATTAGTCAATACACGAGAAATATATTGAGACTAAGCATTTCAGCCAGCTTTCATTTGAGGCACTTTCTTAAGCTAAGATTTTGGATATTTTATGTTAGATATTTCTAATCCAATCAATTTGTCGGTTGGTTCCGCTAAAAAAATAGACCTTCCGCTTGAGGGACTTTTTGGAGCTCCAGGTTCTCGACATGTCTTCCTCAAGCATGTGTCTAAACTGGATAGGGCTTTTTTTGTGAAAGAGCATCCTTAATAGTTTGCAGTCTAGTAGAAAGAGGTCCGGTTAGAGACATTTGGTTGCTATTGTCGTGTTAAGACCTTTTCTTTACTGTTTGTGAGGAATCCGTGGTAGCAACCGTTACATATCGTTTGCTATACACATTTTGAGTGAAATTTAAACACAGTCAATTTAAAGATGATTTTTTTTTCTAGTTAAATATGCGTTGTAGAAGGTAAACACGCATACAGTAGCACATGTGACCCGGTTAAGAAATGTAAAAATGCATAAAAAAGAATTTTATACTCTTCTCGATTTTTCTCTTTTTCAACTTTTTGGTAAGGAAATATTTTAACCCTTCCCACCCCTCCCCTCCCCTCTCCCCACTTCCACCCTCCTAGCCACTCCCTTCCCCTCCCCCTTTCCCTTTGTACAATGACGCCATCTACTTATGATGTGATCGTATTACATGTCGACATATCGGTTGGATGGAAAATGAGGAGTGCGGAGTGTTGAAAATGCGGAGTATGGAAAATGAGGAGTATGGAAAATGAGGAGTGTGGAAAATGAGGAGTGTGGAAAATGCGGAGTCTAACGTAGTTTTTATGGAAAATGTGGAGTCCGACGTAATTTTTATGGAAAATGCTGGGTCTGATAGATATCATTTCGCGAGTGCATTACCCGGCCAGAATAGGAATCTTGGATGGTTTTCCTTTGAAATCATCGGGTAACACGGTGCCATTCTTTGAGGTTAACTGCAACAGAGCCATGATCAGCGCTCTTTCCGCCATTCTAGAACCAAAACACCTCCCTAACGGGCATGTTTTGCGTTGATTCCGGTAAACTTCCGCTCCGATGTAACAACCTTACTGAATAGTAATTTGACATGCGGTACGTTTATTGAATATCCGCCTTCA
Source organism: Plumapathes pennacea (assembly GCA_964036295.1). Taxonomy (NCBI): domain Eukaryota; kingdom Metazoa; phylum Cnidaria; class Anthozoa; order Antipatharia; family Myriopathidae; genus Plumapathes; species Plumapathes pennacea. Next base: position 15,322,558 of record OZ038463.1, read on the forward strand.
TAGCATAGATGCAAAAATCAGAGTTGATTGCACAGATTTAAATTACTTTTGCACACTTCGTTGCCATGACAATCACGCAAGCTCAACTTTTGCATCGAGAAAAATAGTGGCCAAGAGCGAGAGATTCCCAAAACATAAACAAAGCAGCCATAAAAGTTTAAACTGGGAAATTTAAACGAACGAAATCGACTCTAAAACATGGACAAAGTGCCTGTAAGTAATTCGGGGAGGAGCTGGCAGAATTATTGTCAAATGAAAGTGGAAATCTACAAGCCCCAAGTCAAGTTATGTTTGTAGATTAGCAAATTGCCAAGCCATCCGCAGCGGGAATAGTCTGAAACTTCAAGAGATCATTGACAGGTCGTGATCAGCAAACTTCGTAAGTTGAGTCTCTAGTTTCGATCCAATTTCTTCTGCTGAAAAGCTTGTTTGTGAAGGTTTAGTCGCTCAATGTTCGCGAGTGTGTCGATCGGCTCTGCAGAACTTTATGACTGAAGCTTGAAGCCTTCACGATACGATAGCAATTTTTTCACTGAACAGCAGCTTCAACTTAATCTTCGCTAAGTAAATATAACTATATAGACTTGCCGTAAAATCAGGTTTCTCTTCCTTTCTGAGATTGTCGGCAGTCAGTTATGCCGTTTTAGCGGTTCTGTTGTTCGGTGACTTTCATCCATAACGAGTTCCACAGCAAAGCTCAGAGTAAACTCAGTCTTTCATTCAAGGCTATTCAAGACAGTGATCCTCGTTGGCTTGAGTTTTGCATTACGCAAATTTCCAGTGTGATTTTTCAGCGTCCAATAAAAAGTCGCGCGTTTGTCATTGATTGACTGTTGGTTTTGCTTTGGAATGGCTTTCTTCACCTTGCCTATTTTTGCATCTATATTATTAACTAGTATTCATCGCCAATTTTGTAATAGAAGCGGCTCGGGTTCACACAAACTTTCGAGCTCTCCCAAACTCCCACTAATGAGATCAATCTCAGATTGCTTGGAGCGTTCACACTTGGAACTGTGCCTATATCGGTTTAGGATCGGAATTACTTAAGGGACTCATTTTCCATAAAAATTAGGTCAGACTCCGCATTTTCCATAAAAATTACGTTAGACTCCGCATTTTCCACACTCCGCATTTCCCATACTCCACATTTTCCACACTCCGCGTTTTCCACACTCCGCACTCCACGTTTTCCATCCAACCCGACATATCTGTGTCTTATCATGTGTTGACATAATTACGCGGATGTGATCATATTTCATCTCTCTCATATCTCATCTAATCTCGTACCGCATCTCATGTTGTCACACCTTATCTCGTATTTCATCTCATCTTGTATCTCATGTCACACCTTATCTCGTATCTCATCTAGTCATCTCATCTCATCTCATGTCGCATCTTATCTCATGTCACGTTTCATCCCATCCTTAACGCCTTTTTGTTCTGTAGTACGTGGTATATTGCTAAAAGTATTTTGAATAGGAATGATCGCCAAACCCGAGCTTTAGCGAGAGGTAGTAAACGGGGCGACGATCTCATCAAGTCTTCGTGAGTCCGTTCGTCTGGCACGAACTTTTCAGTGAAAATATGCATATATATTTATATTTCATATCTAGCGATCTAAAAAGTAAATTGCTCTAAACATAACCCGAAACCCAACCCTAACCATAACCCTAGGCCTAAAATAAAATAATATCATATAAAAAACCAAGCGCGCACAAAAACTCCAATATAAAAAAAATTGCATGCTAACAAGGCCCATACAGAACAATCTTATATCATGCCATGGTTGAAACTGAAAGAAGCTCGTCTTCAAAGCAAGGGGAGTATGACAGGGCAAGAACCCCAGGGCAAGACGCAAGCGTGAAACAATAGAAGAGCGTCTAAAATCCAAAGACGTCAAAGAATGCTAAGACAGAGAGTATTAAAAGTAAAAGGCGGGCACGGAAGACAACTGAACTCCGACAAACAGCGCCTGAAAACGGATCGAGAGTTTTAGTATCAAAAGCGGACCTAGAAAGAGACACCTAAGTACAACAAAGGGTCGGGAGTTTAGTCAGTATCGAAAGCGGATCTAGGAGGTGATTTCTTTAAAACATCTGAACACAAGAAAAGATCGGGAGTTCAGTCAGTATCGAAACCTTTCAGGCACCTCATTAGCACAACAAAGGATCGGGGATTTCAGTATCAAAGCGGACCCAACAGGCAATTTCTTTGAGTATCTGAGTTTAACACAAAACAAATGTTGGGGGCAATTTTTCTCCCAACTTGAAACGCATTGCTGACGCGAGTAAAGCAAAGAAATGCCATTGTGTCAAAACCTCTGTAAAACGAAGGCTGCTCTGATTGCTGCTCTTTATGATTTTTTTATGACATTTTATTAATACGACGTTGTTTTCAATTTCCAGCTTGGCTGTCTATGACATAACTTCCTGATTTAGAGCTTGACATTGTCCACGTTGACGGAAAGTGCAGTTGGGTATTTTTAGGGCCGTATGGGTATAAAATGGGCGTTTGTCGACACCTCAGACGTAGTTGGATTCTCTCCTTGGATTAAAGGTAAGTCACCAGAAGTGGCTGGGTTTCGTTTAGTACTTCTTCTAAATTCTTTTTCCGCTTATCTACCCAGAGACACGTATCAGAGCACTTTATACTGGTTTTATCCAAGTCGTCACTCTGCAACTAAAGGAACCCTGCAGTTGTTGCCATGGTAAGCATTACATCACTTTTTTATCGGCCAAGTGGTTACCATTGCTGGCTTGTCTCAGCGCTGTACCCTCCGTCCTTGTCTCTCATCCTTAATTATTAAAACGTATTATGAAGGATTTTAGAATAACTCGCACGCTTCTCAAAAAGATCAGGGGAATCCCCGGTGCTATATTATCTTATCCGTCTCTTTTTTACCAGAAATGTTAACAGTTGTATGAAGGTTCATTCTATATAACCTCGTATTAGCTCCGTTGCACCCTTCTTGTATCGTCATCATCAACCGAATTCTTATCCTGTAGTCTCGAGATCCCATTAGTTTGAATTACGAGCCGGGTTTAGTGAGAAATGTTTTTGGACATTTTCAATTTTTGGACCATTTTTTTTAAATATCAGCGAGAAAATAGAAGTACAAATTTAAGAATTTACATATATGTATACTGATATGAAGTTTATTTTTCTTCGAGTAAACTTAAAGTAAAGATATGTTGCCACGAGATGGGCTGAAATACTCCATTGTTTCAATTCTAAGTATCTGTACTGGGGATTTTTTTTCCGTGAAACATTTTTGTTTAAAAGTAGTTAATTAACAAGCGAACGTTTTGACGGGGAATCAGTGGAACTACACTACGTGTATGAACACGGTAAACTGCGTCAGGTAAATTCTATTTTGCCCGGCTGGTTCTTTCGAAGAATAGAATGCCACCCTCAACAAGTTTTGTCGCGTGAAAACGCGGCAGATACTAGGTTCTAGTTTGGTGTGACAGGTATCCGCACGCAACCATTAGAATTCTTTAAGGAGCAATCTCTGGACCAGAGCGAGACTCCCCAAGAGTGATCAACTTCAATTTTCTCTTTCAGTTTCTCACCAGAAAAATATCATACAGTATAGGGATCTTGGCTTTTGACGCCTAGGTCAAATGAAACCTGATTAAGCCATAAACAGTATTTACAAAACTCGTACGTTTGCTTCAGGGTTGCCTCACAAGTTTGAGAGGAGCTACGTTTTGAGCGTTGGAGTTAAAACGTCGGCCAGGGAAGAAAACAGTAAATCGTGACTTTTCATGTCATGCATAATTGATTTTGACAGTTTGACTTCAAGTATTTGTTTCTAATCACAGGCTACGATTAATTTAGCCTGTGCTTCATTATTAATCTGTTTTTCTTCTTCTAAATAGCACTTTTTCTGTCAGGCTTTTCTTTATAATTTCCAATGGGCTTGTTGTAATTTAGGCCCGGTTCAGACGCCGCTCCTGACATCCGCCTAATAGTAATAGATTCGACCCTGGTTCGACATAAGGAGTGACTGTTGATTCAAACGGCGAACTTTTCCTGCCGCACCAAATACACAATAGTGCTTATGTTTAAGGATACATGTTTTTAATTTAAAATAATTTAAAATAATTCATGCAATAGGTACGGCACATGTGAAGAGCGGCGTCTGAATCAACGTCGCTCCCAGGTCTGAACCGGGCCTTAGAGCTCTTATCACTGCGGTTTCGGTAAACTCACGGTTGTTTATAACAAGCGTCTATGTTAAAGTTGAAAAAACCCGTGACACCGGAAGCGCCTTTTAATAACTTGTCGAAATGATGGTATTGTATGATTATGTTCGCTTCGTTTAGTTTTGACCAGCAATAAAAAGAACTGTACACAACTGGAAGAAGAATGCGAAAGTGAATGTAATTGAACAAAAACCGCAAAAGCGCAAGTAGATGTCAACAAAAATCTCACGTTACATACTTGAAACTCAGCCAAGAAGAAAAACTAAGGTTTCCACACCGCTTGCACGTGAACATTATCCAATTAAATTATAGTATTTTTGCCTGCACGTCAATCAAACTTCAAAATCCTAGAGGGGGAATGTATTTTACCGATTGCCAGGATACCTACGCTTGGCTCTCGGGCGAAAACAATTAAATTAACAATAAAAAAATAGACAATGGTACAAGAGCCGGTTGTTCTCATGTTCTCGTGTAATTTTTTGTTAAACTGAATATCTAAGGTGCTGAGTCGCCTCAACATTTCCTTCCAAAGAACTTCTTTTCATCCTGAAAATATTTTGCGTTTCCCTTAAATCAAGAAAAATATGCCCTGTTACACGAGGCACATTTCTTTTAAACTGGCAAAGGAATGCCGTTAATTTTTTGAGATAAGCTGCAGACGATTGTAGATATCTTCTTTACAACTTGGAACACATTAATGAAAATTTGTAACACAAGGGGCAAAGAAACTATTGTAGAGAGAGTAATTCTAAATCGAGAAGTGTCATGGACAAGACCGTCGAAACCAAAAAGTGTGAAATGAAATGAAACCTTTCAGGAAGTCATGACACAAAATACTGGTGGGAAGATATCAGTCCGAAAACGGACACCAAAGCTATACATACGGTTTATGCTTTACACTGTACATGAAGTCTGTTGCCTAATACATCCTGTAACTGTTTTGTAATGTGTTTTTTGCCGAAAATATATCAGTGCTTGCATAGAAAATGTTGAAAAGCATGAATATACGGCTCAATAACTTCCGCTATGTAACTAAATATTCTACTTTTATGACCCATCAAATATTTCCTCCCGCGCGTGATTGGTTGAATCGTGACACGTGACCGAATAACGTCCGCTCGTGAGCGGACGTTATCAGCGAATAACCCCCGCCTGGCGAACTAACGCTGTTTATTGACAATATCCGAACGCAGTTTTATACATTTAATCACAAAAATCATTACAAGACGACTACTGAGGAGGACATCAATTTATTGGGCGAAAAAGCAGTTCCAGAAAGCACTAAAAAGCTTCACAGTTTCCGCGCCGTTTTTGCGCTGCGAGAGGCAATATTTGAAGGACTCAAAGACAATAAACTACTTTTGGCTTCGGAAATATGCACAAATAATTGTCCTTGGACATTATCTGTTCCTCGAAGCTCACAGTTGCCCTCGAGCTTCGCTCTCGGGCATCTGTTCGCTTCTCGGAACAGATAATATCCTCGGGCAATTATCCGTGCATATTTCCTCGCCAAAAGTAGTTTATTGTTTATATAAGAAGTGTCACACATACTTACGCATGTCCGAATTTAACTTTACAAGACGCCACGTGTTGTACCGAAAACGAATGTAGCGATGTTTTTTTTGTTTCTATTAGCTATTTTATATAGAATTATATTTGTAAGATTTTGATGACCTTCCATGTAGGCTGGTGATTCACGGAACGCGTAATCGTATTAAGTCGTGAATTTCTGACAAATATGCGTATCCTTCGAAACATGTTCTCGTGAACAGTAGTCACCTATTTATCCTGTCTCTGTTCACAGCAGTGGAACCCCGTTAATACGGCCACCGTCGGGACAAAACATTCTGGCCGTAATAACGGGGTCGGGTCAAATTTTGTACCTGGTCTCTGTCAAATGATGTAATGACAACTATACAATGAAATGTACGACGACTTTATTGCAACCAAACTTAGATGACAAACTGTTTTATTTATAAACAGGAACAAAATTTCATAACTCCTTACCTGTACACTATAAGACGCAGCTCTCCTATCCAGCAAAATAATTACTGCACGACTAACTTATTCAGACGGTTTGAAAAAGTCGGTGAGTTTTGACTGGCTTCTTCTTTGTTCGAACCAATTGCCTTGTGCTTGAGCAATGACAGTTTGGTTCATCTGCAGTTTTTGAGTTTCCCTTATGTCACCACTTCCCAATGAAATTGAATGTTCGTGCCTAAAGTTTGTGCACTCACATTTCGTCGGAGTAGGGTAAATTTATCAAGAAATAGCCAGTCGGGATTTCAAAAAGTGGCCGTTGGCCGTCTTAACAAGGTGGCTAGATTAACGGAGTTTTCAGATAAGAAAATGACTGGACGTTCAGTCGGGACAAAAAAAGTGGCCTTAATAACGAGGTGACCGTAAGGCGGGGTTCCACTGTATGAACTGGGAATACAATAACAGATCTGCCACTTGCAGCTCCTCAGAAAATTTGACATAACATCATGCGATATGTTTTAGTGACTCTAGATCATTGTGTCATCATCGTGGCGCGACAATAGCAACCACGCAGGGAGCATAACTCAAAACTGTCAGCGTAAAGGTTTTGAAAACAATCCCGAAAACAATTTCCCACAGAACAAGCAACATTTTGGATCATTTTACCTAGTTCCTACTCCGGAATACGGTCAATCGAACGCACCCTAAATGTAAGACGGTGACTGTCTTGATCACAGGAAGTAACAAAATGACAAACTGATTCAAAGTAGAATGCTAAATCAAACCTCGCTGATGGTAGCAAAATTTTATGTACGTCAGAAAAAATGTAAACACAGAAGAGGAGCACAGCAATCAGTTTACCCGTACAACCCTGTAGCTTCCTTTCCAGTCAGTGTTGGCTCCTTGTGCAAGCATAGGTCGAACAATGCTCAACTGGGGGGTGGGGGTTAAATTTGTAATAAATCAGCTCAACAATTTTGATCAATCTCTGTGATTGCAGGCTGAATTTGACTGCTTTCAGCGTGCGATAAATTCCTCTTGAACCTCAAAATAAATCAGGACAATAATTTTAAAATCTTCTTTTGCGGCTCTTAACTTCTTTGTTTAATTATTGCTGAAATACATACTCAGCAATCACTTTACCCGTACAACCCTGTCACTTCCTTTCCATGTTGGCTCCTTGCGCAGGCATGGGCGAGCAATGCTCAACTAGTTGGTGGCTGGGGAAGGGGGCTTAAACTTTTAATAAATCGGGTCAACGATTTTGATCAATCTGTGATTGCAGGCGGAGTTTTACTGCTTTCAGCGTGCAATAAACTCCTCTTGAACCTTAAAAAACACCAGGACAATAGTTTTAAAATCTTCCTTTGTGGCTCTTAAAACTCAGAGACTAGCAGAAGAAGGAAGATGCACTCCTGAGCTAATCAAAGGTCTTTACTTTAACAGGATCAGAAACACCATCGAACTTTTATGGACAAACTACAGGCTCTCTTTATCACTTTAAGGTTCGCAGAGGTAAACAAAAACAAGAGACATCAAAGCGAAATTCATTATAAAATCGGAACTAATTATTACTCTGTTGCAAACTATAACAATGCCTTTAAACACTTTAACACATGCTTGACTATCGCAAAGGAGATTGGAGACAAGAATGCAGAAGCAGCAGCTTATGGCAACCTTGGGTGCTGCTTTAGATCTCTTGGCCAGTACGACAAGGCTATTAAATATCAGGAAATGCATTTGGCTATTGCAAAAAAGATTGGGAACAAAAATGGCGAAGGAACAGCTTATGGCAACCTTGGATGTTGCTTTAGATCTCTTGGCCAGTACGACAAGGCTATTAAATATCACGAATTGAGCCTGACTATCGCAAAAGAGATTGAGAACAAGAATGGAAAAGGAATAGCTTATGGCAACCTTGGATGTTGCTTTCAATCTCTTTACCAGTACGATAAGGCTATTATATATCACGAAATGCAACTGACTATCGCAAATGAGATAAAGGACAAGAATGGGGAAGGAGTAGCTTATGACAACCTTGGATGTTGCTTTATATCTCTTGGCCAGTACGACAAGGCTATTATATATCTGGAAATGCACCTGACTATCGCAAAAGAGATTGGGGACAAGAATGGTGAAGGAACAGCTTATGGCAACCTTGGATGTTGCTTTATATCTCTTGGCCAGTACGACAAGGCTATTAAATATCAGGAAATGAGCCTGACTATCGTAAAGGAGATTGGGGACAAGAATGGCGAAGGAACAGCTTATGGCAACCTTGGATGTTGCTTTCAGTCTCTTGGCCAGTACGACAAGGCTATTATACATCACAAAATGCACCTGACTATCGCAAAAGAGATTGGGGACAAGAATGGCAAAGGAAGAGCTTATGGCAACCTTGGACATTGCTTTCAATCTCTTGGCCAGTACGACAAGGCTATTATATATCACGAAATGTGCCTGACAATAGCAAAAGAGATTGGGAACAAGAATGGAGGAGCAGTAGCTTGTGGCAACCTTGGAGGTTGCTTTCAATCTCTTAGCCAGTACGACAAGGCTATTACATATCACGAAATGTGCCTGACTATCGCAAATGAGATTGGGAACAAGAATAGCGAAGGAAGAGCTTATGGCAACTTTGGATGTTGCTTTCAATCTCTTGGCCAGTACGACAAGGCTATTAAATATTACAAAATGTGCCTGACTATCGCAAAAGAGATTGGAGACAAGAATGGAGGAGCAGCAGCTTATGGCAACCTTGGATTTTGCTTTCAATCTCTTGGCCAGTACGACAAGGCTATTATATATCTGGAAATGTCCCTGACTATCGCAAAAGAGATTGGAGACAAGAATGGCGAAGGAACAGCTTATGGCAACCTTGGGTGTTGCTTTATATCTCTTGGCCAGTACGACAAGGCTATTATATACCTGGAAATGCACCTGACTATCGCAAAAGAGATTGGGGACAAGAATGGCGAAGGAACAGCTTATGGCAACCTTGGATGTTGCTTTGAATCTCTTAGCCAGTACGACAAGGCTATTACATATCACGAAATGCACCAGACTATCGCAAATGAGATTGGAGACAAGAATGGCGAAGGAAGAGCTTATGGCAACCTTGGATGTTGCTTTCAATCTTTTGGCCAGTACGACAAGGCTATTAAATATCAGGAAATGAGCCTGACTATCGCAAAAGAGATTGGGAACAAGAATGGAGGAGCAACAGCTTATGGCAACCTTGGATGTTGCTTTCAATCTCTTGGCCAGTACGACAAGGCTATTAAATATCACGAAGTGCACCTGACTATCGCAAAAGAGATTGGGAACAAGAATGGCGAAGGAACAGCTTATGGCAATCTTGGATATTGCTTTCAATTTCTTGGCCAGTACGACAAGGCTATTAAATATCACGAAATGCACCTGACTATCGCAAAAGAGATTGGGAACAAGAATGGCGAAGGAACAGCTTATGGCAATCTTGGATATTGCTTTCAATCTCTTGGCCAGTACGACAAGGCTATTAAATATCACGAAATGAGCCTGACTATCGCAAAAGAGATTGGGAACAAGAATGGCGAGGGAGCAGCCTATGGCAACCTTGGATGTTGGTTTAGTACTCTTGGCCAGTACGACAAGGCGGAAACGAGTTTGAGGAAATTTAACGAATGCTTCGATGAGTTGTTTCAGAATGTTCCAGTGATGGATGCATATAAAGTTTCTCTAATCGACACTTTTAGCCACATCTGTAAGACATTGATTGGAGTCCTTTTAGCACGAAAGAAAAGAGATGAAGCTCTTATTTTCGCCGAAAGAGGACGTTCACGAGCGTTAAATGAACTTATTTATACAGGCAATCTCCGGAACTATAGTTGCATCTCTAAAGCCATTCTTTCCGTCCATGAAGTCCGTAAAGTGGTCAAGGTTCTGGGAAGCACAGTCATTTTCTTTTCGTTAGGTTCTGCTATTAGCACCTGGATGATACAACAAAATTCAGACGTTCTGTTCTGGGAACATGATTTGACTGAAGTGGTACATTCCAAGAATAATTCCACGAAGAACTTTACGTGTGAGGGTCATGTTAAATCCATGGTTGACGATATCACGGAGTTGATGAAAGCGCCAGGTAGAATGGTTGACACATACGAAGACCGTTCACTGTCGTTTCTTTACCCAGAGGAAGTATTGGAATTCAACAGGAAGAAGCCAGTATCTGTTGTAGAATCTGCAGCAGTGGATGTCGATTTTGGTTTTTCAAATCTTGCAGTGCCTCAGCTAAAAGACAAGAAAATAGCCAGGTCGACAATCTCAGTACGTAGAGGTCAAACAGACGATTTCACAGGTAATCCTAAAAAGTCAAACGAGTCAAAGTTGAACCAACTGCTAAAAGACTTGTATCAAGTTCTTTTAGGGCCTTCGCGACAGTATGTGGCGGGTTCGCAAGCAGTCATCGTCCCGGAAGGTGCGCTTGCTCTTGTTCCATTTTCTGCTCTCTTGGATGAAAACGGACACTATGCGGCGGAATCCTTACAAGTCAGACTCATTCCGTCACTAGAAACCGCAAAGATGATCAGAGAACGCCCTGAAGAACCAGCTGGACGAGGAAGACCTTTGGTAATTGGAGACCCAGATATTGGCAAAGTAAAAATGGATGACAAGATAATTACTTCTCCAAAACTACCCTTTGCATTGAAAGAAGTTGAAATGGTTGTATCAAAGGTGCTTAATGTTAAGCCACTCGTGGGGAAGGAAGCGACCAAAAAGAGATTCCTTCGAAGAGTTGAACGTGCAAACTTGATTCACATTGCATCTCACGGACATGCAAAAAGGGGAGAGATCTTGCTTGCTCCTTGTTCTGGAAAAGATATAAACAATGTCGAAGATGTCATGCTGAAAATTTCTGATCTGGAAAGTAAACGCATAAAAGCTAAGCTAGTTGTACTCAGCTGTTGCCACAGCGGCCGTGGTGAAGTCGGAACGGAGGGCGTAATTGGCATCGCTCGTGCGTTTCTCGGAGCTGGAGCTCGCGCAGTTCTTGTAACACTATGGGAGGTTGACGATAAGGCCACTCTTTTGTTTATGTTTCACTTCTACAAGAACCTGTCGTACGGTAAAAGTGCAAATGAAGCACTTAATTTTGCCGCAAACGCCGTGAGAGAAGATGAGATGTTCCGCCATCCCCGTTTCTTGGCTCCGTTTGCCCTCATAGGGGAAGATGTGACTATTTTTGATGGGTCAAAATGATTCAGTATAGCATAGAATAGCACACTTAGTGATGACTGGTTGAGGCCGTTCAAATTTAAGCAATACATTTGAGGTGTTGTTTATACTTTGGTATGGTGGGTCAAGTGAAGACTTCAGTCTTTGAAATTTTAGGTATAGATAGTAATAAAAGGTAGTTATTTAGCAGACTGACATCTAGCATTTTGCCAATAATGTATATAATTTTTCTGGATTCTTTACGTAAAAAATCTAGGGAAGATACAAAGGTCCTACCAAGAATTTTTGTCTTTCCTTTTTAACCCTGAACTCCTCAGCGATTCAATCTAATTCTCTCAAAAAAGTATTTCACCGGTCGGGAGATAATATATATATCATACAGTAAGGAAAATGTGGTTTTTCACAACTGGCTTAGATTAAGCTGATGAAATGATCAATTCTCCCTTTTTCACTCAGACATTTTTTTAATGAACGGTTAGGAGAAACGCTATCACAAAGGACTGAAGAGAAGTGGAGGGTTTATGAATAGAATTTTATTCAGAATCTGAAGTTATTTCTTTTTCTAAAGACGTTAACGGTTCACCGATTCAAACTATTCTCTTTAGCAGTTGGCACCACAGTCAAACACTTAACTATGTGAATAATTCGAGTTTGTAAAATTTCCTTGTTAAGGGGCCCTTCTCGGGGAGGGGAGGGGGAGGGGTACTCCTCCAAATTTTGAGTGGGAGTGTGCCGCCCGGGACTGAAAACCCTTACCCTATTTCAGACCAAAATTGGCAATTTTCGACCCTACGTCAGACCAAAACTTGCAATTGTCGGTCCTATTTCAGACCAAAATATGCGATTTTTGACCCTATTTCAGATTAAAGGTTCATCAGACTAAAATGCTGAAAAATGATACCCTTCGGGGCAGCACATACCTATATGGCTCATATATGGGAATACCTCCGGGAGTTATTGGGTAGTTTCAGCCGCGTAAGAGTTCAGGATTTTACGCCTGTCTTCACAGATTGCTAACTTCCAACATTAAATGAAACACGATATATCGTTCTTTTTGTGGGGTTTTTAACCTTCTTTTCTCCAGACAGTGCTCGTAATACTCCTTTTGTCGACTTCTTTTATTTTGGCTGATCTAAAAATGTTGTCTCGCAAGTCACCCACAAACAAAAGGCTAGGTAGTTACGCGTTTTGTTTCACGTTGCCAGTCGCGTTGGAAACCGTTCACACCAGACTGGAGTTAAATGTCGAGACCGAAGACGACGGTTTTTCTGAAGTTTGATCGACAGGGCGCGTTCTTTACGGCATAATAATAGCCGGACTAATAAGGATACACGTTGTTTGGGAGATACTCTTATTCCGGGGTATTTGTAATACACTCCGTCAATTGCACAAACAAAAGAAAAAAAGAGTTTTCCTCAGAAAAAGAAATCGTCTTTGATGGGTAAAAAATGATCAACAGCATAACGATCTTAAAATTAGGAAAGCTGCATGAGCTCCAGGGGGCAGTCTATTTGTAGGGCTGTCGAGGCGCATTGCTTATCATATCCAGGGTCTACACAATCATAAGCATTTGCCTTTTGTAATTCAAGTGTTCGATAATTGCGTTATATCTTTTATGTTTCTTGGTTTCATTAGAGTGGCTCTAACCAGAATTTGCCTGTCTGTTAAATAATTCGATGATTATTCAGGATCACCCAAGCTGTGGTTTGGAACGTGCTGTTTCCGCATGCCATCACAATTCTTCTCTTTGCATGTACGTCTCGTGTGAGCTTTCAGCGAGCGGCACATTATGTGTCGGCACAGCAAGCGCACGGATGATCAGATCATCACGAACTCTGCCATTTGCCCGAAATGTACCATAAACAATCTTTTTATCCTTGTATACATGGTGAACAATTTTTCATAACTTCCCCCGAGATGATCACGAAAAATCGTTTACTATGTATAAATCCTTGTATACGTGGCAAACGATTTTTCGTGACTTGAAGAGCACCCATCGGAGCCGTTCCGCAAACATGTGTTCCACACAGGATCCTGTGCTGGCAGTCGTTTTGGTTTTTCCTCTGCTGCTCGGTGAGGAAAAAACACTTCTTTCCGACCGCTGGCAAAATTGAGTCTTGCATACTCCTTCGAAAATAGACAGGTTTTCCGCCTGTCGCTTTGTGCTGCCGAAAAATGTATATTCTTCAGCCTGGAAGCAGTACTTTTTTCTCCGGCTGGAAAACAAGGTGATTTTGATCAGCTGCTGGGAGATTTTTCCTCGACTGTTCTGCTGGGAAATGGACATTTGGAAATTGCCTTCCTGGGAATGTGGAACACCTCTGTTTGCCAGCAACAGAAAAAAAAAAGCCGGAAGGAACTATTTTTTGGGAAGCTATCCATTGTATTTGCACAAGAAAACGTATTTTGAGAAAATAAATATACTCGTTGGCGTGACCCCCCTCCCCCTCCCCCCGAAATGATAATGAAAAATAGTTTACTATGTATAAATCTTTGTATACATGGTTTGTGTATCGTATCAAAATGTGGTATATACTATATACTGGGTTTAGTAAATAACGAAAATTCGTTTATAGTATACCTACGGGCAAATCCCAAAATTTGTTGGTACATGCACTACCAAGTTGTAGTTAGCCTTATCAGAAACACAACTAAAGTGTCTTACTGTAAAATATGTCTCGCCGTCCTTCACCCATCCAATGACGATATCAGCGCCCTTCATTTTGCCTTGACCCGACGAAATTCCGAACCCAACCCAGCCATTTGTTTTAGCTTCCACTGCAAACTGAATAGTAGAGTCGCTTGCAATCACTCTCCAGTACAGAATGACTTTAGAATCCTCGGCTAACGCTGCGAAGTTGCTGTACTCGGATGCGAGATCATCTCCCTTCGCGCGAGTGTGAGCGACAAGAAAATCGAACCAAACACAAGGAAAAGTATTCATTGTCGAAAACAAGTGACGAATGTCGAAAGTGACGCTAAATCTTCAGCTAATAATAGGTGCATACGTCATCCAACACGACCTTCTGACAGGTGACACGGATGAAGCAAATGAACTATTGCAGTGACCAAATATTGGCAATGAGATCAATTTTCTGACGTCTTGAACTTTTCGTTACATTTTTCTTTTGCTCGGTATTCATTACTCATAAGGATGTTATTTATTATAGTCGCAGTCGCTTTTTGCAGGGTATATATTCATTGCGTTCGACGAAGGAGAACGCAAGCCTAATCTCAACTAGTGTGGGTTCCATGGGGTCGATGGGATACCTCTCACATGCTTTCAACCATGCGCTTTCCAGGCTGTTGGTCGAGCAAAGTCTGCGCCATTTTGAATATTTACTATGCGCGCTCTGTAACGCACGAGTGGCTCTGAATGGTCACACTGAGGTCTATGAAAAGCAAAGACACCTACTTTTCACTAAAATAAGCCAATATCTGGAATGATAAGAGCAGCACGACAGCAAGAATTCCACAGAAAAATGTAATTCGACTCGCGATTGCCGTATTTCAGTATATATATATATATACATATAAGCTTGTTTTCCTTTGTTTTGTTGGTACCGTTTTGTTATTCTTTAAAAATGTCCTGACTTGCAGAAAATGAAGAAATAATAAGCGCCCACTCTCAAGGCCCCAAAATTAAAGGCGCTTATTAAAATAAGTACGGTGCGAGCCAGGTCAACTCGACCGACCATATGACGACAAAACGGACCAATCACATCAACGACCAGAAACATAAATACCGCCATCTGACGAATACTTTCACTTGACTCTGGAGATAACTTCCGCTCAGGGAGTCGAAACGTCAGTCACCAACAAGTCTTTCTGGACCGGACGATCACAACCAACGTACGGTAACCATATTATTTACATTAACCCTTTCATCCCCAAGAGTGATCAAATTCAATTTTTTCCTTCAGTATCTCACAAAAAATAAATATTGCAGGAAGGAGAAGTTGGCTTTTGATAGCTTGCTCAGGTGGTAGCCGATTAAACCTTTCATCCCCAAGAGTGACCAACTTCGATTTTCTCCCTCAGTTTCTCACCAGAAACATATACAGTATGATACAGTAGGGAGAACTTGGCTTTTGATAGTTTGCTAAGATGAAAGGTGATTAAACTATCAATTCTCACTACATCACTCATACATTTTCTTTTTAAAAGGTTGAGGGAATCTGCATTTTGAGCTTGGGAGTGAAAGGTGATTAAACTATCAATTCTCACTACATCACTCATACATTTTCTTTTTAAAAGGTTGAGAGAATCTGCATTTTGAGCTTGGGAGTGAAAGGGTTAAACTATCAATTCTCACTACATCACTAATATATTTTTTCTTAAAAGTTGGGAGAATCTGCATTTTGAGTTTGGGAATGAAAGGGCTAAGTTTTTTATTGTCTCAGTTTATCTTTTGTCTGATACTGTATCAAGGACCAATTAAGCGCTTCAGGCATTTATTCCGCTGGGTGACTTCAAACGAAATCATAACATGAAATTCCAAATCAAAACAAAACTTGTAATTTTATTGGCAGTCGGCCAGACAACTGAACCAGTGGTATAATACAAAATATTGTAGAACAAAACAGAGATCTGCTTACTGTGATGTTCAGGGGAACTAGAACTTATCCCTCAAGTTTACATTGAAATATGAAGTAATAACATATCTGAAGTTGTTGGGCTTTTTTTCCAATTTTGTTTTAAACACTTTTAGCTCATGCAAGACAGAGGTCCTAATTCTCCCAACTTGTCCTGAACAAAAGGTATGAGTAGTGTTGGGAGCATATTGATACAGGTATGCCTCAACTGACCCTAAGCAAGAAATCATCTGCTAGTTTCTCCATACTCTCCTGTGCTGACTGAAGTGCTCATTTATGTTTTCTTGCAAGACTTTATACAGTGATATTAGGATATCTTCATCAATCAACAGACATCACTTAAGAGGGCATTTTTGTCAGCGGTCATTTTGGGTTTCTTCATTGTGCACAATATATATTATATTATATACCAAATTCAGTAGAGCATGTGCACACTAGACAATGTACATCAGAGTTTCGTACTGTACTCCCCCTACACCAAAATGTTATTTGTTGTAGACATCTACAAGACTTAGTGGTTTAGGCTTGAGAATTAATCTTCCTTTCTGAAAAAAAAAAAAAAGGAAAAGGACAGTGAAGATGGAGGTGAGAGGGACTTTGTTCAGTAGTCATCTTTAGTACAGGGGTTCCTAACATGCGGCAGTTAAACATTCAAACAATTATTATTGCTTTACCTGCAAACCTTAAAATGGCCTAAACTTTTACCAAATCGAAATCCAAGAACGAAATAATTATAATTATTTCTTAGTTAGCTCCTTGGACTAGTACGTATCATAGCTCAAACATATTCTTTTTAAACAGTTAGAGAAGTTCTACATGCACAGCATACATAATATATTGTAGTTGGAGTTTGGGATTTCTGAACAGTAGGAAAACAGATAGTTGGCAAAGCCTTAGCAAGGTTTAAACTTCACTAAAGGACACTGCTATTATATGGTTAGTAAGTATAAATACACCACACTGTAATCACATCTATACCTACCTCATCACATGACATGTTAAAATCTTCTAAAACCAATTGCGTTCTTCTTAAAACACTTGCGATAAGTCAAGGGTAATATTACAATATCTTGAGATATATGCAAAGATCTAATAAAGGATATACTGTGAACACATACCATATCAAGATAAGACAGTACTACATGCCTCACAGTATAAAAGCAGTGTTGATCTGGCCAAGCAGTAACTCGGTCATCAATCAACAGTGACCAAAATGAGAGCTCGGTTTCTTTAGCGGAAAAGTCAAACTTTTCAAGACTTTCTTTTTATAATACATCTGAATACCATGTGAAACAAGACGACATACTGTGGTAGTTTCACAAATTTCACAGGCTGAATGTCTAATGTCAAAACTTATACGTACACAGCATGCAGCCATACATCACGGCACCCTCAATTTAAAATATATTCTTAGAACCTGAAAAGGATACATCTGAGGAGCTGTAACTCTCTTGTGAATTCCCAGGATAAGCAGTATTATAAGATTGCAACAGCTGATGGAAAATAGCCTATGGTTCCACAAGGACTGTAGAAGGGACATGTGCTGAAGGCAAAAAAGAGAGAAAAAGGGGGTTTGAAATGAAAATGAAAATGAAAAGATGGAAGCAGGAGGAATATGAATTAGTAATATGAAAACTGAGAAGGGAGGTGAGAAGGATGGATTTTAAAAAGAATGGAAAGAAGGACAGATGGTGGGGAAGAAGGATGGGAGATAGGCAGAATGGGAAAGTCAGAAGTAAAAAACAATGGAACATAAGATTTAATAGAAAGAACAAATTAAACAAAGCTGGGAAGGAAGGATCAGGGATTCAGAAGAATGGAAGGTAGGAATACAAAATTAAGAATTAGGAATTATGGAATGTAAGAAGATTGAAGGTAAGAGAGAGCAGGAAGGCATGACTGTGAAAGATAACAGGAACAATGCAAGACATGAAGAATGAAAGAAAAGAGTAGGAAGGAATTACTGTAAAAGGACGGAAAATAAGATTAATGACGGAATTAGGAGCAGGAAAGTGAGAAGTAAAGCAAGATGGAATAATTTATAAGAAGAATGGAGGGTAAGAAGAAGAAGGACAGCTATAACTAAGAAAAATGCACTATGTATACCAAGTATACTTTAACTCCCATCAGTTGACCGACTGTTGATACATTGCTCGACAGCCGGTCAACTGTCGGTCAGAGTTGGTCGACTGTTTTGCATATCTTTGCTGACAGTCGCTTGATGGTCGCCCAGTAGGTCAGTCGACTGTTTGCTTAAAGTTGCTGGACTGTTGACTGATGGTGGACCAACAGTCATCAGCAACCTTTTTGTGTACTTTTATAGTAAACAATAACAATCTGCATTTTATAATCCTAAATATATTTTTTATTAATCAGGGATTGCATTTTGCCTCTGTGTAAAGAATTCTTGTAACCTATGAAGCAAGTGCACATGCAAGCGCAAGAGTTTGGGAACTTTTTCATTCTCTTGTGCTTGCACTTGTTTTATCATGTGAACCATTCTATAAAGGAAAATGATTAATAGCTCAGACACCACAAGTTCTACAAGAATTGAATATGACCAGCAGTCAACAAACTAAGTGTTTACTCTTGTTTGCCAACAGCTGACTGACAGGCAGTTAACAATCACTGACAGTCGGTCGATACGTTGGTGGACGGTCAGTCAGCAGTCAATGGACAGTTGACTGACTGTTGACTGAAATATTGACCGAAAGTCAGTCAACTGTCGACCGACTGGAGCTAAAATACACTTGCTCCTACAATACACGCATACATGCAGGAATTAATTATGATCTGCAAGATAGAAATTCATCACAGATCAAATTATAATATACTGTAATATAGAAACGAAATACCTCACTGCTATCCATTACCCAAGCCCACGCAGTAACGGCGGTCAAGACTGACGAAACGGCCAGAATCACTGCAAAGCAAACAAGCCACCACTCATCCGACGACTATATTAATACTTTATGTCGGTATTTGCTGCATAATAATTCCCTAGCTGCAAAATCATGTACTCCTTTAATTGATTTAACTGAATTAAACATGAACTACAATTCCGGGACTGCCTTCTAACACAGCCGGCCAAATAGTAACGTGAAATCCTCGTGTTTTAATAGGGAAACATTTGACAGTTCCTTTACCTCGCCAGCGTCTGGTCTGAGGGCCGAGTGTGGACACATATTCAGTCAATCGACGCTCAAAAGCCTTGAGATCTGAAGAGATAAAGACGCAGGAAGTTAGAATTCCACATACGTTTTCTATAAAAGAAGCAATCCGAGTCACAAACCATCTGTGACTTTCCCTTGCGGGACTTGAACTTCCATTGCACTTTCAGCTGAATTGAGCCCGCAAGCATGAACCAGCTGAACCAGAGTGCGCACGCGCTCTCCACGTTTACAGCTGAACGTACATCCCAAGATGGTGTCCTACTGGAGGCAAGCGGGGCTCAAGTAAGGCTTCAAAAGCGTACTTTTTGAATAGCTCGAAGCTTTTTGGCGTGTTTGCTGTCAGGAATTTTGTTTTGTGTTAACTGGGAGAAAGGTTTTTGTTAAAATACAGACTACTCTTGTTTGCACGGTACTAATATGAGCTAACCATTTTTCTCTGGTTGGGCTGCATGAAACGCTTGAAATATTACTTAATCAATTCAACCGTCAGTTTATACGGTCACGTAAACCATAACTAATTTGTACATGGACTAGTATTCTACTGCAGTTTAAATGAGTCCGACTGCATTATTTTTTCATCAGTTTACTCCTTGCATATTTCGCCATAATTAACTAAATTTTGTATTTGCCAGACATTTCTCTGACTGAAAGAAGAGATTTAAATCGATTACTATCGGTAGACAAGACAGAGAACTTCTTCATTACCTTTGAAAAGGAAAACACGGTGGTGTTTCGTGTTGTACTTTTGTGAGTGTGGGAGAGAGGGAGGGGTGGCACATTGGGCCATTGCATTAATCATTGCACCCCCAAAGTTGAGAAACTTGGATTTCGTCAGGGGCTGCATCTCTTAGACCCTGGATTTCCTCGGGATAAACATGCTTTTGCATTGGATTTAGTGGGAAAACAGAATGAAACACACCTTTTCTTACAGGGTATCTTTGTACTTTCTTCGAGGTCACAGCAGTTTTTGCTGGATTTCCTCAGGGGACCATCTAAATCTAGTGAATTTATGGATTTCTTTTGGGTAGGATGTATCAGAGGTCCTCAACTGGGGGGGGGGGGGGGGGGGGTGCAGTCATTAATGAGTAGAAAGTTTGGGAAAGAAGAAAAGAAATACTGTACAGTAGGCTTATAAAAATCCCCTTAAGTTATGCCATTGATTTATCAAGGTGTTACAATCCTTACATCTGTGATGGTGGTTCACAACCAGAAGGTTGGACACTGCTAACATTAGTTGGGAAAGTAACCCCAATGACTTTCCCTACTGAAACTGTCTACAGTATTCCACAGTGTGGCCCCAGCACTTGCTGCTGACAAAACTTGAATGATTCACTGTGCTGATTTTGAACCCTTATTTGTTATCACCAGTTATCTGCAGTACTCAAACATCTGTGCAAGACTGGTTAGGCGATGCCTAAAAGCAGATCTTCGAGTCGAAGCACTCAAGAAGGAAGAATCCACAATCAAGGCAGTGAAGTGGGAGGGAGGAAAACCCAGTGGTGAAATCAGTAGGTTTCATTTCTTGTATTGCTTAGCAGGCTAAACTACTGTGTTATAATAATTATTATTTTTAATTAAAAGAGGAAGAGTGAAAGGGGCCCAGTGCACTGTAAAAGGAGCAGAGAGATGTCTCATTTGTTGATCATAGTCAAATATTTTGAAGCTACTGTACTGTACAGTTATTCCCAAAATTGTTTAGAATATCTTGCCATATATCCTTTCTGCCTCCCCTTTCATCAGTGTCATTTTGAGATTGTGTTCAGTTTTGATGGTGTCATTTGAAAGAAGGGATTGGGAAGGGTGCCATACATGTACAGCAGAAGAAAATGTTGTGGACAGCTACAGTTAGTAGTATTGGACTGTGGCTGTGGAGTGAAATGTGTGATGAAGAACTAGTGGTCATTGTGTCAGGGGGTGCTTATTGGAGAGGTAAGTGGGGGGTGGGGGGTCTGCTTTAATGTGTGGCACTTGTCAGATAATTTATTATAGTACCATATAATTACCATGCAACATCTGCATACTGTAAGACTATCAATGCTGGTTTATACAATTCATTCTGGTTGGCCAGAAGCAAGTCTGGTGGAGTATTTACAAAGACAGTGTTTGCTTTTCTTTCAGAGCAATACAGTGCCACAGCCTCATAAGGCCTGTTTTGAAGAACCATCCTTTTTCTTTGAAGACAATCCACTGTTTGGAAGTTGAAGTGTACCAACATTTTGTGAATAAAGCCTCATTTCTGAATATTGTTTATTGTAATGGTGTTCTGTGATCAGCTGTATGTGGAAAGCACAACATTCACTGACTCTAGTCCTGTTTTGGCTCTGTTCAATCTTTACCTCTTGGTTTTTCATGTTGGTTGAAGAGAAAAGATCAGTAAAGTAAAGAAAAATGTCTATCAAACTAAAACCATGACTCCCAAGATGTTTTGAATAAAGAGATTCCCACCCTACTCTTAAAACCATGGCTCAAAATAGAAATAAAAATCACCAACAATAATAAATTAGATGAAGGAATCAACAGGCAACTGAAGTGTGGAAGTGTTTGAACAGTAAAATTTGCCAACGTCTGCTCACCTCAGCATTCAGGAATGGTTAGGCAAATTTCTCCTTTTTTCAATACAAAGTTGGTCATACCTACAGTATGTAAAAGCATAATATTTAAATTTGAACATCTTGTGTTCTCACAATATCCCATATAAGAGTACAAATACACTGAAATGCACATTAGATTGCTTTATAAAATAACTAAACATTAACACCTGTAAGAACGCAAAACCATGTCTTTGTACTTATAAAATGTGTTTTGTTTTAGCCAATCAGAATGCACATAGTAGCAATTTTTTTTATAAACTGTATTATGGTTCAATTTGACAGATTTAGGTTCACTAGTTAAACTTAATTCTCCTTTACACATTTTTGACTTAGGATTGTAGAATTTGGGAGACAAACTAACTCAGGCTAAAGCACATTCTTTCCCCCATTCTTTTGGCCAACAAACTGGAGAGTTATCAAAAGTTTACTGTTCTCAACAACCAGGCACAGTACATTTGATAGGTACAATAATTTTATTTATAATAATTATAGTAATATTAAATGGATGCACAAGGAGCCCACACTGTATAATCTAAACATGGTCCGAAACGGCCCAAAAGTTGACAAGATACAGCTCCCTCATTATTTTTAACATGGCCCAACACAGGACTGTGGATGATACAATTGTCTCTTCAAGGTTTCGACCATTTTGGACATTTTTTTGCCAGTACAATATCCAGCATGTGCTTCCTGTGGCTAATAGTGATGAGTGGGTACCTCTGTAACAGACTGACAAGATTGAAAGTATTAAATAAATGTAACGCACTGTATGTTACAACCAAAATACTAGGAAAAAAAAGGTTTAGCCCCCCCCCCCCCCCCCCCCCAAAAAAAAAAATGCAATCTTGTATATCCATTAAACAAAACATGATTTAAACAAAATAGTTGGATCAGGTAATAAGAGCAGAGCCATTCAACCAAAGCACTTCAACTCAACATATAGCACTTTGAGTGAAATTAAAGCCATGTCAAATTAGACAATACAACACCTTTACAAATTCAGAGCTTTGCTCTGGTAAAATCAGATGAGTCTTTAGGCTGCATTTTGCGTACTCCGTTGTTCTGAAATTAAGGTTTAACTTTGAAAGCTGCTATAACTACTGACTTCACTTTAGACATACATGTAGCAAGGAGAAAAACATAATAAGGTCCTGCATTGTCTCAGTGACAATGATGATGCCTGAATGATCACATTAAAAAAGACTAATCCGCCAGTCATTCAACTGCTCTATTACTTCATCAGTAATGTTGGTACATCCCTCCAGGCCAAAATGAGTCAAAAATGGCAGCTTTTCTAAGACACTTGCAACACTGGTTTGAGTGATGGACAAACAACTAACCAGTGTAAGGTCAGTTAACCCAGTCAAGTAATTGATGGCTTCTTCGATTCCTTCATCTGTGATTAGCTTGGAACCCAAGTCAAGCTCTTCCAGATTACCAAGGAACTTGGACCCCTCCACAAGGCCTTGATTACTAATCAGACAACCTGCGACACCAAAGGATTGTAACTTTGGCAAGTGTTTGCTTGTGTAAGTGAAACCCCTGTCTGAAGTTCTTGTGTGGTCCAAAGTCAGACTCTTGAGCTTCTTCATGCTCTTTGCCACTTCAATGACTCCTACAGCAGACATAATAACAGAAATGTGAGCACACATGAAGGATGAGTTGTTGAAATTTTAGGCTATCAAGGGGACAATTTTTGCAGACATCTGTAACTCTGCCCTTCAGATTTGTCACATTACCCTGGTTCTTGATCTTACTCCTTCAAGAGTTTTCCGACAAGAACAGCGGCGAGGAAACAAGTGGAACAACAGGTTCCCTCACCAGCACTTGCCTTTTCCACTCTCTGCCAAGCATTTGCCACTCTTCATTAGCAAACAAGGAACCTCTGGAACCAGGGCATTTGTCCCACAAGATCATCAAGGGAATTTAAATCCTCTAAACGTCTGAAGGGCTTATTCTGATAAATGATGGAGTATGCACAGCACTGAATGTTTTTAATATTACTCCAATTTTTTTATTATGTTTTGTCCAGTAGCTTAATTGTCATGAAATAAAAAATGAATGTACATGTATGTAATCAGTAAGCTGCTGTGATCACACCCCCAAACTCTTCCTGTTGTTAGTATAGGGGTCAAATAATAAAAATAATACTGGGTCAAATTGATACCCCATACAAAGCCTCAGTGCATGGGCTGGCTCTGACGTTTAGGACATCACAATAGTTATATTCAAGTTGTTATCATGATTATGCTTTACTTCACCTTGGTTAGATACTCTATGACAGTAGGACAAGTTGAGTTGCTGAAGCTCTGTTAAATTGACAGCCAAAATGCTCACTCCAGCATTAGTAAGCTTGCAGCAGTCCATGAGATCCAGGCTGGTAAGACCCTTCAAATTGACAGCCAAGTGCTTCACACCTATGTTGGTCATCTTTGGATGTGAGGAAAGAATCAGAGATTTCAAACCTTGAAGACTTGGCGCCATTCTTTCTGTGCCCTCATTACTGATGTCGCAGTTTCTCAAATCCAGTGACGTTAGCTTCTTCAGCTTGCTGGCAAGAACTGTGACACCCTTGTCTGTCATCTTATGGCTGCTCAGGGACAACAAGCCGAGCTTCTTGAGATGCTTGCCAATCAGTTCACCAGTCTTGTCGGTGATGTTGTCAATATAACCAACATCAAGGGACGTCAAGTTGGGAAGGTTCTTAAGAAGTGAATGGATGGATGAGTCTGTAATTCCATCATACACGTCAAACATTAGACACTGAAGCTCTGACAGCTGGGCAATGTCATTGAACATCAGTTCCAAGTCTCGGAAGTTTGATGCAAAGTGTATGTGGTCGCTGCCCCCAAACGCAAGATGCTTCAGCTTGGACAGGCTCTTGGCAACAATGCTGATTCCTTCGCTTGTAACCGATGCACACTCTTTCAAATCAAGGAAAGTGAGATTTGGCAAGTTCTTCGATATGAGTTCCAAGGAAGTATCATCAATTCTAGGACTCCACTTGAAGTCCAGGGACGTGAGGTGTTTCAATTTTTCAACCACCCGCTGGACACCACGTGAAGATAGCCAATCACAACCACGTAAGCTCAGCTGCTTCAGCTTGGGACAGCTATCTGCAAGAACATACAAACACTCATCTGTCAGACTCTCACACCATGTAATATCCAAGGTTTCCAGCCTTTCAAGGTGTTTGACGAGACTGTTAAAGCCAGTTTCTGTGACGTTATTTGAGTCTTCAAGGGTGAGGCTCTTGATTTTTCTCAGACTTGGTCCACAGACAGCGAGGAGTCGATCACAAATTAGAGCACTTCGCCTGAAACACAAGTACTCCAAATGGCGAAGCTTTGGCAGTTCGACTTGAAGGAAAATTTCTGATACTTTGGGGCAACCTCCAACACTGAAGTGTGTTGTTTCGGTCAGGGTGGAAAACAGAAGCTCTAAATCCTCATTCGTATTCCTTGGGCACGATAGTCTTGTAATCTTCCGCTTCTTTAGACTTTCAGCTAATTGAAGAGAACATTGAATGGGCGCGATTACTGTAACCCCTTTCCAAAGAGAAGGAAGATACACAACCTTCTTCCAAAACTGACAAACTTGGGCCACAGTTTGCTTGTCAGTCACACTAAGAAAGGAAAAAACGTGGGCCGCGATGTCTGCAATCAATGGGCCCTGCTGGTAAGAAAGGGATTCTGCCATTTTTGACTTCTCTCGAATGCAACGAGAGCAATAATTATGAACGTTTGCTCGAGTACTCCTTCGGCGAAATATTAGCGCTACCGTCAGAAGTGTTTTCGATCCACTTATGTGGAAGTATTAGAACACTAAGCACTAAAAAGACATGACATTTTTCTCCATAAATTGCAGAAAAAAAAAAATTCGAGCAGAAGGCGACGAGGCAGGGCCTGGGAAGCAGTTTAGGATTGTGGGTAAAAACCAACCTGGCACAGCCTCCTGGGTAATATCCAACATGGCGGACGAATTGAGTTGTTCTGTGAGTTGCGAAAAAACGGAGACAACTCTTTGCCTGCATAATTTTTCCGAACAACTTATGGACCAGACAGTTAACTTCCAGGTCTTAAAGATGACTGATAGCATATTTTTATGGATTGGAACTGCTGCTGAGATGGCCAACTTGGCTGTGGCAATGTGCACAAAATACGTGAGTGTTTCTTATACACAAGAGAAAAAAAAATGACCGGTTTCCTTAAACCGGTGTAAACCGGTCTGGATCCGTCAGGCTAATAGCAACTGTGGTACTGTAAAATTTCTGTTTGTCAGTGTCTGATCAGTGGCATACGTAGACTGTTGAATTTTGTACGGAGCAGTTATAACAATATGTGGCATGTGCGCATCTTTTTGCCTTGATATGGTGTATTTAAATGCCTGGACCGACTTGGAGAGGGGATGGGGTAGTCACCATGGACTTTACAAAATAAGTATTTTACAAAATATTCTAGGAAGGTGTTCCTGCAGTCTCAAGTATATTAGGGAACACAGCAGACCTCAGCTCCAGCACCCTTGCGCAGAGACTTGGTGAGTACCATTCCAGTGTATACATGTTTGAACTTCTGTGCAGCATTGGAGTCTTTGCGACAAAATTTAACAAATTTGAGACGAACTGCAGAGAAACACATGCTCAATTCATACAAACGACATGCACCCTCTTAATTAACCCTTTTATTCCCAACAGTGATCAACTTCAATTTTCTCCTTCAGTTTCTCACTAGAAATATATATTACAGTAAGGAGAACTTGGCTGTTGATAGCTTGCTCAGATGGTAGCTGATTAAACTATGAATTCTCACTGCATCACTCATTCATTTTCCTCTTGAATGGTTGGGAGAATCTTCATTTTGAGCTTGGGAGTGAAAGGGTTAACAGACACCTGTCTATGAAGACACCTCTTTAAAACAGACACCTGGTAGAAACGGTCCCTGCCGTTTCTTTGTTCATTTCGTACAAATGAACTCTAAGACTGAGACACCTCTCTAAATTGTCTGTCTTAAAAGGGAGTTGATTGTATGTACCAAAAATGCCTGAAGTTGTTCTTAGAATCCAGGCAGACTGCTGTAGAAATTTAGGTTTTAATTGCTCCAGCATAAACACTGTGTGAATGTCCCATTTTGCAGCTAAGAGGACTGGCAAGCAATGTTTTGTGAGCTGTAATGTGCTACCAGAAAACATACTGCTTGGTTTGGTAGAAAATAGAATAAATCAAGAGATCACAGAGAAGCCAGAGAAGTTTTAGTATTGAAATATCAACACCCCGCATAAGGCACAGATCATCAGTTTGCAAGAGTTGTTGGATGCTTGATGGAGTTTACCCCATGAATAGGCATGGTCTTGACACGAGCCAGGAATGACACAGGTGCTACTGTATCAATAACTGATTTACTTTTCATCACTGCAAGTTGATGTGTAGAATATGTATACCTTTTGCAACAATTTGTCATGTCAGCATTCTAGCTAGGCCTAAAGGATATGGCGCAGCACCCTGTCCTTTTTCTTGTGCCCTGTCGTTGTCCTCCAGCACCTTGTCGTTTTCCAAACACTCTTTCGTTTTTCAAGCGCTTTTCAGTGTTATTTTGTGCTTCAGCCAAAATTAGCAACATTAATAATAATGAGAAGTCATTTTTTGAGTGTACCATAAATGGACAGAGCATTGAACAATATTTAGACTACAAAATTTTGAGGTTCAGAAAAATTAAGAACATTTGTATGGGAAAAGCTGTTGGAGAGCAAGGCATGGCTAATGTAATGGGTCATGTGACCTCAATGTTGCAAGGCAAACTTCTTCCTTCAATACAACAGTCTGCTGTATGTTGTTGAGTCTCTTCATAGGTATAGAGATAAAACATTGCTTCCTTTAAGCAAGATTTCCTGTGATGAAGGTTTAAGACTTGCTGTAAAATTTCAGCTTAACCCTTTCACTCCCAACAGTGATAAACTTCTATTTTCTTCTTCAGTTTCTCACCAGAAACATAAATTATGATACAGTAGGGGGAACTGAGCTTTTGATAGTTTGCTAAGGTAAAAGCTGATTAAACTATCAATTCTCATTTACATCACTCATACATTTTGCTCTTAGAAGGTTGGGAGAATCTGCATTTTGAGATTGGGAGTGAAAGGCTTAGTGAAACCTCCTGACACTTTCTCCTCCCCCTTCCCCTATGTCCCAATCTGAGCCAACAGGGGTTTGTTTGCAGCCCGGGGGGGGGGGGGGGGGGGGGGGGCACTCCTCAAAATTTTGGGTGGGAGTGTGCCACCTGGGACTGAAAACCCTTACCCTATTTCAGACCAAAATTTGCGATTTTCGACCCTATTTCAGACCAAAATTTGCAATTTACGACCCTATTTCAGACCAAAATGTGCAATTTTCGATCCTATTTCAGACCAAATATCGAAACCTTACCGACCCTGTTTCAGATTAAAATGCTAAAATCGATACCCTATTTCAGGCTAAAATGCTGAAAATGATACCCTTTGGGGCGGCACATACCTATATGGCTCATATATAGAGGATATTACACGGCGGCGTGAAGATATGAATTTTATTTTCGAGTGGTAAAAACAATATTTTACGAACGAGCGCTTCGCGAGTGAGTAAAATATTGTTTTTACCACGAGAAAATAAAATCCATATCTTCAAGCCGCCGTGTAATTTTCTTTTTATTATATTAGGCACGAGTGTTTTACGAGAAATTGCACAAACAACCGTGCAAAAGCGGGAAATGATGCCAACGATGGAAAATACGCCACTCGAGTCCCGGATGTAGTTTCGTATGGATTTTACGCACGGTATATTTTCCAGTAAAACACTCGTGTCTATATAATAAATGGGAATACCCCCCCCCCCCCGCCCCCCCCCCCCCCCCCGGGGTTTGCAGTCTATGTATGTGGTTGAGTGTGAAGAAAGTGGTAGGTTGCCTCTTGCTTGATTCAAGCTGGTCAGACTAGCGATTTTCCTAACATCAGTCATACTTTGCCTAGCAAAAGTGTTGAAGATTCAAGTTAGGTGGGGGTGAGAGGATATTCTAAAGTTTGTAGACTATGTATCACGACCTAGACCGCGTCAGTTCCAATATGGAATACCAGGAATTCCCCATCACAGTGCAATTGTTCAATTATTTTCTTTCACTTGTTCTTGGTCTAAGTGCTGGATGAGCACATTTCAATATTTATTCATATACATACAGTCAAAGCTTTCGTAGGCGACCATCTTGGGAATTCAAAACAGTGCCGGGTCGTACCTAAAGCTGGTCGCTTACGAAAACTTTTAGCCTCAAGCCGCTTGGATGCTCCAGCCGACTTTCTTTTCGAGAACTTATCAACGAACCATTAGCGCAATATGTTCTAGTACTGTAAATGTGATCAAGCTGTGTATACTGTAGCTGTATCACTCATTACTTCAAAGGCTAAAACTTTAACCCAAATGCGGTGTTGCCATAAGTTCCCGTCCAAACATATCCTGAAATGCAGGTGTTCCCGTTCATTTTCAGGCAAAATGGTGTTCCTGTTTGTTTTCAGACAAAATTCTTTTTTTTTGCGGGATGCGGGAGGAAGAGGGGGAGGGGCAGGGAGGCGGAGGGAACCCACTCCCGGCCCCCTCCCCTCCGCAGCTTTTTTCTCGCCCCTGTCTCACTCCGAACAAATTTTGCCTGAAAACGAATGGGAACGCCTGCATTGCAGGCTAGTACAAACCCAATGTTCCTATGAGGTGTTCACGTTGCAAAATCAACGTATTTAGCCGGATACCGTATGCTGCTGCACAGGTGTTTCTCGAATTATCAGGAGACTATATTGTACACCCTGTAGGTCTTTTTCTCTTTGTGCACTTGAAGCACGAAGTGGGACAGCAATTTCCTAGTTTGCTTTGTTGGCCACGACACGTTGGGGACGACTAAAGACCATCAACTGACATTACACTACTTAACATGTAAAAGTTCATTTCACGCGCTTTGCTGTAGACGGGGTTTAACGTGTACTTCTGGGTTAATTAACGACCTAGAGTTAGATTCACTGAGTTTCTAATTGCAAGGAAAATGGCTACAGATGGGACAAACAAGAAAACACATTTTCTTTCTTGAAAGATGCACTTGCTGGAAAGTTCGAAGATTTGTCTAAGAGAAGTTGCTTAGTCCAACTTTAGGACCCATTGGTCAGTCTAGTCACACTTGTTGCAATAGTGTTCAGAATCCACTTGTAATAAATGTAAAGTTCGGGCTTCAATTGGAACGAGT
The DNA here is from genome assembly GCA_964036295.1 of Plumapathes pennacea. Taxonomy (NCBI): domain Eukaryota; kingdom Metazoa; phylum Cnidaria; class Anthozoa; order Antipatharia; family Myriopathidae; genus Plumapathes; species Plumapathes pennacea. Next base: position 15,352,565 of record OZ038463.1, read on the forward strand.
TTCTTCCCGATAATTTGCAACAAAAGTGGATTTCCTCGCGTTTGAGTTTGATCGCAGACTGAAGCCAAGTAAGCGCAATAAAAGTCACGTGACGTATGACGTCATTTGCACACGAGCCGAATAGGCTTCACCCGAATTGGTTTTGTGGTTGGCGGTGTATTTGCGTTGGCTTTCGTTTTGGTTACTTTGCGACAGTATGCGAAAACGGCTCTATAATTATAAAGATAAGCAATGTCGTAATAATGAGCGAATAAACGGTAACTAGCGCGGCACCAAAGTGCGAAGCTGATCTTCCCTGTCGAAGCCGTAAAAAATGTCGATGGAGAAAACGCATGCTATGATAGAGTCTGCCAGATAAATCTTTATTGTCTGTGTGTGTTTTTTGTAATGCCTTTATTTTCAATTGCATCTACTGGAAACTACAAACATTCACGAGAATGTTCTCTTTTAAATCGCTGAACGTTTCATAATTCCTGTTAGGGCTCCTGTTGCTTCCGTGAAAGGATTTTCTTCACTCTATTTTGGCGGTGTCTGGGAAGTAATAGAATTTACATATTATTCAGTTTAATTGTCAAATTATGATAAAACGTTATTAGAAAACACTATACTAACACAAGCAGAAGATCAGTACAACGGAAAGCTAATCTTTTAGTAGCCGTGCATTGGCAGGTCGTTGTCTAGCTTGTCAGCCGAATGGGCAAAAATGAACATTTTTTAGTACTGACTACTCGGGGAGGGGGGGGGGGGGGGGGGGGGGGGGGGGGGGAGGGGTACTCATTAAAATTTTGGGTCGGAGTTTGCCGTCCGGTCCTGAAAACCCTTACCCTATTTTAGATCAAAATATCTGATTTTCTATACCCTATTTCAGACCTGGCCTTAAAATGTGTACCCTATTTTGAGATTTTTTTTTTCTGTTGCAACGACTCCGCCCGTTGTTTTCTTCCATTTACCGTGCAATGTCCGCGGCGACACATTTCTGTTAAAATCATACCCTATTCCAGGCCAAAAAGACAATGTCGATACCCTATTTCAGACCAAAAAGGCACTATCTATGCCCTATTTCAGACTAAAATTGCTTGAAAACGATACCCTTTGGGGTGGCACATTTACCAATATGGCTTATATAATGGTACTACCCCCCACCCCAGGACTGACTGGTTTGGATTGATTGATACTTACCTCCGATGTTTGTCTTAAAGACAATGGACATGAGAGCAAGTATTCACATTGCCAGTGGAGTTTTGAACAGATGAAAGGTCACGTTTGCTGATGGATATTCAATGGTTTAACTGAATGGTCCATTCAATTGACCCCAGTGTCGGTGAATAATGAGGAAGGGGATATTTCCCTCGTCTCTGATAGGCCTCCCAAAAATGGTTCCTCACTTGCTTGGTATGTATAATACTAATGAGCCATAAATTGTGCCAACCTCGTTCCCAGGCTCTTTCATAGATGGAAGAGCCTGGGAACGAGGTTGAAATTGCGCCTTCAAAAACAAAGTAAAGCGTACCTTTGTGACCCACCAAACGAATCCGACATTCCTGTTTGTCAGTCCAAATGTCTGAACATTTTCTCCTGGTCTGAAACCAAAACCTACACCTAGGTATAGGAGACCTACGTTTTCGGTCTGAGGACCCAGCTGCATATTGCACCAGTCGTTGGACCCACATCCATATTTATAGCGTATCCTGTTCAAAAAGAAATAATCGGTACTGACTAAAAGGGCACGTGGTCCTGAGCTGGAGTAACCACGTACAAACAAAATCAAGGGACCATGTGACAACATGGGTGATTGTTCGATTTCCACTGACTGACCTTTGTTGATTGTCCTTTCTGAATAAGTATCTGAGTTTAACACAAAACGGCGTCTGAAGCTCCCGAATTGCTTTCAAGCGCTGTTCTTTTTGTGGAGCCGTTTCTTTGGCACGCGGCACGCTTCCGTTTATGATGCTGTCGGTTATAACATGTTTGTCGTCTTTTCTCTAGACGTATATGGCGCTGTTCGATCGTTTCACGATTTCGCTTTGCCCGTGCTAGGTCCCTTCTCTTTTGAAGAAGAGCTTCGCGAGACCGTTCTGTGTCAAGTTTTCCAGTTTTCAAATTCATTTTCGTGAACGCAGTTACGTACAATTGTTGCTTCGTTCAAACCTTTTTTTGACCTCGCTTTGACGCTAATCGATAATTATTATACTGTCATTGCCTTAGAAGTCGCCCGATGACAGACTGACAGACTGACTGACGACCATTAAATTTCGAGATGGCGATTCGCTTGGAGTCTCCAAACAAAACGATTTTGCTGCATTAGCGCCGTGATTATTACCCTCACTTCGCTTCGCTCGGGCATAATAAATTTCCAAACTGTCCCGAGTTGTCCTTGACAATTATAGTATAACGTATGAAGAGAAAAGAAAGGCTTTCGCAATCTTTGAAGTCCCTCGATTCACAAAAAAAGACCGAATAACATTTGAAAAGGGCGTATGTTTTAAGAGCTCTATTTATATGAGCAAAAGTTGGCCCGCGGGGAGCCGAATCACCCTCCTCTCTGAGCCCCCACAATGTTTCCAGTTACAGTGAAACCCGATATAACTTGCAAATAACCTGCAATCAGGCCCTCCTTTCCCTCCCCGGTGGCAAAAAGCACAAAAAATAAATTGACCGTGAGAGACTGGGGAAGGATTGTCGGGAAAGGAGGGCCTGATACAAATCCCTGCACAGCCGCGTGTAAATCGTCCAGATTCTGGACAATTTTCTGATTGGTCAAGAAACAATAGCGGCAGTAAGTGCAATGCTCCGATTGGTGTTTCTGAATTAGCTTCTGTTTCGGTTGTTGTTTTGATCGCATACGACGGAGCTTTTGTCGATACTCTGAGCAATGTTTTCTTCATACAACGGCATCTTGAATGGGCACTTATTCCAAAGACGTTTTACTTACACTCACGCTGCTGTTGAAGAAGAGTAAAAGTGTTCCATGGTATAGCGAGCGAGACTAACAGCTCACCCGTGGGAGACAGTGACTATAATTAGTTTGGCGATACTTCTTGACTTATCTCCTGTGGTTAAAGTTGCATTGCATTGGTGTGCTGATAAGTAACTGGCCTCGAAGGCAATTTAGACTCCGGAAGACCGAGGTTGAAGGTTTTCACAGATAAGGGAGTGATTAACTGTTGAATGTAGAAGCTCATTACTTAATTATTCCTTTTCTTGTCGGTTTTCGATATAGTTATAACTTAGTTATTATAGTTTTTCTTTTCCTTTTGTTTTGGGTTCTATTATACACTTAAAATAACAAGTACAATAAACACACGCACAGCGTTGACAACATTATGCAAGTAATCTAGAGGATCGATTCCAATCCTGCAGTAACGCTTTGCCTCTTCCTTTGAAACTAATAGCTGTCGATGGGTAGTTTGCTGTTCTCATTCCCTGGCTGCCGGCTCGGGCCCGCTTCTGTAATGATGATGTTCCCGACCGCCTTTCACTCAAGACGCCTTTGTCTCTGTTCCATCAAGGTCATTGTATCAACGTGCATGTTAACCTGGTGCGTTTAAAAAAAAACTACAACCTTAGGCCTTTCTATGGGATTTTTGTTTACATAATTTCATCGGTTAGTACAGGAGGCAAATACAAGAAAAGATTTCTAATTTAAGGGTTAGCAGTTTGGAGTTTTCGGATGACGTTTTCAGCCACACACTAGAAACCCCGTATCAGATTAACCATGAGTAGATATATTTTGGGAAAGAAGAAAAAGAAAGAGAAGAAGTTGGCTCAATTTTTCGAATGTCTTCGCCTCAGAAAAGCTTCGGACAATCATCCGTACTGCAACACAGCCAATTTAACACCACTGATCATTATAATCTTTTGTCATTTCACTTGTTTGTTTTTTCCGCTTTGTTCTATTGTGATTTTTTAATTATTTTTAATGCAAGTTGTCAAACATTTACAGTCCTGTAGCCACTTTAAATTTGAATAGAACCGCATGGTGGGGAAGCACAGGAACCATAAAAAATACGTGACCGTACTTCGGGTTCAGAGTGTTGTGATTGAATTCCCACAGCATGTAGGCGTAATTTTCTAGCTGTTTAAAACTAAATATTTTTATGAGACCATCATTCACTGACCGTCTTGTGGCACATTGTGCAACAAATGGTAATGTGTGCGAGCTGCGTGTCTTTTTTTATTGACGAAAGCGAAAAGTGCACAAAGAAGAGCAAGAAACTATCGTACACAGTGATGGAACATAGCACCGTTGGTCCACATAATTGCATAAAAAGGAACTAAGTGTTCGTGTCGCGAGTGCAGTTTTTATTGCTTAAGGCACTCCAATGAATAAACGTCAGTTTTATTATAAACACTCGTTTCATCAAAGAAGGGTTGATATGCAGGGGTTCCTTTCCAGCAAAAAGTGTTTACTTCTATTTCAGACAATTTATTTTCAGCCATGTCTTTAAAGTTCCTGATAACATGGAAACAAATGTTTTATTTGCAAAGTGGCAGGTAATCTTTCACCGATGAATATAAATTGACATTTCTTAACCGAGACAAATTAATACTTTAGTAGAACATATGGTCGGCTACAGTAGAAATTAACAACACGAAGAAAATACATAGTCTTTAATATTCACTCGATCTTTATAAGAATACACATGCTTTACTCGTGCATTTGATAAAGTCCGCGTTCCTGACCTCGTCATGCGTGAAATTAATTAAATTGTTTTGGATGAAGTCATAACACAGTGAGCTGTATTCCTTTCTGTTCGTTAAGATACATCGCTTTAGAAACTTTGTAAAAGTTTGTGAATATGGATTTAATTTTCAATGCATATCAGAATTAATACGTTCTATTTTAGGGCCATGTGTAGATTAACCTATAACTAAGATAAAAAATGCATAGGTATCCTATTGTAAGTTTATTATTGCACTTACTAATCATCATCATCTTCACTATTATTATTACCTGACAATATTCAAGAAAGACAATTTTTTTTGTTAATCTTAGCACACGTTCTAACTAAAAACGAAAGTGATCCACTAATTGTTTGTTTCTTTGTGTTCCAGACACTTGTTTGCGCAAGTAGCAGTTCATTTCAATTCAGTGACACGCAGCAGGTAACGCTTAACACAGTTTATTAACGATTTTTACAATTTTCCAAAAATCTGTTGTTGAGAGTATATCCTAATACTAAAAATGCATCCGTTTCAAATGCAATGTACAAGCCAAATTTAGATTTTCGATCCATTTCAGTAAGAGTACTTTATAAGAGGGCGAGGGGCAATTTGGTAGATTAACGTAAGATAAACTCATTCAACTGATTTTAAGTTGATTTTTTACAGTCATCATCATCATAACTATAATTATTATCATTAGTGTCTAACAATGTTCGAAAAGAAAGAGGTAAGTTTAAAAATATGTAATCTTCTGTCGATAAGAACTTGTTTAGTTATTTGGCACGTTCTAACCAGCAACAATGCAATCTATTCCATGCCCTAATTGCTTTTTTTGTTGTGTCGAAGGCACTTGTTTCCGCAAGAGCAGTTCTTTTCAATTCATTGACACGCAGCAGGTAATTAAGTTTGGTACTATCATCAACGATTCTTACTAATTTCCCAAAAAGGGAAAAAAACAGGTAAGATTTTATTGCAAAAAGAGCCAGAATTATTTCAGATCCACATTCATAGTTTGACGAGCAAGAAGGTAAGAGCTCTTTCAACCTAAGACGTAGTTTGATTATGTATGTTACTTTTAATATTTCCTAGAGAACTGATGATGACTTTCTCACCTGATTGCATGTTGTTTCATGGATGTGTGTTTCCTTATTGCGACTGAATTATGTATTTGAACAGATTTTTGTAGTGTCGCAAAGTAGACAAACATTCCGTCTAAACTGTGCAGTGGTGGAACAAAAGATTTTTGAAAATAGTCCCATGCATGCATCTGTATCAAAACCGTTTTTCTACAAATTTCGTTAGCGGTCACTTTTATAGCTTCCAACACATTGTCTGGTGAAGTGTAACTAAACTTTTCTCTTAGCCATGAATATTTTACTCTATAGATATGTGTATCTTAACATTTGAATAGCAACCGTTGGGTCGCCGTTTATTCACTCAAAAGAAAATAATAGATGCTAATAATATAAAACACCTGTCAATGGGGAACGTTAATCACAAGTTTCAATATCAGTTGCAGAGAATTGAAGTTGTAGTCATGTTAGAGTGCCCTGCTATAAAGAGGGAAATTTTATTGTAGCTTGTGTAAATCAGCATCAGGCATTCTACCATGAGTTCTGTTTATATGTGATCTCTTCCTTTCTAGTCGTCTCATAATGAAGATTGTGTCGATTTTGTTACCGTTCCTTCTGGCTCTGGTGATCGGATGCCAAGGTATGACGACTTAATTGCCTGACTATTTCTGATGACAAGTTAAAACTGTCTATAACAAAAACAATACAACACAAAACTGGTAACATTCTTATTAATGGTTTAAGGTCGTGAACCAAAACACACGAAAGATTCAAAGTTGGAATCCGCTGAGGCAGAAACACATGATGTCAAAACTGAGAAGGAGGTCAGTTAAGTGCAAACCACAAGAAAATTCAACTAAACTCTTAAAAATGTTTTCCCCGTTATCCTTCTTGGCTGCACGTATCTTATTTTAATCTATTTACCAGCTGTTACATTCCGCACTACGTTTATAATACGTAGTTTCTTTTATTATAAAATTTATTTTTCGAAATCAAGACAGAGGAAGCGGGATCCGGCGAAAGCAACGAAGAGTATGATGGCATCGAAAACATCGACTCCGAATTGGGCTCGGAGAATGCTAACTCCAGCAAGCCAGTCATAATAAAGGTGACGTGTCCAAGCCAGACCTTTGATTGATTCACTTTTCTTTCTGCTTACTTTCTACAAATAGACACTATAAGAAAAACAGGAGAACAATTCTAAATCCCCGCAGTTTTACAGTACAGTGTAGGGCTAGTGTGGTAATGATATACAATCCAAGTATCGAATTTGGTTTGCTGGTTTGCTTTTGCATTATGTATACACACAACGAGTGTAGTGAAAAGAGTAATTTATTTCAAATTCTAATTACTGTGCTTAAATTATATTCTTATATGGCACACTTTGTTTCAGGAAAGACCCATCCCCAAAGAAACCGATAACAAAGATGATGAGGATAATGATAATGATAATGACGATGATGATGATGATAATGATGCCAGCGAGATGAAGTGTGGAAAGGAGGGGTCTGATATTCTAGAATGCGAGGGACAACCAGGATGGATGAAGGAACGTCTGAAACAGGTCGGAAAACATTATTCTATAGATGATTTATGGCTCTTGCATTTATTTCACTTCCAACAGACCATTTAAATGAATGAAGAACATATCAAAACTGGACTTTTCGGCCGTTATGATGTCGGCTTATACAACGACAATAAAAACATATTGTCTCCGCCAAATCGCGAAGGGTCAATTAATAGAAGTCTACCGCTTTGCTTGTCTAAGTAAGCTAGAACTGTTTGGATAATCTTAATTATGACCCATCAAATATTTCCTCTCGCGCGTGATTGGTTTAATCGTGACACGTGACCAAAACGTCCGCTTGTGAATCTGACGTTACGGATTAGGTTCGCTCTGGGGCAACTGTTCACTTCTCGAAACAGATAATATTCTCGAGGACAGGTCGCAGTATTATCTGCACACGGGCGAAGTGCAGCGATTTACGGTGAGCACTTCTATAGTTTCAAGGGCTTTGTGTGACAGAATGTCACTTTTTGACAAAAGCTAAGGCTTTCCTTTCGCAGGGAGCTGGATTAATTATTTGTCCTTCTGGGTTGGGGGGTGAAAGTCGCAGTTTAGGCTCTTTGAGGCTGTTTACTCGTGAGCATTCATGGTTTTAGTTGCTTTTACTCAATCTCGCGCAACCTGAAGTTCATCTGCTTTAACTAGCAGACCTCTGCACTCTTTCTTTCATTTGCTCTCCTTACCTTCACGGATCGCCCTTCGGTTGGGATAAAAACTGCACTGAATAATACGAGCGGTGTTCTCTATTTCGTCCAGAGAAATACTAAATGCAAATTAGAGTGCTTTTCGGATGACTGTCAAAAACTAAAACCAAAGCAATCACAGAGCCAATCAATGAGGCGAGCAAAAATACATCAATACATCATTTGAAGTCCGAGCAAAATCAATGTCAAAACCAAGTAATTGCAATTGGTTTTACAAATCAATCAACAGTGCGAGAACACGCCATTGCGACTTGCTTAGTTGCGTGAGAATATCGCAATCAGGTTTTGCTTTTGCTTTTGATTCTGGCCAAGAATGTTTTTAAAGTTGTTATAACCAGTCGGAAAGCGTAGCAAACACAAAACCAAAGCAATCACACGATTACTTTCAACAGTCATCCGAAAACGGCTCTATACGACTGCTACATCCTGTCATAGAAGCTCAAATAATTACTTTAGCCTCATGCCAAAGGAAAACCTTAACTTTTTTTAGGGGAACCTCTTTACTTTTGACTACCGAGAGGAAGTAACGTATTTTGGTAAAAAGCCGCCGAAACTGACCGAGTTTCTGGGTGATTCGCTAATCAAACATCACAGGCGGTTCGCGCATGCGCATGTATTATTGCAACCTGTCATCCTCGGGCAAATATCTGTGCATATTTCCTCGAAAATAGTGGTTTATTGTTTACATATGTCAGTTTGCATTAAGGAAGTCAGACATACCATAGTGGCGTCCAGTCGGTTGGTATTTATGCATCATTTTGTCAGTTTCAGTGCGCACTAACCTTGTGTACATCTATCAGCACTGCCAGCACAAATCCGTACAAATTCAACACAGATTTGTACATTGGTACACATTTCTGGCGGAGTTCCTAAACATCTTTGTTAACTTACACAAAAGCTTTTTGTTTAGGCTGCGGAAAAAATTTCAAAGTCTCGAGACAAAAGTCATATGCGGGGAAGCTACACTGAGCAGACAGAATTCAGCACGGAGTTGCAGGACGGCCGTAAGTTCGTCCCTCAATCCAATTATATTGTCTAATATCTATTTAGATATCATCGGTTCCTCTTTAGTGCCCTTCTGTTTGCGACGCAATTAGTAAAATTGCTCGACCCCGAAAAAACATAATGCGTGTTTCTGACTGTGTAATGGAACGATAATTTTAAACAGTGTAATACCAGCTCTTAAGAGACCTAAATTAACTGCGTCGGCGTGGTGATAAAAACGCTGGTATATCAACTGAGAGTTGATCGAGGTACTGGAACGCCATAAGAGTAACAGTAGCTGACGTTTCGAACGTTAGCCCTTCGTCATTCGCTCTGACGAAGGGCTAATCGAAACGTTAGCTACTGTTACTCTTACGGCGTTCCAGTACCTTTATCAACTTTCTGGTGATATAGCAGCAATAATTTAATTTTTTTTTTAACTTATATTTGTCCACTACTATGTTCTGACCAGTTGGCATGATGAGTATATGAATGGTAACATACTACTACAGGGCCTTGCTTGAAGTCGTTCAAAATGGAACATAAGGAGTGCACATTTTTATCCTGTTGACTGTGAGCACCATATTAGTAGAAAAGCATGACAAATGACGCCACGTTAGATGCATGGCGATGTATTGACACTCAAACACCTCAAATTTTCACAATAGCGTCGTCAGCTAGCCAAACCCAAATTGTCTAAGGTTGCTACAACTTTTTGATTTTTTTCTTTTCTTTTTAGCACCCTCAGCTGCTTTAACGACGTTAAAAGATGCTTTCGGGAAGTTGGGCACGAAGGCTACCGGTGCTAAAAATGGTATAATTGAATTGAAGGGCAAATGGAACCAAATGGCCTTTGGTGATAGAGCAGTTATGACGCAGACTTTGCAGGCCGCTGCGTCAAACATTGGAAAGTTTGCTAATGCTGGAGAAGATCCCGTGGGGGCAGTACAGGGGGCACTAAACATGGTCGCGCAGTTTGCAGCACTCGCTGGTCCAACTGGTCAAATTATTTCTGTAGCCTTGAGCTTCGTGTCTGGATTTCTAAGTCTTTTCGGGTTGGGGGGGCCAAAAAAGAAATCGGTTGGGGAAATTGTGCGGGAGCAAATAGACGAGGCACTCGCTCTATATTATGAAAAAGATCTTACCAATCAGGCTCGAGGCGTTGCTAATACGTTCGACGTTTCGAAGTCATATGTTGACAGTCTTGCTCAGAAAGGCAAAGTGTTAACTGTGGATCAAGCCGGGTCTCTCGAGAGAAACGTGCCATTGTGGCTCGGTCTGACGTTTATGGGAACGCTAAAAAGTGAAATTACAAGTCTCCTGAAAGCAAACAAAAGAGAAGATGCAAAAAAATGTTTGAAATACATCGATCTGTACACGACTATTGCAATTTTGAAAGATTTGATTCTGCAGGAAACGGCTGCTTTGCTGCCTGATGAGCTTAAACCAAATCGAGAAGCTTTGCTTGTGGCCCAAAATGATTTACGCGAGAAACAGCGAACTTTCTTAAAGTTTCTTTATGAGTCTGATGTCGGTAAGATTGTTATTCCCTACTTTGATCCTGATATTAGCCAAATTTCTGACGCCTATCTGAGTAAGGTGTTGCAAATCAAAAATTACGATCGTTCTCTTGCTGGCACCTGGTGTATTACACCAAGCATTAGTGGCCAAAGCCTTATACCACTTTCATGGTCGAGAAAATATGACGACCTAAGAAAAGACGGTCATCCTTACGTAACTACGCAAAATGAAGGCTGCTTCTGGAAACTTGTTCCCCACGGGAATTACCTCTTCACCATTGTCAACACCTACAATTGCCCCAAGAATGACTACTGCAACCAGTACATGTCGTTTGACATTATTAATGATTCGCACACCCGAGTAACCGTGGAGGACGAAGCGATCCTTTGGGAAATCTATGGATTTCAACAAAAAAGGTGTGATTCCCTGATTTTTCTATGTCAGAAGTACTCATTATCATAACACTTTCATTCCCGCATTTTCCATGCATTTGTCTCACATTTCTCATGTTTCTCAACTGCCTGCCTCCCAACTCTTGTCCAACAGCTCTTGCGTGTGCATTTTTTCATTATATCATTGACATTTTATTTTATTTGTTATTTGTTATTTTTATTTTATTAGCTTCGCCATTAAAAATAAAAATAAAAATATTAATAATAATAATAATAATAATAATAATAATAATAATAATAATAATAATAATAATAATATTAATAATAATAATAATAATATGAACAAACAGGTGAGTAAATAGCTTAACAATATACAAAACTGAATAAATAAATATGGCAGGGTAACCACAACAGCGGGTAGCCAATTACCGTGGGACATGTTCTTTATCACGAATGGGTTCATCCAGTTGTCCTTAACAACTACATTTATGCTATTTCGCACCGGTCTTATTGTCCCATGGCTCCTATCGTAATTGTCCGTGTGCAGTTAGTTTACTTTTTGCGCCTGGTTTCGCACTGTACTACTTTGTTAGCGATTGGGATATTTTCGTTTTGAACAGGATCCGAAGTAAGTGGGGATGTCCAAACAACAAATGGTGTGACAAGCAGCTGGGGCCTCAGATAGAAAGAGGAGGTTCCAGTTTTTGGACAAGAGGTACCAAAGTCACGACATTTCATCTAAGAGATAATGTCGGATACGTTTGGTGGATCACAAAGGTACCGCTTTAATATATTTCTGAATTAGCGATATTCATCATTCAGTAGCATACTACCCAGTGAAGATTCATTTTTGTGACCTCTGACTGACTGACTACTCAAGGTCGGGATGAGACGAGGTATATACCTATCGTTATTTACTGATCAGTGAATAGTCGTGTCAGCATAAGCCAAACCAGAAGCACCTTGCAACAAAATATGGACTTTTTATCAGTTCAAAACTTTTCAGTGTGTTTTGCATTTTCATATACATTCACTAAAATGTACCACAGGTCCTAAAATTTCATTTGACAATCTGACAAGGCAGAGATTCTGAAGGTTACAGTGAGAAATTAAGGCTCTTCAGCGAGTTTAATTAACGAATGGATATGGTGACGAGGAACGCGAATCTCGCAAATGAATGCGAGCCGAAGGGATCAAAGAAGCCTGTTAAAATATAATTTATCTTCTCCTATGGTAGAATGTTTTGATGACATTAAAGTACAGCAATGAAAAGGATATAATACTTTAACGCGTTTAATTCCTAGAATCCAAAAAAGTGACAGAAATCCTTCCATGGCAGCAAACAGAACAGCACAGAAGGAATCATGACGTCCCACTTTGTCCTATGAACTTCTCCCGAAATTCAAAACAGAACATTCCCGTGAATGCATGTAATCTCTAGAGATGAAATAGAAAATAAAGGCATTGAAAAACTTGCATGATGCATTTTTTCCCATCGACATCACAAAGATTCCATGTCCATTAAGTTTATGTATGTGGAGCGCGTGACCCGGCAACTGAGAAATTCCGCGATTTGATGCCACGTCCGTAAGTCTAGCCTGTTCCAGGCTCTCATGATACGGAAACGGCTGCAAAAAATGGCGCGCGAAAGACTGGGGCGAAGCGCGAGGGAGAAAGACTGGAGCGGGTGATACGGAAACGGCTGCAAAAAGCGTGCGAAAGACTGGGGCGAAGGCGCGAGAACTTGCAAATGATTTGGAAAACTCTTTTATACAAATAACGAGTCATTTCCTGTGCACTAAATGAGCCGTTTTTCCGACAAGTTTTTCCGAGCGAAAAGTACGTGCGAAACATTTCAGTGTGAGAACCGAGATGGAATTAAAGTTTGTAAAAAAGTTTTTGCACTGGGCCTCGCTTTCAAACAGAAGCAGTATGCATATCGGAATGGGCTCTTTGCATGGGAACTGGCGCGAGCTTCAAAACGCGGCTGTCCTGGCATAATTGAGAAGGTTAACTATGTGCATGTAACTCCCCAAATGAGACATGTGTAAAAGTCCTCCGTAGACTATTGGTGCTTTAGAGCGATAAGAAACTCTCTTGTTGCATGTCTGGCGAATTTTGTGCCAGGTTTGCCTCGCTTTGAATCCAAAATGGCGGCACCGTGCAATGAGTCAATTAGCCTGTTGGAATAAGCGATTTCATGAGCTTATGGCACTTTACGACTTCTGTCGTAAACCATGGTTTGTATGTAAAAGAGAGTGAGGTAAGAGAGGGGAGGTAGACTCCGTCTCATGTTTTTTTCGAAATGTTTTTGCGGTGTTTTTTATTTACTGAGTTGACTTTTTCGGCAGCTGTTCATCATTAGGCTCTTTGGGCTTTTTTTGCGATTATTTCATCGAAATAACCGACCCGAGAATCTCTTAATTGACTTGGCAGGGCAAGAGAGGATATATACATGCAGAATTTTACTGTTTGAAGCCATTTTAGAAAAGTAACTTGGTCGCAAGTAGGCGAAAATGAAGCCGTTTGAACAAAAGTATGGACGCCATCTTGGATGACGTCATCTACCCCTGCGGAGCCGTTCATTCACCAGAACCCCCCCAAATCATCCTCTTGGAGAAAATGCTAGACTATCTACTGAAAATATGCTAATACAACAAAAACGCAAGGTGGGGGGTACGGCTGGCTTTGCTTGTGCGTTTGAGGGTAATGCATTCGATTAATTCAAGCTTTTACAATCGTTCGTGTTCCCGATCGGTTGTCGAAGTCCCGATTTTCGAATACTTGTCGTGTTAGTCGATGTACATTTTAAGCTTCATCTTCACTCCACACTTATTATTGATCAAATTCGTGCCACGCGTGTCGACAAAGTTTGAGCTGTTTTCTTTCAACCACGAATGACAACCACCTTGAATTTGTGTGATTATTTGGTCAACTTGTCCCAGGCCCCACCCACGGCAACGTTGCTGTGCAAATACCCCCGCCCGGGACAAATTCCCGGGGTATGTCCGGGATTGGGGGTGGTAACAGCTGGAATTGATCAATTATGGTTGATTTTAGACAATATTTAACGCATGGTGATAGGTTAATAGACAACGACTTGATAGACGGTGACCAACTGATCGGGGTTACTTGGATGTTTTCCAGTCTCACATAGTTACTTTTTGCTGTGACTGTGAGTCTCAGAAAAACATGTATCATACTGACCCTTGCCAGTGCATAACCTTGTATATTTAGACACATCACGCAAAGCAGTGGACTAATTAAGTTGGCAGATCTTTTACAGGAAAAAACAAATTCGCTATACAAACCTTTGGTAACCACCGCACAGCTGACATTTAAAGCAGTTGGACGAGATGCAACCGGTGTACATCCATCCACTCAGAGGTTTGTCGCCCCCAGATCTTTATTGTAGCGCTTGAATTTTCAGTATTAAGGGGGTAGAATCTCTTGACTGGCTATTTAGTGGTCTACAAATGAAACTTTTCGGTACCTCAGCAAAAACACTTATAGTGTTGAAATATTTTGAATATTAACCGCAGGCCTACCCTGTCGGATTCTAGCAGCATTTTCTAGGGAGATCTTCACACGCAAGCAAGCTTGTGACGATGGCAATTTCTCTCTCTGCTGACTACTCTACTGTCATATAAAAGCATAAATTAGTTGGGCTTCTATTTGGTCGACAGTGTTTCTTACAGCCTCTGTGTAACTACTTTGAGAGGTGGTCATATGCAGAATATAAGTAGACAAATATATGCCACTGGAAAACACCCTAAATACCACTTGACCACACTCTATATGCAATAGTATTATGAACTAGGAATGCCAGTTAGGACACTATTTCGTAATTCCCCTTTTAACTTGAAGGCGTGCAGAGAACACAGAGTGGGCTTTCGAGTCGAGACGTACTCTTTCCTTCCCTGTATACATCCCAGTCATCGGCTAACTGCTGCTTGTCTTCAAAGCTCAGAAAGTTATGAGAAAGGTCCAGCTCGCTGAGTGTATTTGCACCTGTGCTGTTGCAAGACAGATTTCTTATTGCGTGCACAGTTTGATCTTCCAGCGGTGATTTGATTGCACATGCTGACAGGTTTAACGTTTGTACAGTACATCCCGTCAATTGGTTCAGCACCTCCATTGCTTTGTTCCGGAGCTTTCCATTTCCCGCGAGGTTCAGAACTGTAAGACTTTTACTATTGCTTAGCAATCTGGAAAAATAATAATAAAAAAAGATAAATGGACCTGGAGTCGAAAAAATTCTACCGTGTTTTTTATAACTTAATGCATCACAGGACTTGCATCGGTTGCTATGAGGACTCTCTCGTGTCCCACTCCATCACTCCTGGGCCCGGTTTTTCGAAAGTCGATTAAGCTATTAAATCCAGGATTAACGAAATTCTTTCTCTCGACCTCTCTGCCAATAAACTGCAGAGTTTTGTTCAAAGATGGATTAAAAAGCTCGTTCCAGCTTTAAACGTTACCAAGAAAGTCGTTGTGGACGCGTAAGGCCAGAAAGTTTATACCTAATCCAGGATTAGCCTAATCGTGCTTTGATAAACCGGGCCCAGGACTTCACAAGACACTAAATTTGGTCCAGCCTGTTTCAGTTAGCAGTTTTCTTGTTTCTCTTCTTTGTTGAGTTTGTGCATGTCTAGTAGCTATGGGAAGTTCGTTTTCTGATATGCTGTTGTAACCAGCAATAGGCAATACACGTGATCTTCCAGTCTCATCTTCTTTAGCTTACCCTGGATTAATACGCTAATAATCCGTTTTAGGGCCTTTTTACAATATTACTTACTGAGACAAAGTTGGGACGGACTGTTCTCCAATCTGATTACAACTCAAGTCCAAGGTGTGCAGCCCGTGTGTCAGGCGCCTCGCTTTTATCAAAAGCTCCATGTCACTGTCTCTTAAGTGGCAATCAGCAAGAGTCAATGTCCGTACACAGCACCCGTCCTAATGTAAAAGAACGAACGCAATCTGAATGAGAAATCAGAGTGGTAACCCTGCCTAGATGCGAGGGCGGCAAATCCACCCCAAGGCAAACAGCAACAGAAATAAGGGCTTAACTTTCAAACTCCTGAAAATATTTGTCAGTTTTTCTCTTTCCTTAAAATACATTTTTCAAAATTGTATTTTGGGTTCCATTCCTACACATTCGTTAACGTAGAGCAAACACATCCATATCACTGACGACATTGTATTTATGACAACTCAAATCCTGAAGTAACGTGCGTTTTTGGAGCTTACTCCGATTGACGTTGCTATGGTGTTTATTCTTCCCCTGCAGCTGAAGGAATGGGTACAGCTCTGGGTACGTATTCTGAAAACGTTTTTCATGTTACGTGGGTCATCTCAAAGCGCATCATTCGAGCTTGGCGTAAACAGGTACGAAGTTCGTGAGATATATAGGATACATACGAAGCCATCGTGATGTCGTTGTAATCAAGTGATCGAGTACGAAAGTGAAACATGTTCTCAAGACACGGTCAGGTTACGATCAAAAGTTGTGATTTATTTCTTTCGTAACGTTGAACTTACTCTAGATAGCATGGGTAAGCTGTACTTCATCGTATTTTGACTCGTACGGACGTTAGGTGAATGCGGGCTGCCGCTTCGTGCGGATTAATTGATTGCGCAACTTCATCGCCTTAGATTACACTTTGCATATTGCTTTTGTGACTATAATCGGCTCTACTTCTCAAGGTTTATTCAGCACTAAAGGTGATAATAGAACGCACCCCAAGACATTCACTAGACAGAGGGCGAACATACCACACACTGCCTTCAATATTGGCAGTTAAACCAACCTGATCAAAGAAGTTCAAGAGGCTTCGCACGGCTGTCTGTTCATTGCCATGTCCGTGCTGTGTAAATACTGATGTTAAATCCAAGTGAAGTAACGAAGCAACAGTTAATGCACTCAGAAGCTTTGGCACACCAGAAGTTCCAAATGAATTATGGGCTACTGTGAGGTGTTGTAAACATGATCCTGCAGAGAGATTTTAAAAATACCTTGTTAGTGTGCAAGGTTAAATGTTTAACTAGCGAGGTATGACAAAATGACGCGGAGGACCTGGGCACGAGCGGTTGACGCTGGCCAAATGTGCGGGTCTTCAACCTGGCTAAGTAAAATGACTTGGAGGAATGAAGCGACTGAAGGAAGAGCAGTGTTGAAAGGTTTATTTTAGCATTTCAAATAGAGGAGAAGAATAGTATTGCATGTCCCATATGTGTAAATTCCCTTGGGTCAGGCTAAGTCTGGGTTTATTCTAAACATGTTTTGCTCGTTTTAAGCCTAAACAAGTTTTCGCCCACAAAATGATGTATTATATCTGTTGAAGGTAACCGCAAGCCCGAAAAAACGTATTACCTCGGTGTCAGCTGCCTGCTGGTTTAGCCCGGCCAAACAGCACCACCAGCAAGCATGCGCGTCGTTTTGATAGCGCACGAAGTTATACAGACCTTTTAGAGCCTCGGCAAATTCTTTCCTCCTCTGAAATATTTCACTGGTCAGAGAACACGAGTCGAGATTGAGCGTGACGAGATGAGGACAGTTGCGCAGCAGGACAGCTAGTGACGTGTCCACTGTATTACCCAAAGGATTGAATGCTACGTTGAGTTCCTCTAGCTTCCTCAGCGCTCCTGATGCCTGTACGAACAGAATGATTCGTTATACTAACCAAAAGACACTTGATCCAATGCAAGTTACACTTACATACAAATAGAGCCGTTTTCGGATAACTGTCCACTAGAATCGTGTGATTGCTTTGGTTTTGCGTTTGCTACGCTTTCCGATTGGTCCAAAAAGAGCAAAAGTAAAACCAGACTGCGATATTCACCCGCACGAAAGCAAACCGCATTTCTTACAGCCTGCCCCCTACGATAGGCAGTGTACTTACATTGGTTTGGTTGTCGACAGGCAGCACATAATATAGGACATATATAAAGTACGGACAGGCAGCCGAAAACTGATCTATATAAAGCGTGTACAAAAAGCCCACACACAGCACACGATCGCTTGAATGATCGCACAAAACACACACATGCAAAACATGTGCATATAAATCTACCGTAAACTGCCGCTTATAAGCCTTGGGCGTATACAACTCCGTAAGGGGTTTTGGGTGGGCTTATAAACGGGGAAGGGGGAGGGGGTCTTATATATATATATATTAAAAAAAAAAAAACGTTTCGAAATGAACCAATAAAAAATAAGTTAAGACGTTGCAGAAGTATCAAAATAGGTTTCCATTTACTTGGTGGTCTTTATTAAAACTCTTAAGAGGGGGAGGGAGGCTTATAACCAGAATTTTTTTTTGTTAGCGGACAGATGGGCCTATAACCGGGGGAGGAGGGGGCCTTATAAGCGGCAGTTTACGGTAGGGCATAAAGCGTATAAAGTACGGACGCACTCAAATACAAAGTACGTAAAAGTAAGTACGCACATACACAAAGCACACGCAAAACGGACACACAGAAATCTGCACCTCATTTGTCGCATTCGAAGTAGTTTATCTAGAAGCCAGGACGTCCGTGATGTAGCTAAGCCCCGTGGCTGTAATCGCGTTCGCTTGAACGTCTAATAGAGCAAGGCTTGGTAGCGATGTAATGGCAGACGCTAGGTGTTGTAGGCCAGTGTCACCCAGTCTGTTGCCGGGCAACAAGAGTTTCACCAATCTGTCGTGGCATTGCAAGGCTCTGAATAGAGGCAGAGCATGCGCAGGCCGTAGTGCCTTGTTTGGAAGTGACAGAGTAGAAAGCTGAGGCTCGGTGTTAAAGAGTTGCAGGATGTCATCTCTGACAGCTGAGGACGTCAATAGAACAGTCAAATTCCATGGCAGACAAGGTGCGTCAAGATTAGTCAAAGCCTTCATCTATACTAGTTCTTGTGTCACTAATAATCCCCGAGCGAAGCGAGGGTAATAATCACAACGCTAATGCTGTCCCATGTTTGCTAAATCACTTTTATCGACAGAAAGTGACGGCGTCCTCGGCCCAGTCCTTATCGGTCAACTGGTGACGAATCACGTCGTTGTCGTGAGCCGCGTTGTCTTTGCTAAATCTGTCTAATAATATAGCGATAAGTCCGTCACCGATTGGGAGACGAGAGTCACTTATAGCCACTTTCACAGTTCATGCACAGTCTTGAAGCTAAGATGTTCTGCCGGCCACTTCACGATCAAACTTGGCAGGTATCAGAGTGCAGAACCACTCCAATGGTCATAATACAGAATCAGAAACTTACTTCAAAGCCACTCATTTATACGGGAAGTAACAATACATACACAAGTTACTGCGTATGAGCTTACAAGCTGTCTCAGAGATGCAAGACCTTTCTTAAACGCAAATTTGTTTTTCTCACATATTCATTTTCATGGTAAAGGTTTCGCACTTGGGAAATCTATGGATTTCAACAAAAGAGGTGCAATTCCTAGATTTTTCCTGCGTGTCAGAAGTACTATCATAACACTTTCAGTTTCGCATTTGACATGCAGTTGTCTTGTGTATTTTTTCTTTTATCATTGATACGTCTTTTATCGCGAATGGGTTCATCTATTTGTTATTACTGCATTTATGCTAATTAGCACCGGTCCCATTGTCCCATGGTTCCCTCCGTAATTGTCTGTGTGCAGTTATTTTTTGCGCCTGGTTTCGCACTGTGCTACTTTGGTTACGATTGGGATATTTTCGTTTTGAACAGGATCCGAAGTAAGTGGGGATGCCCAGGCAACAAATGGTGCAGCAAGCAGATAGGCCCTCAGATAGAGAGAGGTGGTTCCAGCTTTTGGACAAGTGGCACCAGAGTACAAACATTTTATGTAAGAGACACAGTCGAATACGTTTGGTGGATCACAAAGGTACCGCCTTAACTTATTTCTGAAATAGCCGATATTTATTATTTTAGCTACTAAACCAATGAAGATTCATTTTCGGGACTTCTGCTTGACTGACTGCTCAAAGTCGGGATGAGACGAGGTAAATATTTATCACTATTTACTGGTCAGTGAATAGTTGTGTCAGCATAAGCCAAACTAGAAGCACCGAGCAACAAATTATGGACTTTTCATCAGTTCCAAACTTGGCTGAAAAGGTGAACCGCGCAGCTTCGTTATGTTTTGCATTTTTATACATTCACTAAAATGTCCTAAAACTGATTTTATTTGACAGGGTAGAAAATATAAAGGTTACTGTGAGAAATTAAGGTTCGTGCATGCGAGTTTAAAGAACAAATAGATATGGTCACGATGAACGCGAATCTCGCAAATGAATGCAAGACGGCATCAAAAAAGCCTGTTATAATAGAATTATCTTCTCCTTGGGTAGAATGTTTTGATGACATTATAGTACATCAATTGAAAGAATATAATATTTTAGCACTTTTAATTCCTAGAATCCAAAAAAGTGACAGAAATCCTTCCATGGCAACAAACAGAGCAGCAATTTACAGAAGGAATCATGACGTCCCATTTGTCCCGTGAACTTCTCCCGCAATTCAAAATAGAACATTTCCGTGTATGCATGTAATCTCTGGAGATGAAATAGAAAATAAAGGCATTGAAAAACCATTGCACGGTGCATTTTTTCCGTCGACATCACAATGATTCCATGTCCATTAAGTTTATGTAAGTGGAGCGCATGACCCGGCAACTTAGAAATTCCGCAACTTGATGCCACGTTCGTAAGTCTTGTACCCTGGGTGCCAGAGGTTCCTGGCTCTCGGCAAGCGTGATTGCGTGGGCCGCGAGAGGCTTGGGCCGAGGCGTAACCGATTGGCCTCAGCCTCTCGCGGCCCGCGCAATCACGCGTGGGTGCTAGCGTATTGACAATTCACCCATCGCCTCGGACGGCCACGCCACATGAATACTTCAGGAACGCCGCCACGGACGAGAACTCCGCTTTAAAGCACTGAATTTCCGCTTTGTAGCGTTTCTTTGTAGTCACCGGCAAGCTCGTCGACGCTGTCCTCCGTCGGTCCCCAATCCTTAAGGATCGTAAGGATTCTTGTCTTCTCCATTTGCATCTTCTCTCTGCTGCTGTGAATTCCATTGTGTTGCCAAACGATTACGGAGATTCACGGGGTTTCGTATGGGTGTCTTGAAAACTAAGACCCCCGAAAATACTCAGCGAAACGCTCGATTCGTCTCGGAATTGCTTTTTTGGGCCGTAAGCAGTGAGGACTAAATAAGTAGAAATAACGTATAATTACGGAGCTCTATTTGTTCTTCAAAATGTACAATATCTTCAAATACAGATAATAGAACTATTGTCCATTCATGCAGCGCAGACAACACACTGCGTCTTGCTTATCATGTTGTACATCGGGGATTGGTTTAAACCTAATTAAAGGCTCTATTCAAGTCGGGAAAATCCTATGACGTTATGGCTAGACACTCGGTCACAAGATTTACAGATGACCGAGTTTTCAAACAGTTCTGTCTAGAATTTCTCCCCGCAAACTGATCATTGGAAATTCGTGCCCACTTGCGACGACAAGTATGGCGTTCAAACTACCAATATTTTCCCGAAAGAAACTCCCCGAAAGCAACGATCTACCTGGATTCTGGTATACAGACCTGCAGCACTTGACGAATCGAGCGATTCACTGAGCATATTTTCGGAGGTCTTAGTTTTCGAGATCTTAGTAGGAATAGGAATTTGGGTAGGGGGGTTCCGCTGACTCTATAAAACCCTGACCCTATTCAAGACACAAAAATGGAAATTTTGCTACCCTGTCTAAGACAAAGTGCTCTAATTTGATACCCTGTTCAAGACTAAGTTTAGATAAGTCCTGCGTTGCACGCGTTTCCACTGGAGCATACGAAGAAATCGCGCGAAAATGGCGAGAGCAAAAATGTGGTTGAGGGGGGAGGGGAAGAGGAGAAAATCTTCGGAAAATAACCCTGTTTAAGACACAAAAATGTAAAATTTGATACCCTGTATAAGACAGAAGACCCTGAAAATGATACCCTATCGAGCGGAACATCCCTATATAGGAAATATATGGGAGTAACCCCCCCCCCCCCCCCCCGGGACAATATTACTGTTATTTGTAACATTCTCAGTCTGCCATTTGCTCGAGAACACAGTGGATTTGGACTATGAAAATAACATATATATAACCATCCTAATACAGTAAATACGGATAAATATCTACATATTTTTAGGATACGTTGGGAATCTGATCCTTCTATAACTGTTGGCTTCTATGGGCTTCATTATTATTGATATTTACTTATCATTCCTGTGGTGATTTTTGACAGTTCGCACCTTCGCTCGGAATACTTAAATTTTGATTGCATGTCTTATCGTGAATGCGTTCGTCTTCTGGAGTTAAGACTGATCAAGAAACACAGGGTCGTACACAAACCGTTTCAATTGCTCTCCGGAACAGTTCACGCGGTAGGATTTTATTATCTTCGGTGCCAATATTCATATGTGCCAGATCAGCCAGAACAAGCCTTCCTTCTTTAATATTTTCTCCCCGAGCTAATTTTTTCCTTCTAAAACCTTTCCGGTGCCGAATTTAATTTGACTGTCTTCCGGTGTCAGAACCATGCTTCACACGAACCGAGATCGTTTTTTGGTCCACAATGTTCGTAAACGGTCCGGACGACTTCGCCGATAACTCGTTATTTGGTCCCAGTCTTCTCTCGGAAACCTGATTTTGGAGTATCCAGTTTATGTACCGATCAATTTGAAACTCGCACATCCCTCCCCCCCCCCCCCCCCCCCCGGGCATACCCCGGGCATTTGACCGCCTCCCTTGACGCGCGCGTGTATCTGTTTTTCAGCGTTTTTTTGCCCTGCGGGTGGGGCATTTGACTACTAAATTCAGCCTTAAACCGGGGCATTTGAACAGTCATTTTGGCCCGAGGGTGGGGAATTTGACCATCGGAAAATCGAAAAGTTCAAATGCCCGGGGGGTTGCCCGGCGGGGGGGGATGTGCGAGTTTCGAATTGATCGGTACATTAGTCACAACCAATATCAATGTGTCGCGAGAGCCGACTTGTACCCAGTCTCACAATGCGGTTTCCAGAGACGACTGGGTACGAGTCACGAGAGTATTTTACGGCGCGATGGAATTTAGAGCGACGTTTGAATCAGTTGTCGTGCCACAGTCGTGCTGCAGTCGAACTTAATATAATTGAGTTCGACACGACGCTGGCGCGACGTTTGAACCTGGCCTTACTTCGGTTCGCCTCCGCGATGTAAACAGTTTCCATGACCACCGACTCTGCCCTCACAGAAGCAAATATAGTTTTCTTCTTCAATATTCCTTATTGATGTTCAAGCATCTCCAGCTTCAGTTCTCGTTCAGCACAGCCAGTTGTCAGTTTCAAGCAGCATCACAAACGTCGCACGTGGCGAGCAAAGAAAGCGATTCCCTGCGTAATGCGATGTTTACAACTGTACCAACGTCCAAGTTTTCAATAATTTTGGTACATCACCTTAAGATATTTTTGAATACTCGTTCTGAGAATGTTTGTGCGGTGTAAATCCATGGTAATGTGTTCTCCACTCGATTTTCATTCATTCAGCTATTAGCCCGTTCGCAAAGTCTTTGTCATAGTTGCGGTAATCAATCATGTGATCATTGTATTTTTGGAGCGGAAGTTGAGTCATCCTCCGGTCTTTTTTTGCGTCAAATAAAATCAGTTTGGAGAGTATTTTGTGGTCCAGTTTTTAATAAAACAATTATCCTACTCGGGCTTGCCGAATATGGATTGACAATAACCAACTCGGTGCGGCGCCTCGTTGGCTATTTATCAATCCATATTCGGCGCGCCCTCGTAGGATAATTGTTAATTATTGTATTTCTAGTATATTTAGACACATCACGCAAAGCAGTGGACTAATTTAATTTACAGGGAAAAAAAATTCGCTCTACAAACCTTTGGTAAACACAGCACCACTGACTTTTAAAGCAGTTGGACGAGATGCAACTGGTCTACATTCATCCACTCAGAGGTTTGTCGCTCCCAGATCTTTATTGCAGCGCTTGAATTTTCACTATTAAGGGGGTAGAATTTCTTGACTGGCTATTTAGTGGTCTACAAATGAAACTTTTCGGTACCTCAGCAAAAACACTTGTAGTGTTGAAATATTTTGGAATATTAACCGCAGGCCTACCCTGTCGGATTCTAACAGCATTTTCTAGGTCAATCTTCACACGCAAGCAAGCTTGTGGTGATGGCAATTTCTCGCTCTACTGTCATCTAAAAGCATAAATTAGTTGAGCTTCTATTTGGTCGACAGTGTTTCTTACAGCCTCTGTGTAACTACTTTGAGAGGTGGTCATATGCAGAATATAAGTAGACAAATATATGCCACTGGACAACACCCTAAATACCACTTGACCACACTCTATATGCAATTTAATAAATTTCCACTGGTTTGCCGTGGTGTGGACTCTTTTTTACCACAATTTACGTCATCACAAGGTCAAAATGTTGTGGACTCACGAGGCGCTTCGCCAAACCAGTGGAAATTTGTTTTTTACCACAATATTTAGAAATATAAAAGAAAGTTTCGTTGTATTTCATTGCAAAGCGTGACACGCTGGCGTCAGCATCGTTGTCGATGGGACACGAACGGGAACGCCTGCATTGCAGGCTAGTAAAACCTAATGTTCCTATGAGAAGGTGTTCACGTTGCAAAATCAACGTATTTAGCCGGATACCGTATGCTGCTGCACAGGTGTTTCTCGAATTATCAGGAGACTATATTGTACACCCTGTAGATCTTTTTCTCTTTGTGCACTTGAAGCACGCAGTGGGACAGCAATTTCCTAGTTTGCTTTGTTGGCCACGACACGTTGGGGACGACTAAAGACCATCAACTGACATTACACTACTTAACATGTAAAAGTTCATTTCACGCGCTTTGCTGTAGACGGGGTTTAACGTGTACTTCTGGGTTAATTAACGACCTAGAATTAGATTCACTGAGTTTCTAATTGCAAGGAAAATGGCTACAGATGGGACAAACAAGAAAACACATTTTCTTTCTTGAAAGATGCACTTGCTGGAAAGTTCGAAGATTTGTCTAAGAAAAGTTGCTTAGTCCAACTTTAGGACCCATTGGTCAGTCTAGTCACACTTGTTACAATAGTGTTCAGAATCCACTTGTAATAAATGTAAAGTTCGGGCTTCAATTGGAACGAGTTTCTTCCCAATAATTTGCAACAAAAGTGGATTTCCTCGCGTTTGAGTTTGATCGCAGACTGAAGCCATGTAAACGCAGTAAAAGTCACGTGACGTATGACGTCATTTGCACACGAGCCGAATAGGCTTCACCCGAATTGGTTTTGTGGTTGGCGGTGTATTTGCTTTGACTTTCGTTTTGGTTACTTTGCGACAGTATGCGAAAACGGCTCTATAATTATAAAGATAAGCAATGTCGTAATAATGAGCAAATAAACGGTGACTAGCGCGGCACCAAAGTGCGAAGCTGATCTTCCCTGTTGAAGCCGTAAAAAATGTTGATGGAAAAAACGCATGCTATGATAGAGTCTGCCAGATAAATCTTTATTGTCTGTGTGCGTTTTTTGTAATGCCTTTATTTTCAATTGCATCTACTGGAAACTACAAACATTCACGAGAATGTTCTCTTTTAAATCGCTGAACGTTTCATAATTCCTGTTAGGGCTCCTGTTGCTTCCGTGAAAGGATTTTCTTCACTCTATTTTGACGGTGTCTGGGAAGTAATAGAATTTACATATTATTCAGTTTAATTGTCAAATTATGATAAAACGTTATTAGAAAACACTATACTAACACAAGCAGAAGATCAGTACAACGGAAAGCTAATCTTTTAGTAGCCGTGCATTGGCAGGTCGTTGTCTAGCTTGTCAGCCGAATGGGCAAAAATGAACATTTTTTAGTACTGACTACTAGGGGAGGGAGGGGGTACTCATTATAATTTTGGGTCGGAGTTTGCCGTCCGGTCCTGAAAACCCTTACCCTATTTTAGATCAAAATATCTGATTTTCTATACCCTATTTCAGACCTGGCCTTAAAATGTGTACCCTATTTTAAGATTTTTTTCTGTTGCAACGACTCCGCCCGGTGTTTTCTTCCATTTACCGTGCAATGTCCGCGGCGACACATTTCTGTTAAAATCGTACCCTATTCCAGGCCAAAAAGACAATGTCGATACCCTATTTCAGACAAAAAAGGCAACATCTATGCCCTATTTCAGACTAAAATTGCTTGAAAACGATACCCTTTGGGGTGGCACATTTACCAATATGGCTTATATAATGGTACTACCCCCCACCCCAGAACTGACTGGTTTGGATTGATTGATACTTACCTCCGATGTTTGTCGTAAAGACAATGGACATGAGAGCAAGTATTCACATTGCCAGTGGAGTTTTGAACAGATGAAAGGTCACGTTTGCTGATGGATATTCAATGGTTTAACTGAATAGTCTATTTAATTGACCCCAGTGTCGGTGAATAATGAGGAAGGGGATATTTCCCTCGTCTCTGATAGGCCTCCCAAAAATGGTTCCTCACTGGCTTGGTATGTATAATACTAATGAGCCATAAATTGTGCCAACCTCGTTCCCAGGCTCTTTCATAGATGGAAGAGCCTGGGAACGAGGTTGAAATTGCGCCTTCAAAAACAAAGTAAAGCGTACCTTTGTGACCCACCAAACGAATCCGACATTCCTGTTTGTCAGTCCAAATGTCTGAACATTTTCTCCTGGTCTGAAACCAAAACCTACACCTAGGTATAGGAGACCTACGTTTTCGGTCTGAGGACCCAGCTGCATATTGCACCAGTCGTTGGACCCACATCCATATTTATAGCTTATCCTGTTCAAAAAGAAATAATCGTTACTGACTAAAAGGGCACGTGGTCCTGAGCTGGAGTAACCACGTACAAACAAAATCAAGGGACCATGTGACAACATGGGTGATTGTTCGATTTCCACTGACTGACCTTTGTTGATTGTCTTTTCTGAATAAGTATCTGAGTTTAACACAAAACGGCGTCTGAAGCTCCCGAATTGCTTTCAAGCGCTGTTCTTTTGCGGAGCCGTTTCTTTGGCACGCGGCACGCTTCCGTTCATGATGCTGTCGGTTATAAGATGTTTGTCGTCTTTTCTCTGGACGTATATGGCGCTGTTCGATCGTTTCACGATTTCGCTTTGCCCGTGCTAGTTCCCTTCTCTTTTGAAGAAGAGCTTCGCGAGACCGTTCTGTGTCAAGTTTTCCAGTTTTCAAATTCATTTTCGTGAACGCAGTTACGTACAATTGTTGCTTCGTTCAAACCTTTTTTGACCTCGCTTTGACGCTAATCGATAATTATTATACGTCATTGCCTTAGAGGTCGCCCGATGACAGACTGACAGACTGACTGACGACCATTAAATTTCGAGATGGCGACTCGCTTGGAATCTCCAAACAAAGCGATTTTGCTGCATTAGCGCCGTGATTATTACCCTCACTTCGCTTCGCTTCGCTCGGGGATAATAAATTTCCAAACTGTCCCGAGTTGTCCTTGACAATTATAGTATAACGTATGAAGAGAAAAGAAAGGCTTTCGCAATCTTTGAAGTCTCTCGATTCACAAAAAAAGACCGAATAACATTTGAAAAGGGCGTATGTTTTAAAAGCTCTGTTTATATGAGCAAAAGTTGGCCCGCGGGGAGCCGAATCACCCTCCTCTCTGAGCCCCCACATTGAATGTTTCCAGTTACAGTGAAACCCGATAGAACTTGCAAATAACCTGCAATCAGGCCCTCCTTTCCCTCCCCGGTAGCAAAAAGCACAAAAAATGAATTGACCGTGAGAGACTGGGGAGGGATTGTCGGGAAAGGAGGACCTGATACAAATCCCTGCGCAGCCGCGTGTAAATCGTCCAGATTCTGGACGATGTTCTGATTGGTCAAGAAACATTAGCGGCAGTAAATGCAATGCTCCGATTGGTGTTTCTGAATTAGCTTCTGTTTCGGTTGTTGTTTTGATCGCACACGACGGAGCTTTTGTCGATACACTGAGCAATGTTTTCTTCATATAACGGCATCTTGAATGGGCACTTATTCCAAAGACGTTTTACTTACACTCACGCTGCTGTTGAAGAAGAGTAAAAGTGCTCCATGGTATAGCGAGCGAGACTAACAGCTCACCCGTGGGAGACAGTGACTATAATTAGTTTGGCGATACTTCTTGACTTATCTCCTGTGGTTAAAGTTGCATTGCTTTGGTGTGCTGATAAGTAACTGGCCTCGAAGGCAATTTAGACGCCGGAATTGAAGGTTTTCACAGATAGGGGAGTGATTAACTATATTGAATGTAGAAGCTCATTACTTAATTATTCCTTTTCTTGTCGGTTTTCGATATAGTTATAACTTAGTTATTATAGTTTTTCTTTTCCTTTTGTTTTGGGTTCTATTATACACTTAAAATAACAAGTACAATAAACACACGCACAGCGTTGACAACATTATGCAAGTGATCTAGAGGATCGATTCCAATCCTGCAGTAACGCTTTGCCTCTTCCTTTGAAACTAATAGCTGCCGATGGGTAGTTTGCTGTTCTCATTCCCTGGCTGCCGGCTCGGGCCCGCTTTTGTAATGATGATGTTCCCGACCGCCTTTCACTCAAGACGCCTTTGTCTCTGTTCCATCAAGGTCATTGTATCAACGTGCATGTTAACCTGGTGCGTTTAAAAAAAAACTACAACCTTAGGCCTTTCTATGGGATTTTTGTTTACATAATTTCGTCGGTTAGTACAGGAGGCAAATACAAGAAAAGATTACTAAACTAAGGGTTAGCAGTTTGGAGTTTTCGGATGACGTTTTCAGCCACACACTAGAAACCCCGTATCAGATTAACCATGAGTAGATTTATTTTGGGAAAGAAGAAAAAGAAAGAGAAGAAGTTGGCTCAATTTTTCGAATGTCTTCGCCTCAGAAAAACTTCGGACAATCATCCGTACCGCAACACAGCCAATTTAACACCACTGATCATTATAATCATTTGTAATTTCACTTGTTTGTTTTTTCCGTTTTGTTCTATTGTGATTTTTTAATTATTTTTAATGCAAGTTGTCAAACATTTACAGTCCTGTAGCCACTTTAAATTTGAATAGAACCGCATGATGGGGAAGCACTGGAACCATAAAAAATACGTGACTGTACTTCGGGTTCAGAGTGTTGTGATTGAATTCCCACAGCATGTAGGCGTAATTTTCTAGCTTTTTAAAACTAAAGGTTTTTTTATGAGACCATCATTCACTGACCGTCTTGTGGCACATTGTGCAACAAATGGTAATGTGTGCGAGCTGCGTGTCTTTTTTTATTGACGAAAGCGAAAAGTGCACAAAGAAGAGCAAGAAACTATCGTACACAGTGATGGAACATAGCACCGTTGGTCCACATAATTGCATAAAAAGGAACTAAGTGTTCGTGTCGCGAGTGCAGTTTTTATTGTTTAAGGCACTCCAATGAATAAACGTCAGTTTTATTATAAACACTCGTTTCATCAAAGAAGGGTTGATATGCAGGGGTTCCTTTCCAGCAAAAAGTGTTACTTCTATTTCAGACAATTTATTTTCAGCCATGTCTTTAAAGTTCCTGATAACATGGAAACAAATGTTTTATTTGCGAAGTGGCAGGTAATCTTTTACCGATGAATGTAAATTGACATTTCTTAACCGAGACAAATTAATACTTTAGTAGAACATATGGTCGGCTACAGTAGAAATTAACAACACGAAGAAAATACATAGTCTTTAATATTCACTCGATCTTTATAAGAATACACATGCTTTACTCGTGCATTTGATAAAGTCCGCGTTCCTGACCTCGTCATGCGTGAAATTAATTAAATTGTTTTGGATGAAGTCATAACACAGTGAGCTGTATTCCTTTCTGTTCGTTAAGATACATCGCTTTAGAAACTTTGTAAAAGTTTGTGAATATGGATTTAATTTTCAATGCATATCAGAATTAATACGTTCTATTTTAGGGCCATGTGTAGATTAACCTATAACTAAGATAAAAAATGCATAAGTATCCTATTGTAAGTTTATTATTGCACTTACTAACCATCATCATCTTCACTATTATTATTACCTGACAATATTCAAGAAAGACAATTTTTTTTGTTAATCTTAGCACACGTTCTAACTAAAAACGAAAGTGATCCACTAATTGTTTGTTTCTTTGTGTTCCAGACCCTTGTTTGCGCAAGTAGCAGTTCATTTCAATTCAGTGACACGCAGCAGGTAACGCTTAACACAGTTTATTAACGATTTTTACAATTTTCCAAAAATCTGTTGTTGAGAGTATATCCTATACTAAAAATGCATCCGTTTCAAATGCAATGTACAGGCCAAATTTAGATTTTTAGATCCATTTCAGTAAGAGTACTTTATAAGAGGGCGAGGGGCAATTTGGTAGATTAACGTAAGATAAACTCATTCAAC
This sequence comes from Plumapathes pennacea, assembly GCA_964036295.1. Lineage (NCBI taxonomy): Eukaryota > Metazoa > Cnidaria > Anthozoa > Antipatharia > Myriopathidae > Plumapathes > Plumapathes pennacea. The sequence continues at coordinate 15,382,919 of OZ038463.1, forward strand.
TGATTTTAAGTTGATTTTTTACAGTCATCATCATCATAACTATAATTATTATCATTAGTGTCTAACAATGTTCGCAAAGAAAGAGGTAAGTTTAAAAATATGTAATCTTCTGTCGATAAGAACTTGTTTAGTTATTTGGCACGTTCTAACCAGCAACAATGCAATCTATTCCATGCCCTAATTGCTTTTTTTGTTGTGTCGAAGGCACTTGTTTCCGCAAGAGCAGTTCTTTTCAATTCATTGACACGCAGCAGGTAATTAAGTTTGGTACTATCATCAACGATTCTTACGAATTTCCCAAAAAGGGCAAAAAAACAGGTAAGATTTTATTGCAAAAAGAGCCAGAATTATTTCAGATCCACATTCATAGTTTGACGAGCAAGAAGGTAAGAGCTCTTTCAACCTAAGACGTAGTTTGATTATGTATGCTACTTTTAATATTTCCTAGAGAACTGATGATGACTTTCTCACCTGATTGCATGTTGTTTCATGGATGTGTGTTTCCTTATTGCGACTGAATTATGTATTTGAACAAATTTTTGTAGTGTCGCAAAGTAGACAAACATTCCGTCTAAACTGTGCAGTAGTGGAACAAAAGATTTTTGAAAATAGTCCTATGCATGCATCTGTATCAAAAACGTTTTTCTACGAATTTCGTTAGCGGTCACTTTTATAGCTTCCAACACATTGTCTGGTGCAGTGTAACTAAACTTTTCTCTTAGCCATGAATATTTTACTCTATAGATATGTGTATCTTAACATTTGAATAGCAACCGTTGAGTCGCAGTTTATTCACTCAAAAGAAAATAATAGATGCTAATAATATAAAACACCTGTCAATGGGGAACGTTAATCACAAGTTTCAATATCAGTTGCAGAGAATTGAAGTTGTAGTCATGTTAGAGTGCCCTGCTATAAAGAGGGAAATTTTATTGTAGCTTGTGTAAATCAGCATCAGGCATTCTACCATGAGTTCTGTTTATATGTGATCTCTTCCTTTCTAGTCGTCTCATAATGAAGATTGTGTCGATTTTGTTACCGTTTCTTCTGGCTCTGGTGATCGGATGCCAAGGTATGACGACTTAATTGCCTGATTATTTCTGATGACAAGTTAAACTGTCTATAACAAAAACAATGCAACACAAAATTGGTAACATTCTTATTAATGGTTTAAGGTCGTGAACCAAAACACACGAAAGATTCAAAGTTGGAATCCGCTGAGGCAGAAACACATGATGTCAAAACTGAGAAGGAGGTCAGTTAAGTGCAAACCACAAAAAAATTCAACTAAACTCTTAAAAATGTTTTCCCCGTTATCCTTCTTGGCTGCGCGTATCTTATTTTAATCTATTTACCAGCTGTTATATTCCGCACTACGTTTATAATACGTAGTTTCTTTTATTATAAAATTTATTTTTCAAAATCAAGACAGAGGAAGCGGGATCCGGCGAAAGCAACGAAGAGTATGATGGCATCGAAAACATCGACTCAGAAGTGGGCTCGGAGAATGCTAACTCCAGCAAGCCAGTCATAATAAAGGTGACATGTCCAAGCCAGCTATAATTACATCTTCTTTCAGACCTTTGATTGACTCACTTTTCTTTCTGCTTACTTTCTACAAATAAAAACTAAAAGAAAAACAGAAGAACAATTCTAAATCCCTGCAGTTTTACAGTACAGTGTAGGGCTAGTGTGGTAATGATATACAATCCAAGCATCGAATTTGGTTTGCTGGTTTGCTCTTGCATTATGTATACACACAACGAGTGTAGTGAAAAGAGTAATCTATTTCAAATTCTAATTAATGTGCTTAAATTATATTCTTATATGGCACACTTTGTTTCAGGAAAGACCCATCCCCAAAGAAACCGATAACAAAGATGATGAGGATAATGATAATGATAATGACGATGATGATGATGATAACGATGCCAGCGAGATGAAGTGTGGAAAGGAAGGGTCTGATATTCTAGAATGCGAGGGACAACCAGGATGGATGAAGGAACGTCTGAAACAGGTCGGAAAACATTATTCTATAGATGATTTATGGCTCTTGCATTTATTTCACTTCCAACAGACCATTTAAATGAATGAAGAACATATCAAAACTGGACTTTTCGGCCATTATGATGTCGGCTTATACAGCGACAATAAAAATATATTTTCTCCGGTAATCGCGAAGGGTCAATTAATAGAAGTCTACCGCTTTGGTTGGCATAGTAAGCTAGGACTGTTTGGATAATCTTAATTATGACCCATCAAATATTTCCTCTCGCGCGTGATTGGTTTAATCGTGACACGTGACCAAAACGTCCGCTTGTGAATATGACGTTACGGATTAGGTTCGCTCTTGGGCAACTGTTCACTTCTCGAAACAGACAATATTCTCGAGGACAGGTCGCAGTATCCTGTCATAGAAGCTCAAATAATTACTTTAGCCCCATGCCAAAGGAAAACCTTAACTTTTTTTAGGGGAACCTCTTTACTTTTGACTACCGAGAGGAAGTAACGTATTTTGGTAAAAAGCCGCCGAAACTGACCGAGTTTCTGGGTGATTCGCTAATCAAACATCACAGGCGGTTCGCGCATGCGCATGTATTATTGCAACCTGTCATCCTCGGGCAAATATCTGTGCATATTTCCTCGAAAATAGTGGTTTATTGTTTACATATGTCAGTTTGCATTAAGGAAGTCAGACATACCATAGTGGCGTCCAGTCGGTTGGTATTTATGCATCATTTTGTCAGTTTCAGTGCGCACTAACCTTGTGTACATCTATCAACACTGCCAGCACAAATCCGTACAAATTCAACACAAATTTGTACATTGGTACACATTTCTGGCGGAGTTCCTAAACATCTTTGTTAACTTACACAAAAGCTTTTTGTTTAGGCTGCGGAAAAAATTTCAAAGTCTCGAGACAAAAGTCATATGCGGGGAAGCTACACTGAGCAGACAGAATTCAGCACGGAGTTGCAGGACGGCCGTAAGTTCGTCCCTCAATCCAATTATATTGTCTAATATCTATTTAGATATCATCGGTTCCTCTTTAGTGCCCTTCTGTTTGCGACGCAATTAGTAAAATTGCTCGACCCCGAAAAAACATAATGCGTGTTTCTGACTGTGTAATGGAACGATAATTTTAAACAGTGTAATACCAGCTCTTAAGAGACCTAAATTAACTGCGTCGGCGTGGTGATAAAAACGCTGGTATATCAACTGAGAGTTGATCGAGGTACTGGAACGCCGTGAGAGTAACAGTAGCTGACATTTCGAGCGTTAGTTCTTCGCCATTCGCTCTGACGAAGGGCTAATCGAAACGTCAACTACTGTTACTCTTACGGCGTTCCAGTACCTTTATCAACTTTCTGGTGATATAGCAGCAATAATTTAATTTTTTTTTTAACTTATATTTGTCCACTACTATGTTCTGACCAGTTGGCATGATGAGTATATGAATGGTAACATACTACTACAGGGCCTTGCTTGAAGTCGTTCAAAATGGAACATAAGGAGTGCACATTTTTATCCTGTTGACTGTGAGCACCATATTAGTAGAAAAGCATGACAAATGACGCCACGTTAGATGCATGGCGATGTATTGACACTCAAACGCCTCAAATTTTCACAATAGCGTCGTCAGCTAGCCAAACCCAAATTGTCTAAGGTTGCTACAACTTTTTGATTTTTTTCTTTTCTTTTTAGCACCCTCAGCTGCTTTAACGACGTTAAAAGATGCTTTCGGAAAGTTGGGCACGAAGGCTACCGGTGCTAAAAATGGTATAATTGAATTGAAGGGCAAATGGAACCAAATGGCCTTTGGTGATAGAGCAGTTATGACGCAGACTTTGCAGGCCGCTGCGTCAAACATTGGAAAGTTTGCTAATGCTGGAGAAGATCCCGTGGGGGCAGTACAGGGGGCGCTAAACATGGTCGCGCAGTTTGCAGCACTCGCTGGTCCAACTGGTCAAATTATTTCTGTAGCCTTGAGCTTCGTGTCTGGATTTCTAAGTCTTTTCGGGTTGGGGGGGCCAAAAAAGAAATCGGTTGGGGAAATTGTGCGGGAGCAAATAGACGAGGCACTCGCTCTATATTATGAAAAAGATCTTACCAATCAGGCTCGAGGCGTTGCTAATACGTTCGACGTTTCGAAGTCATATGTTGACAGTCTTGCTCAGAGAGGCAAAGTGTTAACTGTGGATCAAGCCGGGTCTCTCGAGAGAAACGTGCCATTGTGGCTCGGTCTGACGTTTATGGGAACGCTAAAAAGTGAAATTACAAGTCTCCTGAAAGCAAACAAAAGAGAAGATGCAAAAAAATGTTTGAAATACATCGATCTGTACACGACTATTGCAATTTTGAAAGATTTGATTTTGCAGGAAACGGCTGCTTTGCTGCCTGATGAGCTTAAACCAAATCGAGAAGCTTTGCTTGTGGCCCAAAATGATTTGCGCGATAAACAGCGAACTTTCTTAAAGTTTCTTTATGAGTCTGATGTCGGTAAGATTGTTATTCCCTACTTTGATCCTGATATTAGCCAAATTTCTGACGCCTATCTGAGTAAGGTGTTGCAAATCAAAAATTACGATCGTTCTCTTGCTGGCACCTGGTGTATTACACCAAGCATTAGTGGCCAAAGCCTTATACCACTTTCATGGTCGAGAAAATATGACGACCTAAGAAAAGACGGTCATCCTTACGTAACTACGCAAAATGAAGGCTGCTTCTGGAAACTTGTTCCCCACGGGAATTACCTCTTCACCATTGTCAACACCTACAATTGCCCCAAGAATGACTACTGCAACCAGTACATGTCGTTTGACATTATTAATGATTCGCACACCCGAGTAACCGTGGAGGACGAAGCGATCCTTTGGGAAATCTATGGATTTCAACAAAAAAGGTGTGATTCCCTGATTTTTCTATGTCAGAAGTACTCATTATCATAACCCTTTCAGTCCCGCATTTTCCATGCATTTGTCTCACATTTCTCATGTTTCTCAACTGCCTGCCTCTCAACTCTTGTCCAACAGCTCTTGCGTGTGCATTTTTTCACTATATCATTGACATTTTATTTTATTTGTTATTTGTTATTTTTATTTTATTAGCTTCGCCATTAAAAATAATAATAATAATAATAATAATAATAATAATAATAATATGAACAAACAGGTGAGTAAATAGCTTAACAATATACAAAACTGAATAAATAAATATGGCAGGGTAACCACAACAGCGGGTAGCCAATTACCGTGGGACATGTTCTTTATCACGAATGGGTTCATCCAGTTGTCCTTAACAACTACATTTATGCTATTTCGCACCGGTCTTATTGTCCCATGGCTCCTATCGTAATTGTCCGTGTGCAGTTAGTTTACTTTTTGCGCCTGGTTTCGCACTGTACTACTTTGTTAGCGATTGGGATATTTTCGTTTTGAACAGGATCCGAAGTAAGTGGGGATGTCCAAACAACAAATGGTGTGACAAGCAGCTGGGGCCTCAGATAGAAAGAGGAGGTTCCAGTTTTTGGACAAGAGGTACCAAAGTCACGACATTTCATCTAAGAGATAATGTCGGATACGTTTGGTGGATCACAAAGGTACCGCTTTAATATATTTCTGAATTAGCGATATTCATCATTCAGTAGCATACTACCCAGTGAAGATTCATTTTTGTGACCTCTGACTGACTGACTACTCAAGGTCGGGATGAGACGAGGTATATACCTATCGTTATTTACTGATCAGTGAATAGTCGTGTCAGCATAAGCCAAACCAGAAGCACCTTGCAACAAAATATGGACTTTTTATCAGTTCAAAACTTTTCAGTGTGTTTTGCATTTTCATATACATTCACTAAAATGTATCACAGGTCCTAAAATTTCATTTGACAATCTGACAAGGCAGAGATTCTGAAGGCTACAGTGAGAAATTAAGGCTCTTCAGCGAGTTCAATTAACGAATGGATATGGTGACGAGGAACGCGAATCTCGCAATGAATGCGAGCCGAAGGGATCAAAGAAGCCTGTTAAAATATAATTTATCTTCTCCTATGGTAGAATGTTTTGATGACATTAAAGTACAGCAATGAAAAGGATATAATACTTTAACGCGTTTAATTCCTAGAATCCAAAAAAGTGACAGAAATCCTTCCATGGCAGCAAACAGAACAGCACAGAAGGAATCATGACGTCCCACTTTGTCCTATGAACTTCTCCCGAAATTCAAAACAGAACATTCCCGTGAATGCATGTAATCTCTAGAGATGAAATAGAAAATAAAGGCATTGAAAAACTTGCATGATGCATTTTTTCCCATCGACATCACAAAGATTCCATGTCCATTAAGTTTATGTATGTGGAGCGCGTGACCCGGCAACTGAGAAATTCCGCGATTTGATGCCACGTCCGTAAGTCTAGCCTGTTACAGGCTCTCATGATACGGAAACGGCTGCAAAAAATGGCGCGCGAAAGACTGGGGCGAAGCGCGAGGGAGAAAGACTGGAGCGGGTGATACGGAAACGGCTGCAAAAAGCGTGCGAAAGACTAGGGCGAAGGCGCGAGAACTTGCAAATGATTTGGAAAACTCTTTTATACAAATAACGAGTCATTTCCTGTGCACTAAATGAGCCGTTTTTCCGACAAGTTTTTCCGAGCGAAAAGTGCGTGCGAAACATTTCAGTGTGAGAACCGAGATGGAATTAAAGTTTGTAAAAAAGTTTTTGCACTGGGCCTCGCTTTCAAACAGAAGCAGTATGCATATCGGAATGGGCTCTTTGCATGGGAACTGGCGCGAGCTTCAAAACGCGGCTGTCCTGGCATAATTGAGAAGGTTAACTATATGCATGTAACTCCCCAAATGAGACATGTGTAGAAGTCCTCCGTAGACTATTAGTGCTTTAGAGCGATAAGAAACTCTCTTGTTGCATGTCTGGCGAATTTTGTGCCAGGTTTGCCTCGCTTTGAATCCAAAATGGCGGCACCGTGCAATGAGTCAATTAGCCTGTTGGAATAAGCGATTTCATGAGCTCATGGCACTTTACGACTTCTGTCGTAAACCATGGTTTGTATGTAAAAGAGAGTGAGGTAAGAGAGGGGAGGTAGACTCCGTCTCATGTTTTTTTCGAAATGTTTTTGCGGTGTTTTTTATTTACTGAGTTGACTTTTTCGGCAGCTGTTCATCATTAGGCTCTTTGGGCTTTTTTTGCGATTATTTCATCGAAATAACCGACCCGAGAATCTCTTAATTGACTTGGCCGGGCAAGAGAGGATACATACATGCAGAATTTTACTGTTTGAAGCCATTTTAGAAAAGTAACTTGGTCGCAAGTAGGCGAAAATGAAGCCGTTTGAACAAAAGTATGGACGCCATCTTGGATGACGTCATCTACCCCTGCGGAGCCGTTCATTCACCAGAACCCCCCAAATCATCCTCTTGGAGAAAATGCTAGACTATCTACTGAAAATATGCTAATACAACAAAAACGCAAGGTGGGGGGTACGGCTGGCTTTGCTTGTGCGTTTGAGGGTAATGCATTCGATTAATTCAAGCTTTTACAATCGTTCGTGTTCCCGATCGGTTGTCGAAGTCCCGATTTTCGAATACTTGTCGTGTTAGTCGATGTACATTTTAAGCTTCATCTTCACTCCACACTTATTATTGATCAAATTCGTGCCACGCGTGTCGACAAAGTTTGAGCTGTTTTCTTTCAACCACGAATGACAACCACCTTGAATTTGTGTGATTATTTGGTCAACTTGTCCCAGGCCCCACCCACGGCAACGTTGCTGTGCAAATACCCCCCGCCCGGGACAAATTCCCGGGGTATGTCCGGGGTTGGGGGTGGTAACAGCTGGAATTGATCAATTATGGTTGATTTTAGACAATATTTAACGCATGGTGATAGGTCAATAGACAACGACTTGATAGACGGTGACCAACTGATCGGGGTTACTTGGATGTTTTCCAGTCTCACATAGTTACTTTTTGCTGTGACTGTGAGTCTCAGAAAAACATGTATCATACTGACCCTTGCCAGTGCATAACCTTGTATATTTAGACACATCACGCAAAGCAGTGGACTAATTAAGTTGGCAGATCTTTTACAGGAAAAAAAAATTCGCTATACAAACCTTTGGTAACCACCGCACAGCTGACATTTAAAGCAGTTGGACGAGATGCAACCGGTGTACATCCATCCACTCAGAGGTTTGTCGCCCCCAGATCTTTATTGTAGCGCTTGAATTTTCAGTATTAAGGGGGTAGAATCTCTTGACTGGCTATTTAGTGGTCTACAAATGAAACTTTTCGGTACCTCAGCAAAAACACTTATAGTGTTGAAATATTTTGAATATTAACCGCAGGCCTACCCTGTCGGATTCTAGCAGCATTTTCTAGGGAGATCTTCACACGCAAGCAAGCTTGTGACGATGGCAATTTCTCGCTCTGCTGACTACTCTACTGTCATATAAAAGCATAAATTAGTTGGGCTGCTATTTGGTCGACAGTGTTTCTTACAGCCTCTGTGTAACTACTTTGAGAGGTGGTCATATGCAGAATATAGGTAGACAAATATATGCCACTGGAAAACACCCTAAATACCACTTGACCACACTCTATATGCAATAGTATTATGAACTAGGAATGCCAGTTAGGACACTATTTCGTAATTCCCCTTTTAACTTGAAGGCGTGCAGAGAACACAGAGTGGGCTTTCGAGTCGAGACGTACTCTTTCCTTCCCTGTATACATCCCAGTCATCGGCTAACTGCTGCTTGTCTTCAAAGCTCAGAAAGTTATGAGAAAGGTCCAGCTCGCTGAGTGTATTTGCACCTGTGCTGTTGCAAGACAGATTTCTTATTGCGTGCACAGTTTGATCTTCCAGCGGTGATTTGATTGCACATGCTGACAGGTTTAACGTTTGTACAGTACATCCCGTCAATTGGTTCAGCACCTCCATTGCTTTGTTCCGGAGCTTTCCATTTCCCGCGAGATTCAGAACTGTAAGGCTTTTACTGTTGCTTAGCAATCTGGAAAAATAATAATAAAAAAAGATAAATGGACCTGGAGTCGAAAAAATTCTACCGTGTTTTTTATAACTTAATGCATCACAGGACTTGCATCGGTTGCTATGAGGACTCTCTCGTGTCCCACTCCAACACTCCTGGGCCCGGTTTTTCGAAAGTCGATTAAGCTAATCCAGGATTAACGAAATTCTTTCTCTTGACCTCTCTGCCAATAAACTGCAGAGTTTTGTTCAAAGATGGATTAAAAAGCTCGTTCCAGCTTTAAACGTTACCAAGAAAGTCGTTGTGGACGAAATTTTCACGTTTTCAGGCTTAAGTAAGGCCAGAAAGTTTATACCTAATCCAGGATTAGCCTAATCGTGCTTTGAAAAACCGGGCCCAGGACTTCACAAGACACTAAATTTGGTCCAGCCTGTTTCAGTTAGCAGTTTTCTTGTTTCTCTTCTTTGTTGAGTTTGTGCATATCTAGTAGCTATGGGAAGTTCGTTTTCTGATATGCTGTTGTAACCAGCAATAGGCAATACACGTGATCTTCCAGTCTCATCTTCTTTAGCTTACCCTGGATTAATACGCTAATAATCCGTTTTAGGGCCTTTTTACAATATCACTTACTGAGACAAAGTTGGGACGGACTCTTCTCCAATCTGATTACAACTCAAGTCCAAGGTGTGCAGCCCGTGTGTCAGGCGCCTCGCTTTTATCAAAAGCTCCATGTCACTGTCTCTTAAGTGGCAATCAGCAAGAGTCAATGTCCGTACACAGCACCCGTCCTAATGTAAAAGAACGAACGCAATCTGAATGAGAAATCAGAGTGGTAACCCTGCCTAGATGCGAGGGCGGCAAATCCACCCCAAGGCAAACAGCAACAGAAATAAGGGCTTAACTTTCAAACTCCTGAAAATATTTGTCAGTTTTTCTCTTTCCTTACAATACATTTTTCAAAATTGTATTTTGGGTTCCATTCCTACACATTCGTTAACGTAGAGCAAACACATCCATATCACTGACGACATTGTATCTATGACAACTCAAATCCTGAAGTAACGTGCGTTTTTGGAGCTTACTCCGATTGACGTTGCTATGGTGTTTATTCTTCCCCTGCAGCTGAAGGAATGGGTACAGCTCTGGGTACGTATTCTGAAAACGTTTTTCATGTTACGTGGGTCACCTCAAAGCGCATCATTCGAGCTTGGCGTAAACAGCTACGAAGTTCGTGAGATATATGATACATACGAAGCCATCGTGATGTCGTTGTAATCAAGTGATCGAGTACGAAAGTGAAACATGTTCTCAAGACACGATCAGGTTACGATCAAAAGTTGTGATTTATTTCTTTCGTAACGTTGAACGTACTCTAGAGGGCATGGGTAAGCTGTACTTCCTCGTATTTTGACTCGTACGGACTTTAGGTGAATGCGGGCTGCCGTTCCGTGCGGATTAATTGATTGCGCAACTTCATCGCCGGAGATTACATTTTGCATTTTGTTTTTGTGACTTTAATCGGCTCTACTTCTCAAGGTTTATTCAGCACTAAAGTCGATAATATAACGCACCCCAAGACATTCACTAGACAGAGGGCGAACATACCACACACTTCAATATTGGCAGTAAAACCAACCTGATCAAAGAAGTTCAAGAGGCTTCGCACGGCTGTCTGTTCATTGCCATGTCCGTGCTGTGTAAATACTGATGTTAAATCCAAGTGAAGTAACGAAGCAACAGGCAATGCACTCAGAAGCTTCGGCACACCAGAAGTTCCAAATGAATTATGGGCTACTGTGAGGTGTTGTAAACATGAGCCTGCAGAGAGATTTTAAAAATACCTTGTTAATGTGCAAGTTGAATTGTTTAACTAGCGAGATATGACAAAATGACGCGGATGCCCTGGGCACGAGCGGTTGACGCTAGCCAAATGTCAGCCTCGTCCCCAGGCTCTTTCATTTCCCGGCCGGGAGATGAAAGAGCCTGGGAACGAGGTTGGCCAAATGTGCGGGTTGTCAACCTGGCTAAGTAAAATGACTCGGAGAAATGAAGCGACTGAAGGGATAGCTCGGTGTTATTCTTATTTGGCAGAGTTGAAAGGTTTATTTTAGCGTTTCAAATAGAGGAGAAGAATAGTATTGCATGTCCCATATGTGTAAATTCCCTTGGGTCAGGCTAAGTCTGGGTTTATTCTAAACATGTTTTGCTAGTTTTAAGCCTAAACAAGTTTTCGCCCACAAAATGATATATTATATCTTTTGAAGGGAACCGCAAGCCCGAAAAAGCGTATTACCTCGGTGTCAGCTGCCTGCTGGTTTAGCCCAGCCAAACAGCACCACCAGCAAGCATGCGCGTCGTTTTGATAGCGCACGAAGTTATACAGACCTTTTAGAGCCTCAGCAAATTCTTTCCTCCTCTGAAATATTTCACTGGTCAGAGAACACGAGTCGAGATTGAGCGTGACGAGATGAGGACAGTTGCGCAGCAGGACAGCCAGTGACGTGCCCACTGTATTACCCAGAGGATTGAATGCTACGTTGAGTTCCTCTAGCTTCCTCAGCGCTCCTGATGCCTGTACGCAGAAAATGGTTCGGTATACTAACCAAAAGACACTTGATCCAATGCAAGTTACACATACATACAAAATATTCCTCTAGCTTCCTCAGCGCTCCTGATGCCTGTACGCAGAAAATGGTTCGGTATACTAACCAAAAGACACTTGATCCAATGCAAGTTACACTTACATACAAATAGAGCCGTTTTCGGATAACTGTCCAGTAGAATCGTGTGATTGCTTTGGTTTTGCGTTTGCTACGCTTTCCGATTGGTCCAAAAAAGTTCAGCGGAATTTTTGGTCAATCAAGAGCAAAAGTAAAACCAGACTGCGATATTCACCCGCACGAAAGCAAACCGTGTTTCCTACAGCCTGCCCCCTACGATAGGCAGTGTACTTACGTTGGTTTGGTTGTCGACAGGCAGCCGAAAACTGCCCTATAAAAAGCGTGTACAAAAAGCCCAGACACAGCACACGATCGCTTGAATGATCGCACAAAACACGCACACGCAAAACATGTCTACATAATATAGGACATATATAAAGTACGGACGCACTCAAATACAAAGCGTGTACACACAAGTACGCACGTACACACAAAACGGACACACAGAAATCTGCACCTCATTTGTTGCATTCGAAGTAGTTTGTCTAGAAGCCAGGACATCCGTGATGTAGCTAAGCCCCGTGGCTGTAATCGCGTTCGCTTGAACGTTTAATAGAGCAAGGCTTGGTAGCGATGTAATGGCAGACGCTAGGTGCTGTAGGCCAGTGTCACCCAGTCTGTTGCCAGGCAACAAGAGTTTCACCAATCTGTCGTGGCATTGCAAGGCTCTGAATAGAGGCAGAGCATGCGCAGGCCGTAGTGCCTTGTTTGGAAGTGACAGGGTAGAAAGCTGAGGCTCGGTGTTAAAGAGTTGCAGGATGTCATCTCTGACAGCTGAGGACGTCAATAAAAGAGTCAAATTCCATGGCAGACAAGGTGCGTCAAGATTAGTCAAAGCCTTCATCTATACTAGTTCTTGTGTAACTAATAATATAGTGATAAGTCCGTAACTGATTGGGAGACGAGAGCCACTTAGCCACTTTCACAGTTCATGCACAGTCTTGAAGCTAAGATGTTCTGCCGGCCACTTCACGATCAAACTTGGCAGGTATCAGAGTGCAGAACCACTCCAATGGTCATAATACAGAATCAGAAACTTACTTCAAAGCCACTTATTTATACGGGAAGTAACAATGCATACACAAGTTACTGCGTATGAGCTTACAAGCTGTCTCAGAGATGCAAGACCTTTCTTAAATGCAAATTTGTTTTTCTCGCATATTCATTTTCATGGTAAAGGTTTCGCCCTTGGATCCGTTTTGACACAGAGACAACAGGCATCTTTGAAGTGTCTAGTCATACGCGCAAGCGCTTCGGCAGCACGAGCAACGGACCTACCTGAGCCTGCGTTTGAACAAGCGGTCCTGTATCTTTCGGCCAGCGGCGGTAGGTCCCAGGACTCGACGAAACCAATAACTTCCTCATTGGTAGAGAGCAAGTCTGTGATTTTGTCTTCTGAAGACAACGAAGCACCTTCACCCGTCTGAAGCGCCAGGATTGGCCGAAGACCGCTGGACGAGAAGTAGCGCAGTGACGCCTGTCAATAGCTCAGAGCAGCTGATTAGACAGGGGCATGGAGACAACTGGCACTGGCTTATGTAGCACAGGCACGTGAATCCGGGGATTTTTAACATGACCGGAAAGTAGTGACTGAAAAGCCCTAGATTTAGAAGTTCTTTAAATACAGGAATATGAAATGTAGCAGTAGCTTTGCTTTACAAGTGCGCAAATAAACGCTGCTCAGACGGCATATCGGATGACGTCATCTGGTTTAGAATGACTCAGTGGAAAAGCTGCTGGGTTGACGGGGATGGTTAGGCTAACCTTCTTACCGGTCACAAAAGCCGAGAAGACTACTAGTCTTTTGGAAATTACAACAATCCTGCAGAAACATGTAAGACACCCGACATTGTCTTACCTGATCCGCCAGCCAGCCAATAGTCCTGGCCTCACCACTTTGTGAAGTTGGACATGGTATTAGAAACGACTTCCCTTGCACCTTCACTCGGACCCTCATGGGTGGCGCTGGCGTGGGACCTCTTGCAGACGGCCCATGTATTGGCGTAGTACCACTTAAGGATGGTCCACGCACTGGCGCAGTACTTAATGAGGACTCTGGCGCAGTACGCCCTGATAATGTCGACAAGGAAACTATTAAGTCTGAATCGGGAACACTAGCATCCACTAAGGAATGTCTAAAAGGCTCCTCGTGTGTTGCTATAGAACTTGAAGCGTCAGATCTTGTAGTGGTCACTTCTCTAGTGACGTCAAGTCTCGTCTGTCTGGGTCGTGACGTAGAAACGCTGCTCCTACTGTGAGTTCTCGGTGCTCTAGTCCCCAGACCCCCAGAGGACGAACTCCTCTTTCCCCTAGTACCCGAGCCCGCAGTTCCACTCCGCTGAAAAGTAGAGGTGACCTTGGACTGCCGTCTTCTTTTTCTTGGCGCCAGATCATCGATGAGCCAGTTACTGTCCGAATTTCCTGTATTTCTCGCTGCCTCTGAGAGTAGAGCAGGTTTGTGGGTAGACGTGGGGTTTAAACGAGAGTCCGAGGGTCCGACCCCGGCTGTTGTGTCAAAATCTGAGTCCACATCACTAGTGTGCAGAATCTCCACAACATCTTCATCCATGGACGCGTAAGTGCTGTCATTGTCACCAGATAACTGTTCACCCACATCATCACTTAACGAGTGGGCAGAGTAGAAAGGATTAGGAAGCCTACAGGCGGACTCATAGCTTGAAGAACAAGACGCTGAAGCGGCGCCTTCAATAATGTGATCAACATCCATTGGGGTAATGTCCACATTACCTAGTTCACTTGCTTGAGAGTCTTCTTCGTGAATCATTATATGGTTGGTTCTTTTCCGAGGGAGAAATTCTTCGCTATTCTCATCTGCATTGTCCTCCTCTTCGGTGGATTCCCGACCAATGCCCAGGACTTTACTTCTTTCCTCTTCACTGTCATTACAATCGGAGTCTTCCTCGTCTTGCATCCGCATCCGACGTCTCATTTCTGGATGCTGCTGCTGTTGTGGCCCAAACTTAGTTGTTTTTGCCGCCTGCCGAAGAAACTGCCCGACCTTTTTTCTCCCAATTTCTACTTCCGTGTCTTCGCCTTTTTCTTGTTCGTCATTTCTTATCGCTTTACTTACAGCGTCCAAAGCAGTCTCACCCTAACAGACAAAACAAAAACAGTTTTAAAGAACTTAAACAAACTTAAGTGTCTGCAACACGTCCCACAAGGGTTCATAGTTCATTACACTGGTTCGATACCTTCGGAGCCGAACTCTTTCACACTTTAGAGTGATCAACTTCAATTTTCAGTTTCTCACCAGAAATATATCATACAGGAAAGAGAACTTGGCGTTTGATACCTTGCTCAGGTGAGCGGCGATTAAACAAATAATTCTCAATACATCGCACTATCACTTGCAATGACGATGATAAACAGTGGCGAAGCAGCAATAATAATAATAATAATAATAATAATAATAATAATAATAATAACAATAACAATAATAATAATAATAGTAATAATAACAACAACAATAATAATAATAATAACAATAATAATAATAATAATAATAATAATAATAATAATAATAATAAGAAGAAGAAGAAGAAGAAGAAGAAGAAGAAGAAGAAGAAGAAGAAGAAGAACAACAACAACAACAACAACAACAACAACAACAACAACAACAGAGAAACGTGTTAAAAAATTGCTGGTTGAAGAACGTTCGACAAGTTGAGCCGAAGCTGTCAGACGTTGACCAACAAAACATATTGTTGATTCATCACCATTTTCTATTACGCCACTGCTACTATGATACCACTGACAACATATTATCAATACCGCTTGCAGCAGCAAGAGGAACAACAACTGAATTATAACAAGTTTCACTAACATCACTATTTCTTTGGTTAACGGCAGCTCCTCGGGAAACCAACAATTTAACGACTTCCGCATGGCCATTAATGGCTGCATCGTGCAGTGGGGTGATGCCCCGGCAGTGTGATCCTCCCGCGTCATTAACGTCTGCACCCATGTTTATCAAGACAGCTACGATACCTACACAAATTATACACAAGTATAACAGTATTGCTGCAGGGGCTGGTGTGAAACAGGCTATCAGGGTTGCTTTAAAATACTATTTTTTAAAATTTTTTTCCAAAAATTAGTTATGTTCATAACCTTGCACAGTTTAACAACTTGTCAGTTTCAATTTGGAGAGATTGTCAGCGGGTTTGGACACAAAAACCAAAGTGATGAAAGCAAATGTATACAATGTAGCTCCTTTCAACGGAATGACGGTCAATCTTAAACCGTCTGGTCCTTATAGTCTCGCCTCTTCGTCACTTAGCCTGCGAGCAGTCTCTCTGTTGGGTTCCGTGGACGCGCGGGGACTGGGGGCGGGGGAGAAGAATGAATGAATGTTTATTATTTATACACGAAAAAATTCTAACAACCATAGTTGATTTACATAGAAGCCGTGTTAAAGAATATACTACAAGGAAGTTTAAATTTAATGATAAAATCCCTCCCACCCTTTAGGCATCCAAAAGGTTGATGGCCTTAAGTTTGCTTCTAAATGATTTTAGGGATGTGGCCTTGTGTAAGCCAATAGGAAGCTTGTTCCACGTTGTGGCCCCATTGTAACTAAAGCTTTTTTTCATAAATTCTGTGTTTGGGCGTGGCAAATATACCTTAGTGGATGAGCCTCTAAGATTATACGAATTGGTTTCTGCAACAGTTTTAAACAGAGCGGTAAGACAACTTGGTGCACTAGAGTTCCTTACTTTGTACATCATCACAGCCTTTTGTTTTGCTCTTCTTTCGTTAAGCTTTTCCCAGCCCAACTGGTCCAGCAAAGATTTAGAGCGTGTATTATAGTCAGCACGAAGAATGAGTCTTGCGGCTCTGTTCTGTAATTTTTGCAACTTTTCACTAGCTGTTACCCCTATAGTATCCCAGATCTCACAGCAATAATCCAAGTGAGATTGAATGAGAGAATTATAAATGTCTATTAGGGTACTTTGGGGTACAAATGGCCTACACCTCCTTATTGCACCAAGACCAGAAGCAATATTTTTGGTGATATGTTCCAGATGCTTGTTCCATGAGAGGTGTTCATCTAGAACAATACCAATTGATTTGGTTTGTTCAACACGCCTTATTGGCATGACACCGATTTTGATTTCTGGTTTATCAACAATTGCTGCCAATCTTTGTCGTGAACCAATAAGCATGTATTCGGTCTTGGCTACATTTAGGTGCAACTTGTTTGCTAGTAGCCATTTGCTTATATTGTTTAATTCACTGTTGGCTTTTTCTTCAATATCCGAGATATCATGGCCACTTATTGTGATATGTGTATCATCAGCAAATAAGCTTGGCATTGCACTTTCAAGACAGTTTGGCAAGTCATTAATATAGACAAGAAACAGAAGTGGGCCCAAGATTGAACCTTGAGGGACACCACAAGTTATCAATTTCTTACTCGACTGTGAATTATCTACTAGGCAACTTTGTTTTTTTTCTGACGAGAAAGGCTGAAGAGAAAGGCTCTCCCTTCTCCTCCCCGCCCCCAGTCCCCGCGCGTCCACGGAACCCAAAGGAGAGCCTGCTCGCAGGCTATTCGCCACTCCGCTGCTTTGACTAAAGCATAACTTGAACTGTACACGATATTGGTCAAAGTTGCACAAAACTATGCACTCTTATCTCGTAGGCCTACCGAACACTGACTACCTTCAACAAAGGTTACCAAATTAATGTAACCAGAGTTTCACAAAGGATCCACACAAGGAATAGCTTCCAGCACTGGTTTATACCTGTGTGTCCGTGATTGCTTGCTTCATGAATGGGCTGCCATCCGCAATAGTCACGCGCATTTACACACGCTCCCTAACAATGACACGAGTTTGTAGATTGATTCCTTAGCATATATTCATGATGATTTTTAGCAGGAAGTTTGAGATGGTCACAGCAGCGAGATAGGGTTAGGTGTGGCAGAATGTTTGATTGACCTTGCACTTTCTACTACAACGAACTGGAGTACACTGAATAGCGGATGCCACTAAAACGGGGAAAGGGATCAAAGAAGACTACAGAGCTAAATTTCGTAGGTTTAGGGTTAGTTTTAGGGTTAAGGTTAGGGTTAGGGTTAGTTCATCGCTTTTGCGACTCTCAACCTCTGTTTCGAACGTCGAGTATCAATCTGGTCGCAAACTGGCCACCATCACATGGAGCGAGCGAGCGAGCGATCGAGCGAGTGAAATTTCCCATCACTCACAATAACTCGTTCAATGCTTCGCATTCACGAGTTAAAAAGGACACAAAAGCACAAAGGAGACAGAGACAGTCACCGAGACAGGCAGGAAGACACAAACACAGAAACACAAACAGAAAAGACGGGGCTGCCAGCGGCAAAGATGAGTAACTGAACTACATTATACTCAGGATCGAACACTGCACATATGCAAACCTTTTCCAACAGCTCTTTGGTAAGCTGCACATCTCCAGCAATGGCGGCTCGGTGTAGTGGAGTTTCTCCCTTTTCATTGACTTTGTTGATCTGTAAGGGATATGACAATCAGGATGAGAGTTCACAAGGCCCCCGCTGGATACCTACATGATTTATACAGGCTTCTACAACTCAAAGTGGTATAGTACACACAACAAAACATGACTCCAAATTAAGTGTGGCCAATTCCTTGGTACTTGAGGCAGACCACTGTCAGATATTTGGTTGCTCCTCAGTGGTTCTTTAATCTAGAGACGTGACCGCCATTTTACGTGGTAATCCGAGCCACGAGTAGGGAGCCAAAACACCTCAAATTTCACTTGATTGAACCCGCGCCCTTGGCGTGAAAGGCGACCGTGCTAACCGCTAGGTCACCGCGGCTCTCTTAGCATGAGGTACTCTGTTTAAATAGTTATACTACTGCAGCGGAACTGAATAAACAGCAAGGAAAACTGGTCCTTTCTACTTACAGCCTTTCTGGTAGACCTCGGTTGTCTTCGGATTGAACTGCCAGTCGTTTGGTCATCATCATCGTTATCCTCTTCATCTGACAGGAAATGTATTGAAACAGCTGTAAAACAACCACTACAAGCACGATGTTTCAATGTGGGTGGTAACACCCCAATGGTTTACAAACATCTCAAAAAGAAAACAGAATCTGCTTAAAAGAGCCAATTGGTACTTCCTTGACAAATGGTTTGAGCCCAGGAGTGTGAACAGTAGGTTGGTTGCGATCGACCTCCGGGTTAGAGTAGACTCCAGGAAGACTGTTGTTGGTGACTGACGTTTCGACTCCCAGAGCGAAAGTCATCTTCAGAGTCAAGTGAAAGGATTCGTCAGATGGCGGTAGTCGTTGAACGACCAGAGACATTAATACCGCCATCAGACGAACCCTTTTAACTTGACTCTGAATATGACTTCCGCTGAGGGAGTCGAAGCGTTAGTCACCAACAACAGTCTTCCTGGAGACTACCCTAACCCGGACGATCACAATCAGCCTACTGGTACTTCCTTGTTATCTAGCGCATAAAAACGTACAGCCACTCGAATTGATCCAGAACACAAAGACATCGCAGCCACGCTGGAGTCAGAAGAAAAAAATAGTATGTAGCTTATCCAACATGGCCGCTATGACGTCTGAAAACCAACAATATCAGATCATATCATTTTACTTCTTTGTTTGCTTGTTTAAATAATTAGTTAGCAATTTAAATTCAATTACTGTAAGGATGAATATTTATTCATCTTTTGCTGGGAGTTGGACGGGTGTTGGATATCGTTGGGTAAAAAGGATCTCAATTAAACTCTACATTATTTGTTGTATTGGTGTTCCTACAGTTTATTCACTCATTCATTCATTCACTCACTCCCTCGACCGTCAGTCCGTCTGTTCGCTCACATTGTAAGCTTTCAAGACCAGGACAGTTTTCGGGTCGGCAGCAATTTGTGGGCAAACTGTACTTTCCCCGGTTTCGCAGGTTCCTCAATTGTTATATAAAGGAAGTTATGTATTACCCGAACAGTACCTGAGTCTGGTGAGTGTAATTCAGATTCTAGCAACACTTCATCAATCTCTTCTGTTTCATCTATTATCTCGCTTTCGTTCTCTTCCTCCTCGTCTTCAATGCCAACTTCTTCTTCCAGTGACTTTACGTGGTTGCGTGATTGCACGTATTTTTCTGTTAGGCCAAAGATCTTCTGCGTATCAGCTAAACATCTGTGCACGCGCAGCTGTTGCAGAAAAGACCACAATCTCATGAGAATGCTATGTAACCTGGGGCCAATTCAATAAAGCATTGCAAGTGTATCTTACAAGTTAGACCAATTTTCTCATACGCTAAAACACACTTAAATCCAGTAACACGGCCAAATGATGTTCCAGTCATGTATTTGAGACCTATATCTGTAACCTTTTGCAGACCTTTCTCAAATTAGAGTCCGTTTAGTGGTGTTTGAATAAAGGTCCGAATCGTAAATTACACTTGAAAATGTTTATTAATTTGGTCACTGGATGACATTCTAAACTCTTACACAGATGAACCTGTATGTTTCAGTGCTTTTATCATCCTTGTCAAAAGTGTTGGTTTCTTAGAATTATCTTGTTCCAATGTTTATTGGTTAGAAACTCTCTCCTCCGCAGAGCTTTCTTTATTAATCGTTTTCTGGTTGATTTCGCGTAGGAAATGAAAAGCGCGCGGCCCCTTTCCCATCGTCCCCCGCGCGTCCTGTTTCCTCTTTCCCCTCCCCCCTCCCCTAGGAAGCCTCGGAGGAGGACAGAAGGTTAGAAATATGTTCAGGATTGCAGATGCCAGAAACGAGACCTTAGGGCGATTTTTGACTTGGGGTCTATTCGAGGAAACAATGACCATGCAAAATAAGCGTCGAATAGCTGCAACTGTCAAGCACTTTCATTCAAATTATAATCAGTTATACAAAGGAGTAAAGCAAGGCTCGAACTTGCATGTAAAATGCACGTGTAAATAATGTAATTTTTTAAACTGCATCCGGGATTGTAGTACCAAGTGCAGCTATCATACAGCTGAAGATGTGAAGAGTCAAACAGTGATGGTACTTTGTTTTAAGATTTAGTGAAAGTTTGAGCAACACTGGGATGCTAAGTTTAAGAAAACTGGGAAGAGGCAACATGAAACGGAGCTTGTATAAGACATGAAATTATCAGAAGTCCGCTGACCTGAGCACTGGGTGAAGCTGCCAGCACAGCATACTCCAGAGCTTTCAAGTACGCTTCCTCTATTCTGTCATATTCATGTTTGGCATTCTCATGGACATTGGCCACATTACACCACGTGTCACACAACTGCGAACAAAGCGAACAAAACCACTGTAAGCACTAGTATTACATGACTTCACATTATAAAATAACTATGATACTACGCGCGCTCTGATTGGCTAAATAACCGTGTCAGATGAGAGTATCTTACACGCTGACGCTATACGCGATGTTTTTTACTTGACTAACTATTTTATAAAAGAAATATATAACGTGTTCCCGTGTAATATAGCCTCATCTAAACACTTGGAAAGTTGGGAGAACACGAGAGTAGCCTAAGGAAACCACGAGGCCGCCGAGTGGTTTCCTTATGCTACTCTCGTGTTCTTCCAACTTCCCGCGTGTTTAGATGAGGCTATATTACACGGTGACGCGTTATATATTTCTTAATTCTCGAGCGCAAATAGAGGCCGAAGCAGATCCGATAGAATAAAAACGCTGGTGTATCAACAAAAGTTGATCGAGGTACTGGAACGCCGTAAGAGTAACAATAGCTGACGTTTCGAGCGTTAGCCCTTCGTCAGAGCGAATGACAAAGAACTAACGCTCCAAACGTCAGCTACTGTTACTCTCACGGCGTTCCAGTACCTCGATCAACTTTCAGTTGATATACCAGCGTTTTTATCACCACGCCGACGCAGTTAATCTAGTTCTCTAGCTGGTATCACACTCGATAGAATAAAACCGATCTCGTAAAAATATTCCACCGCATTGCACTCCTTCTTGTGTAACAGCCCCTTTGTATTGTCCTAGATCATGCCATATTTAACGAAGACAACTTTGTCCCCATAAATGTGTTAGCAACTTCATTAAACCAGCCTTCGCGCTAGGTTTTTGAGAAATACGTTGAAAAACGCGGACCTGCCATAAAAATGCGTATGACGGCCTGAAATACACTAGTAACTTTCAAGAGCTCACAAGCACAAAGCACTCCAGTTTATTCTTGACCTCTTGAACTTTGAATCGCCAGTAGAAACGCGTACGCAAACGCATCGCGTCATTAAAAATGCGTTTTCAAGAAAAAAATATGCGTAAAAAACGCACGTTTATGCGTCTAACGCAAAGGCTGTAAACTATCAATTCTTTAATCTTAGCTCTGAGCAAACTGTCAAATGACATCAACCTTACTAAACATTTTATAGCTTTAAAGAGGCAGTGTCGTGTCATGAGATGCGCATGCATGCGCGTTTGGTCGAATCTTGAAGACATTCTCCCAATGTTTTCAAGTTGGAAATTCAAGATGGTGTCCACAACGGCGGCGAACGATCGAGCGGCAGATCCACCGCCGTTGTGGACGCCATCTTGGATTTAGAACTTGAAAACATTGGGAGAATGTTTTCAAGATTCGATCAAACGCACGCGAATGCGCATCTCATGACACTGCCCCTTTAAGCTGGTGTTACACTGGTCGATTTGCAACGCCGATTTGCTCCAAATTCACGCAACGGTATTGCAAGTTTTTGAATCGTTTTCAAAAACTTGCAAAGCGTTGCAACACTGAAAACATCGCAAAAAATCGTTCGCAATGGGGTGTTACAACTGAACAATTTTTAGCGCAACATCATATCGTTGCAAATCGACCAGTGTAACATCACCTTTAAACTGCACAGAGGAACCGACAATTAACTGAATATATGGTACATTTGTGTATATTTGTACCTCTATATAGTTGCCATCCATCAGTTCCAGCTCTTCCATGTAACACTTAATAGCATCTTCAGGACACTTCAAGTCTGAATACGTCATTGCCAAGGACACACAGATTGATGAAAGCACTTTGGGAGGTTTCTCCATTGACTTGGCGAGTTTAAGCTAGTGAGGAAGAATGCACGTTAATTGTTCGTCCACTGTGGTCGTTCGGATGATAGTTGCGAGAAAGATTTTTGATGACTTCTAGTGATTCTGTTACCTGAGCGGTAGTTACATTCAGAGTCAAGTGAAGAATCTTTGTTAGAGATCACCGTATTTCCTCAATTAAACGCCCACCCTCAAATTAGCTCCCTCCATCAATTAAACGCCCCCTTTGAGCACAATATTCAAAATAAATGCCCTCCCTCCCCCCCCCCCCCCCCCCCTCAAAAAAAAAGACGTACAGATTAACAACATATTTATAAGTTATGGCTGGTAAAGGAAACGAGTTATCCAGGCTATGAAAAACGTTTTCTTTACTTCGATTTTTTTTATTTTGAATAGTTATCTCGCCCAACGAAAATACTTCAAATCACGTTTTTGTATTAATTGCCCTCCCTCGATTAAGCGCCCCCTTTGGCCACGAAATTTGAAACCAGCAGTGCTTCTTAGAAGGTCGTATTAACCTTGCACTCCCAAGATAGAAATGCAGATTCTCCCAACCTTTCAAAAGGAAAACGTATGAGTGATGTAGTGAGAATTGAGGATTTAATCAGCGTTCATGTGAGCAAGGTATCAAAAGCCAAGTTCTCCTCACTGTATAATATACTTCCAGAGCAGGTAGTGAAGGACAAAACTGCAGTTGATCACTCTTAGGCTAGTTCACACGAGTGAAGCAGCGCAAGCGACCATTCCACATGGTAAAATTTGTGAAGCAAGCGCAAGAGAATGAAACACTTTTCATTCTCTTGCGCTTGCTTTGCCGTGTGAACCAGCCTTTAGAGTGAAAAGGTTAAGGGCACGTTCTTCGATGGTTCACATTACAATTTCGGTTTGAAAGACCAGCAACTCCATCGCTGTTCCGTGCAGTTGTTTGAAACTGTTTACAACGGTAACGAAAGTAAGTCGAAGTACTCAGAGAGTCAGTAGGTCTTCTGTTGGTAGTAGACAACCTCGTTCCCAGGCTCTTTGAGGTTGGGTACTAGAGCGTTTGGTTGTGGTCTCACTATATTCACTGTAAAGCCAACTGAAGTGGAATCACGGCTCGAACAACGTTGTCAATTACTTAATAAGGCCATTAACTACACGACTGCAAAATTAAGGCAACCAATCTCCTTTCTGACCAGTCAAGAAAAACGACCAGACGCTCTAAAGCACCCCAGGGGGTTATATTGTATATATACACACGAATTCGAAGATACAGTATTAAAGCTTCTGATTATGCCAGGAGAGCCTCGCTTTAAATCTCGCTCCAGTATCCGTGCAATAAGCGAATCAGAAGAAGGTATTGCGTGATGATAGTGGGCGAGATAACGTGTACTGACCTCTGCCTTGTAACAATCCAGCGCTTTATGAAACGCCTTCACTTTACAATAAAGGTCTCCAAGATTCTCCAAAAGTTTGATCTGCTCTTCAGTGGGAAGATCTGATAAATGTTTATGCTTCCTCTGGAGTTTGATTCCCTTGATAGCTGCAAGAAAAATAGAACGAGTTCATTAAAACTCGTCAATTATTTGGTCGACGGACGGCAAAATAACAGAGACTCTGAGGCTAAGGACTTCTTCATATGAGCCCGGTTGACCTTGATCGAGCGTTTTTTGTCAACACAAAGCATAACATTCTTTTACAGCATTTCTTCTACCTGAAGCATAAAAATGGACCCTTT
Organism: Plumapathes pennacea; assembly: GCA_964036295.1. Taxonomy (NCBI): domain Eukaryota; kingdom Metazoa; phylum Cnidaria; class Anthozoa; order Antipatharia; family Myriopathidae; genus Plumapathes; species Plumapathes pennacea. The sequence continues at coordinate 15,407,411 of OZ038463.1, forward strand.
TCGGGGATGGGGGACAGCTTTACTGCTTTTGGTTGACTTCACCAACTCACCTGAAATAAGGTTTGACTTGAGACAGGAAATATCGTCTGATAATCTTGCTTTGGAGATCTTGTATGCTCCTTTGAGAGCCCTTTTACCAGCTGAAAATTCTCCCAGCCTGAGCAGTACCTGGCAGATGTGTACAGAGTTACATTTTTAACCATTTGATTACTGCAAGTAATCAACTTCAATCTGCTCTATTCATTCTCGCCGCAGAACAAAAAAATTATGCAGCGCCCTTAAATCATTCTGTTCCGTGTTTCTATTTTGATATAGCAACTGTTTGCCTGAGTCTTTTCTGGCATAAGAATAGTGGTTTCCTGGGTTAGAGAGATACATGCATCTTGCTCTTGGAAGTTTCCCCTGTGTGGGCTGTGGGGGGCTTGGGGGTGAGGTCTTCTAGCTGAAGCTTCCCAGAGTGAGATACCTCTGGAACCCAAGTAGTGATCAGCAATATCTTTCAGTTTTGAGCTGAAATAATTACATTTACAGGCAACTGTCTTAACTCAAAGGAGTGTAATAAAATGTTTTCCAAAACAAGCAGCTGTTTGAACTGTTGTAGCTATTCCTATTCCAGAATAGACCCAAACAAAAGTGGCCTTATAAACATGATCAAAATTTATTGTATGTGATCTGTCCTACTACAGTTCAGTACCTGACCAAGCTGTTCCAAAGCATCAGCCTCATCAAACTTCTTGTTGCTCTTCCTGGCAACTTGCAGAGCCTCTTCAAAATACCTCAGTGCACAAGCTATCTGACCAGCCTTTGTCGTGATTGCCCCAAGGGAGTAAAGGCACTTGTATTCAGTCTCCTTCAGTGCTTGGTCTCTGAATTGTAGACAATGATAAGAATGCTTAGGAGAAGTGGACTCAGGAGTGAGAGTGAAAACCTACAGTAGAACCACTTGCTTACAAGTCAACTGGATCTGCTGTATTGAATAATATGGAAATAAAACTGTAAACAGGATTGCCACTCAGTAAGATAAAAAATATCCCTGACTTTTCCATGACATTTCACTGACCCCCAAAAATATTTTCACTGACATTAACGACATGACTGAACATCGCGGTTGAACCCTTAACTTTAAACTTGCTTCTGATCAGTTTGTTTTGAAAGTTATCAAGTGTATGTTTCTCTTCATCTTCATCTTCCTGGGAACTTTTTGAGATGATATTGTCTTGCAAAACCAATTCCTTGCAAGATTTGGAAAAGATCTTGTCTTACGGGGTGGTGGAACTACAAAAAATCTAACAGTTAAAAAGAACATTGCAAGATCTTCCCAATCTTACTACAGGAACTGTATATAGCACAAGCTAATGTGTCATGTGGGTACTCTTGCTTTAGCCTCCCTAGATGTGCTGGTTTCAACTGATTCCGACTACAAAATATGAACCGAAGTACTGGTCAAACCCCGCTATTTCGAATTCCCACAGGACAAGCGGGGTATTGAAATAACCAAACTTGTCAAGCTAATCCAAGGGGATTCAGCTTGACTTCAAAATAATGGGGACTTCAAATTAACCAAGTTTGAAATAGTGGAGTACAACTGTACATATAATTCAAGCACACACCTTGCAATGAAGAGTGCTTTTTCCATGAATCTGCATGACCTTACTTGGTCATCTCTACTGTCATATATCAGCCCCAAGTTCAGGTACAACCTTGACCTCATTTCAAGTAATTCCTTCTCAGGAACAGAGTCTCGCAGCTTATCACAGACAGACAAACTCTTGAGGTAGGCAGCCTGGGCTTCCAGCAGGCTCTCTTCTACCTCATCTGGCTCAGTGGTACCCTCTGAGTGGAGAAACCATGTTCGGCCAATGGTGGCTAAAGCTCTTTGTTCTTCCACTAGATTCTTGGCTGATTTTGCAAGCTGTTATACCAACACATTCATTAAATAATATAATTATCTGAAAAAGATACTTGTGCATGTACATTTTATATGCAGGTTTCACAATATAAAAAGTAATAAAATTAAAATAATAAAATTATTATGATTCTGAAATACAGATCAGCCAAAGTTTGGCTGTGTCTTGCAACATTCAGTAGTCTTTTGTTTACCAAGCCTTTTTTACTTCAGAAAGTTACTGTACCTGTAGAAAATAAACTTGTGAAATTGTCTTCAACTGCAGTAGCTGCAACCATGACTCACTAGCTGATTTTTTTTTTTCTGAGCAATTTTTTTTTATTCCTGAGTTGGTGTCAGAATCTGATTGTCAACAAGGAGGTCTGGTCCCAAACTAGTGGATGCAGATTTTGTTGCACCTTGCTATTCATGCTGTAAGAATTAACTATAAACACTGTAAGAATTAACTATAAACACTGTAAGAATTAACTATAAACACTAAGAATTAACTATAAACACTGTAAGAATTAACTATAAACACTAAGAATTAACTATAAACACTAAGAATTAACTATAAACACTGTAAGAATTAACTATAAACACTGTAAGAATTAACTATAAACACTGTAAGAATTAACTATAAACACTGTAAGAATTAACTATAAACACTGTAAGTTGGACAAGACAGGAGACAGCTGTACTCACAGGCTACAAATACTGGGTGCTATTTGGACACCAAGTGAAAACATTAAGGGCCAATTTTTTAAACAAAGCCTAACTTAGACCTGGTTTATCGCTAAATTGAAATTTAGATGGATGCTGTAAAACAGGGTTAGCCAAACGTTAAATTGCATTTTCAGAATATGGATCGGAGTCGGTTTATAAGGACGATGTTTAGCTGTTGTCCGTCAAGCATGGCTATTGTTTAAATCTTGTTTAGACCAGGACTTTCTTAACCGCAGTCTAAACCTTGTTTACAAAATCGGCCCTAATTACTTTGTGTACACTCCGTAATCTTTTGTTCAGTACCTGAAGATGAAGGTTTTGGTGGAACAGAGCATCCTTGTATTTCCCTAAACCACAAAGACACTCGCCAACCTTCCTGTGGGCAATGGCTGCTCCAACTTTGTCTTGTATTGCCTCTGATAACTGCACCTCCTGTTTGTGCTCTTTGACAGCTTTCTCAAAATAACCTGGAAGGGTGGAACATTTGACTTTTTCCCTCAACAGTAAAAAAATCCTGAACACGTTAGCTGGATAGTGAGGGTCATGTGAAGTTACTCAATTTTAGACACAGATTAATGGCAAAAAAGAAAATAATGTATGGGATATATTATGTGCATTATCTAAATTCCCACATACCCTTGGCATCCCTTCTCCATCCATCACCCCTGTGGTGATACTATAGCTGGTTCATGTGGTATAGAGGCTAATTGAATGTACAGTACTATTTCTCTCTATGCCATTAAGAGGGCCTAGATGGTGTTTACTGTTAAGTTTTATGGGCCTGAATTTGTTACTGTTAAGTGTTATGAAGCTAAAAAAAATTATTGTTAAGTGTTTTGTAAAAAGATACAGTTAAGTGTTACAAGACTAGATATTAAATATAACAAGACTAGAGGGCCTATTAAATGGGGTTTACTGTTAAGTGTTATGGGCCTGAATTTTTCACTGTTAAGTGTTATGCAGACCTCCCCCCCCCCCCCCCCCCCATCTGTGCCCTCCATTAAGTTTTCTGTGTATCGTATGATGGAACTAACAATATAATATTATTATCAATATAATGTTGTTATCACTACAGGGTCAACTCTCTCGAAATGAACCGGGCTCATATGAAGAGGCCCTAAATACTACCAAATGGTCGAATTCACAGGACCAAAACTAGAAAAACACCACTCTCGGTTTTACCATGTTGCGCTAGCAGCTCTCCCGCTGCATTACACAGTTTAGCCTCTTCCGTCAGGTCGCTTTTTTCCTGAGCTTTCAGCTTTCGTCTCTGTAGGACTGTGAAAAAGATAGCAGCAGAGAATGTCACTTCGGTTTGTCCTGAAAAAATCGAACTGGTACTCAAAAGGATAGCTTACGCTTTAAGTCTCTCTCAAGACTGGTTGCCATTTGACAAAGATATCAGCGGACAAAACCAACATTTGTTTTTGAAGCACCTTCCTTCGAAAATGGCGGGTTCTCCCTATCAGCCTCGCTCCAAAAGTACAATTGTTTACATACTAGGGGAGGGGTGTGGAAGCAACAAAAAAAATTTGATTGCTAAATGTAACTCATATATCGCTTTGGTTCTTTCTAATTTTGCATGGAGAGATAAAAAAGTAAATATATCTGGCGTTAAAACTTCTTTACTTACTGGTATCCCAAAACCTTTGCGAATGAAAATGCGAGGACGTCCGTGAGCTGTCGTGTTTAGTCGTTTTCTGCCGAAAATGTCCGACAGTGTTCGGGACCCAGTGTCGACCCAGTGTACCTTTCAGGCGGCGGAGTTGTTGTGATGTTCTTCGACTGAAGAGGTGTATGAAGTGCGAGTGATTTACCAGAAAGCGCCCAGGCCCGAAGGCCAATTTGTAAGTGCATCAGCAGGATCGAATTCTTTTAATCGAAAAAACTATTCGGGGCAAGGTAGTGAGTCTTTGATCACAGCGATATAGCACCCGAGAAAAAAGAAATATGGCCTCAGTGTTGAAAAAACTCGTTCGCCGAGACACACGAAACGGCGAAAGTAACGGACGAAAGGGATCAAAGGCGAAAGAGGAAAACGAGTTAAGTAAAGACACGAAAAAAGAAACGGCGTCTTCGTCCGAAGAGCGCGCTTCCCAAGCGGTGGAAGAGAAAGGAGTCGAAAAACCGCAAAGTGATAGCGCAAGTTGCTCTGTCGCGGAGATGACGTCTTCCCACGTTCAGCGCGTTCGAACCAAAAGGCTCATGAAGGAATTTCACGACGTCACGAAGAAATGTGACCACAAGGTTTTCACAGCAGAACTTGTGGAAGATAATTTATTTGAATGGAATATCAAATTGCATCGAATCGACAGTGATAGCTTGTTACACCGTGACATGGTCGAGACGGGAACAAAATTCCTCTTGCTAAATGTCTCTTTCCCAGATAATTTCCCATTTGCCCCGCCGTTCGTCAGAGTACTGGCTCCCAGGATAGAAGGCGGATTTGTGTTGGATGGTGGTGCCATTTGTATGGAACTCTTGACGCCGAAAGGATGGAGTAGTGCGTACACAGTGGAGGCGATAATATTACAATTTTCCGCGGCTGTCGTGAAAGGACAAGGCCGAATCGACCGCAGCACCAAGAAAACGTTTTCTAAGAAAGATGCAGAGGCTGCTTATAAACGCCTTGTAAAAACCCACGAAAAATATGGTTGGGTTACACCACCTAAATCGGAGGGTTAGATAACCTGTCTATTTAGATAGTTTCAATTTATTTAATGCACCTGAACAAATCTGCTGTTTATGTTTTCAGGTTTGGCTTTCGTGCCATTAATTTAAGAATGATAGAGTAATATTGAATTGGAAAGGGGCAAGGCATCGTTTTTGGGACCACCAACACCCCCACCCATCCCCCAATGGAAAACCAAGTTTCAGCCAGTGATCAATAATAAGATAATTTGTCAGGGCACTATCTTCATGTAAGAGTAGATGGCAGTTTCCAATGGGGATGAAGTGGGAAGTGTAGGGTTGTCAATAATGCTATTAATCAATACCAACCTCAAATTTCCCACCTAATCTTATCTTTGGGGGGATGAAAATGCTTTGTGTGGATTTGATCAGAAACTATAAAAATATTGTGTACCATAGTTCTACTGATAATTTATGTTCATGTTATGGAGAAAGCTTGCATTGAGTTCAATGTCAGCACTGTGTTGTAATATTGGTACATTTAAATTCATTATCATATTTTTAGCAGAGGCTGATACAGTGGGTATGACAATAGAACCAGTACACCATAGTCTCGGAAGAATATTGTTATGAATCACAGAAATAAATTTACCAATTTGCAATACTTTCACATATTTTCACTGGAGCACAGAACTCATAAAGAGGCCTGCAAGAGTGTACAAAATACAAAAATCCTGAAGTGCCATTCCAGACAACAAAATAATGTCTTTGAAAATTATCATCATTTTTTACATTTTTCCCCAATAGTAGGATGCATTTTATTTATTTATGGTAGACATACAGTAATATCATCACAATACTATTTTCATTTTCTGCCAGCAAAAACTTTCTTTAGAACTGCAATATTTTACTTTTACATCTGTGGTTTGGTAATACTGGTTGGTAAGGTTTTCTTCCAGTCTCTGTGATTACTTATAGTTTTGGTCCGTCAAAAGTAAATCAAGAACTGGGTCAAACGTTGTTCAAGGCACGATAACAGTAGGTTTTTGTAATCTGAGTTTGAGCCTGAAAACGAGAAGTTTTGATCACAACTTGGCTCTTTGAACAAACCCTTAGAGTTGGTTGGGGGAAAGACTTCAGTCTGATCCTGGATAGCTTACTCAGGTTTTGAACATCAAGGTACTAGACCCTGATTTGCCATCTAAATTCAGTAGTTTCACACAGTTTTAGTAAACATTAATTGCACATGTTTTATATGAGTTGCTTCTGTCTTATGGATGAAGGAAATATTCATTTGTAACCACGAGCATAATGTCAATGCAAACTAGTTACGAGATAATTTTAGAGTCGAAGGTAGTCTTCTTGTCTAGCCAACCAAATGTAGTTGAGTATGGACAAAATGGCAGGAGATATCTTGCTATGGTTGGAACTCATCATACCACAGGCGGCCCAAGCTGATTGACTGTGTGACGTCACGGTTGGGTTTTATAAGAAAATGTATGGGAGATTTTAGTCGATTGATAACTTGAAAAATATTGCGAGAATAGAGCTTAGACTTGCTAACCTTGTTGTGGTGGTGGTTTTCTTGCTGCTGTAGCGATTTCAGTGTGTTTAGAGGAAAAATTCAGCGAAACATGCTGAAATCGCTACAGCAGCAAGAAAACCACCACCACAACAAGGTTAGCAAGTCTAAAAATCTATTCTCGCAAAATTTTTCGAGTTATCAATCGACTAAAATCTCCCATACATTTTCTTATAAAACCCAACCATGATGTCACACAGTCAATCAGCTTGGGCCACCTGTGATCATACTAGCAATTCTCCTAACCGTACTCAGTATGTTTGAAGAAGGTTTAGAGAAGCAGGCATTTGAATATTTTAAAGGAAGGACCCAACTCATAAATATGTGTAATATTGTTTTAAGGAGTAAATTTGCAAGCTATAGGGCCTAAACGATCCCCCAATTCTGGCTCTTAAAAAGCCCTTGCTTCTTGGAGCTTATAATATTCATGATAAACCCAATTCACTTCAGTCTTTTTTTTCTCTCCAACCACACTATGTATGTCTTTAGGAGTAGTGAGAGAATTGAAGTTTGAAAAGAGGAAGGATTTCAGTTTTAAATATGTCAAGCCTTGGGTGCAAAGTTGACAAATGTGTAAATAAACAAACCAAGCCTTATGGTGAAGAATTCATGCTGGAATAGTTGTTTGTGTTTATAAAATAACTATGATACTACGCACACCCTGATTGGCTAAATAACAGTGTTAAATGAGAGTATATTACACACTGACGTGATACGCAATGTTTTTTACTTGGCTAATAATTAGCTAATATTATTGTTTAGTATATACTACACAAGTGAATAGTGCTTTTCGCGCGCTCTGATTGGCTCCTCAATCTCGGCATATCAAGTACTATTCACCTCCCGGCGGCTTCCAGTAAAACAAAATGGCGCGCGAGCCCAATTTTTGCTCATTTTTGCCAGAAATAAAATAGCTATTTGGGAGTTGGCTATTAAACTTGTGTGGTATATACTAAACAATAATATTAGCTAATTATTAGCCAAGTAAAAAACATTGCGTATCACGTCAGTGTGTAATATACTCTCATTTAACACGGTTATTATTATTAGCCTCAGTGTCGGTGAATAGCGGTGGATATTTACCTCGCCGAAACGGCTCGGTAAATATCCACCTCTATTCACCTCCACTTCGGCGAATAATTGTTAAATAACATGTTCCTGTGTAATATTTTTTTATAGCCTCATCTAAACACTTGGGAAGTTGGGAAAACACTTGAGTAGCTCCAGAAACCACTCGGTGGACTCGTGGTTTCTGTACGCTACTCTCGTGTTCTCCCAACTTCCCGCGTGTTTAGATGAGGCTATATTACATGGTGACACATATATTTCTCAATTCATGCTTTTTTTTTTTCTTTTTTTTTTTTTTCAGCATTGATGAGCTTCCTGTATAATTGGGAGTAGGCCCCAATGATTCTGCAGAAATATGTTCTTGACATTACTTCTGAGAAAGACCAAGCTATTAATTGTTCTGCAAAAATATTTTATTGTTCCTGCCATCCAACATGGCTGCTGTGCAAACCCTAACTTTTACCATGTATCAAGTCTTAGTTTTAAGTTTCTTTACTAGTACTGTAATCAAGTCTTGAGATCTTCAAGTGTTATGTGAACTGCACTGTTGTCATTTCTGTAGTTCAGCACAATGACTGCTGACTTAAAAATAAGGTGATCACACAGTCGTGACTGCATCTCCATGGTGTCACCCCCACTATTACTGGTAGTTTAATATTGGTGGCTTATCAGCATGTCAGATGAACAAGCTTCTATCTTTTACATAATTCCAGGCTGTTTAACATTACGGCCTGACTAATATCTCCAGAATCTACAAATGATTCATTGGTTTCTCCATCTGCAGTTTTATCTGTTCCATGTGGCTGTGATTTGAAAGCTACACTAGGCAGTACAGATACATCATGTGTTGCCGCTGGAGAGTTCAGCTGCAGAGGAAATTGATTGAAGTATTCAGGATCATTTTGTCTTCTTTGAAAGAATGATGACACAAGGCTGCTGCGTGAGATTTTTGGCTCAAGTGCTAGTAATTCCTTCACATAGGTCTCAATTTCAGGCTGTCTTTCTTGGGCAAGGGTGAGGTCACTTTTCTTGAATATTTTCCTTCCTGCAGAAACAATTCTCACATAAAGTTTATACACACTCAGAATTAACACTAAATTCCACACAAAAAAGGTTATAAAATGCTATTTATCGTCATGTCGTCATGGTGATTTCATGACCCACAAAAATATATCTCAGCCTTATGAACTGCAGATGATTGTGAAAGTGACTTACTGCTGTAAATAACATGTTGGCTCACACTTTTAGCACAAACTTGCATTAAAACGGGATGCCCCTCCCTCAACACCCACCCCACCCTACCCCTCTCCCACTTGAAACGTGTTTAAGAGGCCGGGGAAAATGGTGGGTTTGCCGGAATGCTAGGAATCCCAACACCCACATTTCAGTTGCAGTATGGACATTTCTTGGAATGTTCCCTATAGGATGGGGAGGGGGTGGGGGATTGCGGTATAAAATGGATTGTACACACAACATACAATCTTGGTTTTGGTGGCTTGTGTGACTTTGTCACCGAGACGTAATTACAGTAATGTTTTTATTTAGGTCCTCACAAAGTCAATAAACTTTCTATATTTTTTTGCCGGTCCCCCTTTCAAGGGCTTTAACCCCGTGCTTTGGCCGCGCCACTAAAATGTGACGGCGGCAACTGTGCAGTAAAAACGTATAAATATACCCTGCCTCATTTATCCCACCTGGAAGGAAAGGAATGCTTCGAATTGATCCTCTCACATTCCCAGATTCCTCAGGAAAAGCGTCAAGAAGCCGGCATTGCAGCTCGAAAAATTCGCTGTAACTCCTCCACACAACACTGGACGATCCATCAGACCATTCGAGATCCAGAACAAAGACATACTGTTTCAACTTCCGTCTGTTGGTGTTTAGCCTTTCTTTTATGGCAGTGAGTTCGGCCGTACGGACGAAATTCATGACCCAAATAGAGTGCGTCTCGGCGAGTCAGTGTAGCGGTCTGCGGCTCAAAAATCTGAACGGAAATGCGTCACAAGTCTGTCTGGCATTAACCGAGTTTACATTTTTTTAAAAAATCGGTTTAAAAACCGGTAAATGCCTTCAGTTCTTCGGGAAATGGAAAGTTTGCACTTCTTCAAGTCAGCGCAGTCAGCGTAGTGGAAAATTGTCCCACTTTGTGTTAAATCTTGCGAACTTCCGGTCACTATTTTTTCAATCGTTTTTATTGTCCATTGACGTCATCAGGTACATGTTTACCGAGTTCCACCCTTTCAATTTGAGTATTACACTTGCAAATGGACTCATGCTGTAGGAGATCTTGATAACTTTTCTATGTTTTTGAGAATGCAATGTGAGCAGCGCGATTATCTGTGATAAAATGGTCACCAAAAAGTTCCCAACCCATTGATGTACTGCCGACAATAAGGTATGCAAGCAAAATCCAATTTGCCTCTTTCCTTCTGGCTGTTTCCACAAAATAATAAGTTGGAAAAGCCAAAAACCGGAAGTACTTTTAACGGGAAATGTGGAATCGCCCTCATGACCTTTCCAAATATGGTAATGGAGGAGTGGGTCTCATAGTCATTCAGCTGTTTTCCATAATCCTGTTGGACGTTTTGTTGTCCTGAGCTCTCATCAGTTGCCAGTCTTTCTGTGGTGCTTTTTATTTGCTCGCGAAGTGGAACCTTAATATTTTAGGGTGCTATGTAAGGTGCCAAAAGAAAGTGTCTGAGCTGTGATCGCAAACAAGTCAGCGTGAAAATGGCCGACCATTTAGAACTCGTCGCTGAAATTCCCAAAGTGGAAAAAATGTCGGTCCAGATTCGACTAGAACACGCAAAGAAACGACGATCACAGCAGTTAAAGAGATACGAGAGGGATAAAGACAAGGAATGGGATCTGCCTAGCAAGAAGGGGCCACTGATCAAGTTCCAACCAAGAATAGTTTTGCTCGAGGCAACCTCACGAGGCGACATTGAAGAAGGCAAGAGCTATATTGCGCATCTTTGTCACTTTGACTGCGGACAGCTCCCTTATTTTCACATTTTTCTCGATTTGCAGTGAGAAAAATGCTGGACAGCGGAGTCGATCCCAACATGGCCAACAATGACGGCCTGACAGCCCTTCACCAGGTATTAAATTTATGGAAAATTGATTCTTAATTTGTCTTTTTGTGTTTAGTTTTATAGCGTTGCAGCCTGTGATTACTGTACACTCCTATTTTCATTGTCGATCGTGCTTCAGGGCTGTGTAATGTTTGGAATCTCATCAATTCAGTTGCTTTGGGCTTGTTTTGGATGAAACTTTCACCGGCCGGTGTCTGTGAAGAACACGATTGTGATGTCTGGCTAGTTTGTTGACAATTGCGTGGTTGGAACTTATTAGTAGTTTGACTAACCGCACTAATCCCTTGTAAAATCTCTTCAGCCATTAGAGTTCGGATTCACTGAATAATAACTCAATTTTCGCGTTCTGACGTGAATGTGTTCGTGCGCGCGCGCGCGCTTCGGTTTTGAAACATTATTCCCAGTGAGTCGCTTGAAAAATGTAGAACGTGTTGAAGTAAAATGCAGACTGCCATTTTGGGTTAGAGAATGTTAGTTTTTATAAGAATGCCAAGTGCATCCGTAAAATAAATGTTTATTCTCAAATTTGTGTACCCGTACAGTAATTATGACGAGAAATTCTAATGTTATGAAACAAAAATGTATTTCCCTAAAATCATTTGAGCTTCTTTGATTAACTACAGAAAATAAGTGAATACAATATCTCTATGAAATAAGATGAATACAATATCTCTGTTAAACTTCCAGACATTAGTTTGAGATCATCCAAAAAAAGTCTCTTGGAACCAGCTATTTAAAAACGTGACATGAAGATTGAAAGTTTCTTGTTTGCAATTGGGCTGTTAAGTAAAGCAAACATAACAGGTAATAATTAACAACTAGCATTATCTTTTTCAAATCCTGGAATCTTGTATGAAGGCCGGAATGTCTGCATCTAAAACGTTTTATGCACCCACCCAGATAAGATTATCTTGTTTGTTGTGGTGGTCTTCTGATCTTCCATGTTGTCATACCACGCTTCCATATTTAAAGATAAGTGCAATGTTTTTAGAGATAATTTAAAATGAAAAATGGCTTGTGTAAACAATGAACTAAGCTTGAATCATGACAGCATTTGAAGTATGAGCTGTGAGTGTGAGTGACTATATTGAAACATTCAGGAACTTTTACTTATGTCTATAGTTTCACATTACAAGAAATATGGCTGCCTGTGGTAGCTTTACACATGTCTGGAAACACTCCCATACTTGAGTAAAGTTTCATGTTACATTAAGATTATTTCTGCTGGTTTGTTGGTCCATTTTCTTGTGTAGTCTGCCTATATTTCAGTCCAATCTCTTTGTCTGAATGGTGTAATCTGTCTGTCTGCCTGCAACACCATACCCCAGTTCTTTGCTCACCCATGCGGTATAGATTTTAACTCAGGGATCAACTTCAGTTTTCTCCTTCAGTCTCTCATCAGATACAGCTGTATGCTGCAGAGAACTTAATTGGTTGATGATAGATCATTTATCACAACAATTCACTCACATTTTGTAATTCTCAAATGGTTGTGACTATAATATTTACAGCATTAATTAAGTCTGTTAACTTGGTAGCTTCATGCATGTTTGATGAGAAGTTTTAAATATCTCATTATATGGTCTGAGAAATTTAAAACTTGTTTAGAACGATATGTGGTATATCTCACTATTCCATTGCCCGGATACTGTATATATTCTGCACTACCTGTCAGGAAAGTCTGGTACTCCTGCCCATGGCACTTATGCAGACGTGGCCTGGGGGGGAGGGGGGGGGGTACTCCCATATATTTCCTATATAGGGATGTTCCGTCCGATAGGGTATCATTTTCAAGGTCTTCTGTCTTAAACAGGGTATCAAATTTTACATTTTCGTGTCTTAAACAGGGTTATTTTTCGAAGATTTTCTCCTCTTCCCCTCCCATCTCAACCACATTTTTGCTCTCGCCATTTTCACATGATTTCTTCGTATGCTCCAGTGGAAACGCATGCAACGCAGGTTAACTTATCTAAAGTTAGTCTTGAACAGGGTATCAAATTAGAGCACTTTGTCTTAAACAGAGTAGCAAAATTTCCATTTTTGTGTCTTGAATAGGGTTAGGGTTTTATAGAGTCAGCAGAACCCTCCTACCCAAATTCCTATTGAGTACCCCCCCCCCCCCCCCCCCCCCCCCCCCCCCCGGGGGACGTAGCTTACCTTGCACATAGATGATTATGACCCCTATTATTTTTTCTCTCCAAGATCATATGTATGAGTGAAATGAAAAGGATTGAAGCATGTGGCTGAGTGAAGCTTTCTCTAGTAAATTAATCTGTGGTGTGATTTTCATTGTGTATAATGGCTTAACATGTATTAATGACTGTTATTGTCTGTTTGTAATTCCCATTCAGGCTTGCATTGATGATTGCGAGGAGTTGGTCAACCTGTTTTTGGAATTTGGAGCAAGTGTTGATGCTACTGACAGAGAGCTGTGGACACCTCTTCATGCTGCTGCAGCCTGCGGCAATCAGGACATCATAGAGTGCTTGATAGACCATGGTGCAAATGTTGTAGCAATTAATGCTGATGACAACTTGCCAATAGACCTTGTTGAAGAAGACGACGAACTCGCAGATTTCTTGCAGCAGGAAATGGATAATCGTGGTATGTGCCATGTATAGCAATCAAATCCAACATTTTTATGATCCTGTCTTGTTAATATTATTTTCAAACCCACTTTTAAAATTATTACACAGTGATGAGCCCAGACCCATCTACCCTTTTCTCTTTTTCAGTCCACTTCAGATGTTTCAACCAAACTGTTCACATGGCAATAAAGTGTGATGTCACAGTTTTGCAGCATTTTACATTCAACCTTTAAAATCAGATGCTGCAAGAACATGGAGTGTTAGCATGGTTCTTAATTATCAAAGAAACCAGTACTATTCAAAATGAGAGAGCTTAATTTAGTATGGAGCAATTTTGAAACTTAAAAGCCCATATCTCAGCTGTTTAATGCACTGAAGAGCATTTATTTTTTGTGAGAACTCAGTTTTTAGATGAATGTAGGTAATTCCCAACAATCAAATGAAGTCCATTATTTTCAGCAAAATAGTTTGTGGTGTCATCACTTTGCCCTCTACAGTATATTTTGCCACGTGTATTGACGTTGTCCCTCTGTCTTCCTTAGGTTTCAGTGAGGCTAAGATCGATGAGTTGATGAAAGAACGTGAGGCAATAATGTTGGCAGATCTCAAGGATGCTGTAAAAAAGAAGCAAGATTTGGATGTCAGGCTGGAACAAGGAGCAACACCTGTGAGTATAGACTTCACATTTCAATAATAACTAAAATTACATGGACATGTTATTAAATAATTTATGTAGTGTGTTTTCCCTATTTTTATTCTTATGGGGGGCATTCCTATATATGGGCTATGCAAGGATGTGCCACTCAACAGGGTATACTTTTCGCCTCTCTAACTCTTGAACAAGGTATACAAATCACTGTTTCCCTCTGGAACAGGGTATATTTTTCGTTCACTCTGGTTCTGGAACAGGGTAGATATTTCTTCCTGCCAGAATTCTTGATGATTCATAGTTCAGTATGCTGCTGCAAAACAGCTCTGAACTGTTGCTTTAAAGCATGAAATGCCACATGTATATTCAAGCATGCTGTTTCCGATTGTGGAGTCCCCTCTAGTCTGGAACAGGGTATCCCATTTTGTCTGGAACAGGGTAGCAAAATTGCCTTTCTTTACTCTGGAACAGGATCAGGATCAAAGGGACTCGGCGGCACACCCCCATAATGAGTTTAAGGGAGTGCCCCCCCTCCCCCAGCGTGAGGCATACTTGCTTATAAGATTGACAGGTTATACAAGGAATGAAATTTTACAGACATTTACAGTTCTTGATTATCTTTTCCCTAGCTTCACATAGCAGCAGCTAATGGCTATATTGATGTGGTGGAGTTTCTCCTTGAGAATGGAGCGAGTGTTGACATTGAGGACAATGATGGATGGCAGCCCATTCATGCTGCAGCTTGTTGGGGAACTGTAAGTACACCATCTTTTTTTTTTTTTTTTTTTTCAGAATTTGACTGGCTGTCTCAGTGATAAAAAAAAATAGCAGCCATCTGGTTACCAAGAACATCTAAAAGCTCTACTGTTTTTCTCCCAAAATTAATAGCTGTAACATTAAATTTAAAATTCATAAAATCTGCCTAAAAAAGCTAGTTTTATACCTTGAACTGTTAATGGTATCA
Organism: Plumapathes pennacea; assembly: GCA_964036295.1. Lineage (NCBI taxonomy): Eukaryota > Metazoa > Cnidaria > Anthozoa > Antipatharia > Myriopathidae > Plumapathes > Plumapathes pennacea. The sequence goes on from OZ038463.1 coordinate 15,422,599, forward strand.
ATTCACTTGTTCTTGTTTTGTAGGAGGAGATTATAGAGATTCTTGTTGAAAATGGAGCTGACCTGGAATGCCAGACTGTTCACGGAGAATCCCCACTAGGTGAGTTTGTGTCCATGACATGAATGGCTGACGTACATGTATTGTGAAAGCTGTGACCTACAGTTCTAAAACCAGCATTCATTACACACGCCATGCCAACCGATAATATATTGAACAAAATAATGATTCAGGTATTTTATTAGAAAAAGAAAAAAAACTAAATAACTCGTGCTCTGATTGACTCCCAACCAAGTTTGCATGAGGCTATGTGTTGTATTGATCTGAGGTTTCTCAGTAGCACATTTATTCTTAAAAGAAATATAAAATGCACATCGTGTTTACATAGCCTGAGGAAAACACTCAAGCGAGTTTGGCCGGGGGAACTTTAAAGTTTGTGTGAACCTGAGCTGCCGCGGCGAGGTTTCTCCCAAACTCCCTGTCATGTTTGCATCAGGCTACAGTATGTAAACATAGCACACATTGTATATATTTCTTAAATATTATATTACATTTAGCTATTAATAGTGTTCATAATATTATTATACATTGCATGGGGATTCCTTTATGCCAACCTTTTAACCTCAATTAGAGCTCGGTACCTTTCACTCCTGTCTTCTGATGTGACTTTACTTGCAAGCCATGGTTTTTTGTTTGATCTCTGTCGCCAGAGCTTTGTGAGGATGAGGTTCTGCATCAGTTCCTGGAAGAACTCAGAAGCAAAGTAAAAACCAATAAGTTTAAAGTGAAACAGTCAATGGCGGAGAAAAGAAAACGAAGCAATTCCAGATCGTAAGTAACAATAGAATGGAACAATGGAACCTAAAGTATTGATCTATTTATAGCCTAAGAATCTATTTGAAGCCTTTAGTATCCTAATGTATAATATTACACTGAACAACATAAATAAGTATAGTGGAAAATATCACTTATCGATAAGTACTGACTAATACAGTTTATACTTGTATTGCCTATAGTTCACTAAAATATTTTTATAAAATTGTTTTTTTTAAAGAAAGTAATCTGTTCAAAATAATAATATTATACTGTAAGTTCTAATACACCCTCAAAAAAATAAACTTTCATTAGCACAGTTGATAAGGCATTCATGGTGTACATGTACAGGTAACTACACCCTGTAGCTTGTGAGCAGCCATATTATCAGATCATAAGATATACTGATGATTATAGGAAGCATACAGTTTGTGTAATTTTTTTGCTGTTTGGCCAAAGGCCTTACACAAGTCTATTTTTGATAGGTTGTCAGTGAAAAGAAGCAGCTTGAAGGAAAAGATTTCCATTAGCCAGAGCGAAGCTAAGGCAGAGGCCATTCTGCGGCAGCACCCTCAACTGGCTTTCCTTATCCCTGTGAGTGTAAGAGTTATTTTAATATTATTTTAATTTATTAATGTTTTCCATCGTTGTAGTGGTGGTAGTGTTGTGTTGTAATATCATGTAGCTGTGACACTGTACAAGTTCTAGTGAGAATACAGAGTTAAACCATTGATATATTATACACTGTATGTCCTTGTGTTAGCAAAAATACCTCCCCAAAAACACAGTGGAACCCCAGTGTAATGATGTGCCAAACTGGTAAAACTACATCTTTATGATAGGAGTTGTTTGATACTGGGTTCTGTTCAATACATTTTACTGTAACATTGGCCGCACTGAGCTGAAAAAATGTTGATTGTTATACTGGGAACATTGTTAAATCGAGGATTGTTATATCAGGTTCCACTGTAAACCCACAGGTTTACAATAATAACTGGTACAGCAGTGGCCCATGCCATGCAAGCCAAATGGGCATGTCATTTTTAGTCTTGATGTTTTTTTATCCAAAACACCTTCCCAAATAATCAGCATTCAAATTTCTGTCAGGCTTTCTTTTTAGCCTAATTCTTAAAGTAACAATGTTTAGATATTGGCCAGCATATTGATAAGACTCCTACATTGTTGAGAAGACAATGTTCAGCGCTCAACATTAACGGTTGCCCGCTTTCCCGGGGCAACCAAAACTTTTGATTGGGCAGGTAAATTCTGGGCTGGGCAACTAGAAATAATATTATGAAACTTTCTATTGCTTGAAGTCAATCTACAGTCTGAAGGGCAACCAACCTAAAACCTTAATGTCGAGCACTGATGGTGGACTCATTTGGCCACCCCTAAAGCAATCATCCAATATTGAAGATTGGATGACACTGGACGATGTTGTACTCATTTGGTCGTTTTGTGTTTCAACTGGTTCTAAAAACTATTTGCCTTTTCTATCAGGATGATCTGAAGCCAAAATCATTGGACATGTCAACAGAAGGTGAAGAAGTTTTTCAACCTCAGGAAATGGGTCCACCAAGTACGACAGGACAGATCACAGTTAACATGCCCACCGATGAAGGAAATGGACAGCGCAACCCCAAGACAGTAGTAACAGTAAACAACAGCAAGGAATATAGAACTGAAGAAGAGCAGAGTAAGACTTCAGTAAAGAATAGTTACAACATCAAAGTGAGCCTTGAAAAACTTAATCACACTGTTGAAGTAGACAAAGAGAAAAGTCCATCATTGCAAGAGAAAAAGAAAAGGGAAATGCCGGACAGAAGTAGGCCTGATAGCAATAGACCATTGTATCCTGAATGCATTCCACCACGATTTCTACAAGATCAAACAAATGGTGGTAATCAAAGCACAGACGACACACCTCCATCAGCATTGGAAAGAAAAAGGATCCTACCACAGGCCCCTCAAGCACGGGTGGTTGAACCTCGTAGAAGCCCACTAGAAGACAGGCAAGCGATACCCCCAGTGGCACGAACAAGGACAGTACTACCAGCAGGGACAAGCCACAAGAGTGAGCCAGAAAGCAATGGTTTCAACACCAAACAGCTTGTGCAGGATGTCACCAAGGTTAGGAAAGCCCCAGCACCCAAACCCATGCCTCAACAGAATCCCCAGCCAGCTGCATTGCCACCTCAGTCTACAAAAAACCGTGCTGCTCCTCCGGTGCCAGTTCCACGCTCCTCTGGCAGTACAAGTGGGAGGGTGGGTTTGAGTGATTTAGCCAAAGATACCTCCGGCTATCCTGAGTCATTCCAGAAGAGACGGTCAAGGGGATCACGTGAGATCACAGAAGAGGAGTTCAACAGGGTGCAGAGAGCAGGTATAGTTGGTTTTAGTGTGGTTACCCATAATGATGGCTATGTAACTTTTTAATGTGTTCACTTGCAATTTTGACATATTGTTAGGTACATACAACAAATTAAATACAGTATTCTGCTCGTAATCAAAATCAATAATACCCATTCTGACCCTTCATCTACTGCACAGACTAAGGAAATACATAAGATGTAAGTGCTCTCACTACCTGGTGAATTCAGTAAACAAAAGAAGATTTGCATGTTATTTTTTGTCACTGATAATACTAAGAATTTAATTTGCCAAAAGGCTGTTTATTTTTTTAGACAACATAATATTATTGATAGTAGTAGTAATAGTAATAATAATAATAATAATAATAATAATAATAATAATAATAATAATAATAATAATAATAATAATAATAATAATAATAATAATAATAATAATAATAATAATAATAATAATAATAATAATAATAATAATAATAATAATAATAATAATAATAATATGCCAGCAATGAAAAATGCTGTAGAGAACTGGAAGAAGAATTCAAAAATAAATTTGACCAAAACCGCAAGTAGTACCAACAAGTTAAGAAAGGCATGTTTTCTTTAAGCACGTATTTAGTTTGAATGCAGCCCAGGCTGGAGTATCATGGCCTCTGATGAATATGTAGATGTTGAACATAAGCTGTGCATGACATGAGTAATGAAGTCACTGATAGACTTTTTTTCAGTGCGACTCTGGAAGGTCTCCTTCCGGTTCAAAGATTTGGCATTCGGTGAAGGATTTTAAATTCTCCCAAATCGAGTGTCTAAGTTTATAATTTTCATCCTCTGCCCCTTGTAAATGAGGGTTTTCAAAACTTAGACTAAATCAAATATGTGGTTCAGCAAAAGAGGAGGCCCATAGAAATGCATGCGAACTTCCACATACCTAAAATTGAGCAATTTTTACAATGTGGCCTTGAGCCAGTTCTATTAAATACCCACTTTTTACAAATTTGCGAGCTTACAGCTGCCTTGCTGCTTTGATTACAAACTAATATTGGGGAACCATTGCCTGCTGGTAAGTAGGACTTTGTATGACATTGATATTCAATTACTAAATTAATTATGTGCACAACGTACAACATAAATTCTACCTAAATTCTAATTAAACTATTTGGATTTAAAATAATCATTACAAATACATAATATTACAGTATGCAACAATATCATCACACTGTACTGTACATTTCAAAATATTACCTGAGACCAAAATGATTGAATTATGCATCTCTGTTCACCATGCAGCAAAAGAACAAAAGGAATATTGGGCTACATCTCTCACAGACGTGAAGCTATCAGCAGAAACAGGAACTGCCAAATTCTCATCCAGCAGATCCGCACCCCAACAAGCTGGGCAGGACCCCTCATCTGCAACTGCAACGCTAATTGTCGACAGCAGTAGCACAACAGATATAAAAAGATCCTTACCCTCAAACTCAATGCAGCCTAATCAAAACAAGGCTGTCAAAACTAATGCAGATTTGCCTGTACAAAAGATACCAGTCCAAGACGATGTTGAGGTGGAGCGGCACAAGAAAAGCTGTTGTGTGTTGATGTAAGAAACTCAGCCCTTCAAATGTGAAGATGGATTAATGGTAGGATTCTGTTTGGGGGATTAGGTTTTTGCTTCTACAGTATAGCCAGTGAACACAGCAGACCCAAAAATTTAAGTCCTTGAATCTTTGCAAATAAAGAACATGTATTCATAATCAGCGCTCGACATTAACGGTTGCCTGCTTGCCTGGGGCAACCAAAACTTTTGGTCGGGCAGGTAAATTCTGGGCCGGGCAACTAGAAATTATGAAACTTTCTATTGCTTGAAGTCAATCTACAGTCTGAAGGGCAACCAACCTAAAACCTTAATGTTGAGCACTGATAATAATAATAATTATTATGCTTTTCAAGGAATGTTCAAGAACTTTTACATACTAGTTAACAGTGTATGAAATTTTGAAGCACTTTTTAAATTATGATCTACTACTTGTACTGCATGTTGGTGTCACAGAAAATGTAGAAGCCAGACTTAAATCTGATCAACCAAACATCCTTTAACAAGTTAGTAGTTTTTTACTGTGGGTACTTAAAAGTTTACACCTTTTTATGGCAGAGAAACAGAAAGCTAACATTACACTGAGTAATAATGTAAAAAAGGAGTGTTGGAACTGTCCACATGGGAAGGGATGACCAAGGGAAAATAGTATGCAGTAATAGTATTATTACTGGTTATAGTGCCAGATACATTTAGGGGCAGGGTAGAGTAAGGAATAAATGAATGGACTTCTTATGTGGCCAGTATTTTTTGGTGAGTTGAATTATTTTTTTATAGATTTTGTATGACAGCCAAACAATGTCTAGAGTATTAAACATGTCAGTTTTCTTGTAATAGATAATGTGCAGTATTTATTAATCAGTAGTGTAAACAACTGCTTTTGTGGTGAACCCTTCAACTCCTGACATCAGTACATGCACATATGGCATGGAGAACCCAGTACTCATTACTGGCCTCTAGTGACAGCTGAATGATATAAAATCAATAATTTATACTAAATGAAATCACTTGCATGTTCTTGACTGGTCTAGGAGAATTTATGTTCTAAGCTAAGGAGCTATAAAGAGTAAAAAAAAGAAGAGCCTGATGGGCTTATCCATGGTGGTTTTATTATCAAATTAAGATAGCCATAGTACACCTACCACCTTAGTATTTCCTGTTTGTTTTGTAGTTTCATCAACATTGGATGTGCTTGTATAAAGTATACAACCATTATTGTGCACTGGATGCTCTCATAGTACAGTACTTTACAGAGTTGGGTAAATACAGTTGTTACAGTACTGTAGGTTGTAACATTACAAGTGAAAGTCTTTAAATATTTTTATTTAACGTTTTCAGAAAAATAGTTAAATGAATAAAGTGCCACTGGAAAAAAAATACCTCCACAGTGTCAATGATTTGTATCTCTGGTGTGAGACTGAAAGAGAAATTTTAAGTTGACAAAAATGTATATTTATTGTGTTTCACTGAAATTGAATCTCATTCCCCTACACACATTATTTTTCTCATCTTTTTATACCATCCTGAAAATGGAAGTCATGTTTTAAATAATCCATCCAAAATATCCAGTTGGTTGCACCTGTTAGCCATTACAACATGAGAAACAAAACATTCAAAATAATTTTGCCAAACAAGTGTGCATTAAAGATGTTCCACGACGTTGGTTGTGATCTTCCGGGTTAGACGTTTATGTACAGTACTGTTCACGATCCTGGATTCAAACCATTTGCCACCATACAGCACATGTTGCAAGATGAGTAAAACTTATGAAATGTCTGTCCACAAACAATACTTCAGCTTGAAGTCGTTGATGCAATGACTAATATTGGGTACACTGCACACCACACAGTATAAATGATCTACTTCCCAGCAAAACCATTAAACAGTGCTAGCCATAGTGAGATGTCAGATTCGAGCTTGTCAAGCTGTCTTCAAGATACAATGTACTGCTAGGGGACCTACAGTAGAATACACTGTACATGTATCATAAGAGGAAAATAATTATGGACCTATCTTGCTCTACTTGGGGCATTGTGGCCACTTTATGTTGCTGTAACTGCTGCATAGCTTCACTAGCTAGTCATCTCTCCATGTTACTTCAACTTCATCTGTCCTAAACCTGTGAAAAGCAAAATAATCATTGTACAACCATTAAACTTTATTATGAATCTATTAGAAGCCTCCACCTAAAATATTACTATGGAATAAAAAGATAAGCTGCCAACTTTTCCATACTGTGCAACCCAGGAAGAAGTTACTCAAGATAAGCTAGAGGGTTGAGAAGAAGCAGAGCTTCTTTCATCAATCTCTGCAATATTGTTCTTAGACTGCATGCAGAGAAAAGTGTTTGGGATTCCCATCAAGATTTGTTTTGTTAATTTTTCTTTATTAAAACACCATAAAGAACAAACAAGATTTGAGATTTTTTTGGCTGTTCTTGTGGTGGAGGCAGCCAAGAACAAAAGTGTTTTGCTATGCACAGCGCAATATGAAATTTAACCAACCTTTGTGTGCATGTGGTTTCTTCCAGTGGAGTCATGTGTCCAGATCTGAACATCTCCCAGCCAGCCTGAGCTATCATAACTCCATTGTCAATGCAAAACCTGGAACACAATGTATGGCAATATATATTATGGTTTAAAGGGTCGATAAGGATGAGTGGCAATCTTCTCTGTGCCTCGTTGTCAATGTTGAGGTCTTTGCAAAAATCATGCTGCTGTGCTTTTATTTGAGACATGTTCCTGTTCCAAAGGGTGAAAAATATTTTGGAATACATAAAAAGGTCACCCTTTCACTCCCAAGCTCAAAACACAGATTCTCCCAACCTTTTCAGAAGGAACTGTATAAGCAATGTAGAAGTGAGAATAATTGATAGTTTAATCAGATTTCATCTAAGCAAGCTATCAAAAGCTAAGCTCTCCTTACTGTCTCTGGTGAGAAACTAAAGGAGAAAACTGAAGTTGAACACTCTTGGGAGTGAAAGGTCATTTAATAGTTAGATCTAGGGTGAACTACATATAGGGTCATTCCACAGTATTTTGGACATGGATATCAGTTTTCTAAATGTTTTGAATCAAACCTAAAATGTCCTTTAAGTTGTAGCTTGGTGTTGATAGTTTACTTTATGATGTGATTTATGGGGGTAGCATGTTGATAATGATGCATAAATTATAATCAAACATGAAAAAAGTAAAAATGGCCGTTGCGGAGAGGACAAATCAATTTATTATTTAAAAACAAATGAAAAACTGAAACCTCACAAAAGTTATCAGGACATAAACTATTACTGATGCGGTTTACAGAACAGTTGTTACAGGATGATGTTTTACCCAGAGGCCTGTGCTAGAGACTGTCCATTTGCTAAATGTCCTCTCCGCAACATTTTGACACCTAAAAGTTTATGTTATGGATGACCACATAATCATATTAGGTAAACAGTTTGATAACTTCTAATTTATAACAGGAGGTATATTTTATTGTGTTCAGATATTCTTCAGCTCATCACCTTAATGATTTAGGGACGTTTTCTTTTTGTTGCGGAGAGGACATTTCTGTTGCGGAGAGGACACATTGCTTAGAAGTTGATTTAAAATAAACTCATTATAAACTAAATAAATTCTAAAATAAACTCATGTTAGGTAAATTGTACTTTTCAGGGCTTTTAGTATATTTTGAAGTGTGCAGCAGTGTACTTAGACTGCATTAGTTAAAAGTTTGAGAGGAAAAGGAAGATAACATTAGTACAAGGCATTCTGTCTACTCAAACAGCATTTGGGAGAGCACTTGCTAATAAAAATCACTTCACCACATTCAAAGTTCTTGCACAGAGTGGGTGCCAAAATGTTTGATTGGCCTCAGATAGATGAAATTGATAAAGTACATGCCACCTGTGTGTTTTATGGCCCAGTACGATGGCAGGGCAATGGCTCCTTTGAAACTCCAGATCTGGAGGAACTTGGAACTGTTTTTCAAGCTTTCAAGGAAGCAGAGTTGTCACTAAACTGCTACACTATGTTGCTGTTCAGTAAACATGAGATATGTACAAACATTGTACATTAACATGTACAAGTATTTACATGACTGTGTTGAAATCAACATTGTTGCAACAAGTTTGAAATGAAATGTTTTGAAGTTACTGTGATTAGGACCTTGTTATTGTTGACATTTAACAGCATAGTATGTTTCTTTAAAAGCTGTTATATATTATATAGGATATGTTAATAACAAAGAATTTATGTGTACTTGACAAGAATTATTTTGTGGGGTATTTTTGCCAAGTATTCTGGATTTTTGGTTTTACCCATAATGCTTTGTGGTCTGAGTCAGCATTAAAGTTTATGCATTTCATAAGTTTTTTCCAGAGTTTCTGGTAACATCAGTTCTTGATGCACCAAATACAATGATTAAAACTACAATGAAGTAATAATGTCTATCCATATCAAAATCAACTTGAAAAATGTGACCACAACCCTTTTCTTTTTCAATACCATGCTAGTCTGATCAAAGGACCTTGTTTTTGTTGACATTTATCACCATATGTTTCACTAAAAGCTGTTTTATATTCTAGAATGTTAATAAGGGTTGTTTAACATAACACACTTTGTCAAATTCAATGAGATTTTTGTGTTATTTGTTCATGGACAAAAATGTCCTCTCCGCAACGTCTTCTCCGCAACAGAGACACATCAAAATATGGTCAGTTTTTCTGATGATCGAACAAATGCAGCTAATTTTTTTTGCCATATATTTAAAATATATACACCACTCTTCAATACAAAACAAAAAGAAATTGTGAATCCATCATAGAATCAGAGAACTTTTCACTTAGATTTTGTAAAACAAAAATAGCAAATTCTCTGAGTCTTCTCCGCAACAGTCACTTATCTTGCTGTAGTCTTCCATGGTTAAAACTTACAGAAAATTGCAACATAGTGGGCATAGCTATAATAAATGTCTACAAGAAAAAGGTAGAATTTTATTACTGTGACATTTGGATTTCGAGCTGTGGCATACTGAATGTCTCTAAATGTCTTCTCCGCAACATACGAAATACTGTGGAATGACCCTATATCAAGTGCCTGGGTGTGGTGTACACTATTTAAATCACTAAACTATCAAATTCCTTTTTTTCCTTGAGCTGTTCTTTCCTCCCTCCCTTTTTATCCATAATATTTCTATGACCCAACTCCAGAGCCCTTTTTCCATTTTTATACAGTTGCTTTCAAGATCAGATAAAAGGTGAAGAGAAGAAAATCTTAATTGTTATAATATTATTCAACATACCTCTCATCTGTAGCATAAAGTGTGGCCCCACGCTCTTTAGCCATGACACCTGCATGAAAGAAAATGACACTAAACAGATCACCCAGAACCTGGTATGCAGCCATTATTCCTGCCTGTTGCTTTGCAAGGCTGAAAAATACTGTCAAAAGAAAAAGCAAAGGTTATGACTTACCCATCATCTCCTGCAACCTTTTGTTACCTATAAATATACAGTAAAAACATGATTTAAGTTTATTTTTTATTTTTATTTTTTACTAAAAACTCATGTTCACTTGTATTTGCATCTAATCAAATATGGTAAATGATTTGTTGAAGTCCAGCACTCATACAGACTTACATCCAACTCCACCGACAATAAGAACTTCATTGGAACCACAATGGGCCATAGCTCTTTCTGAAATATCAAACAAAATTAGAAGACAGAAAGTTAGAATTAATGAGTTTTTGACAACTTAGTATAATCCCCGAACGAAGTGAGGGAAATACTCACGACACTAATGCAGCAATATTATACCGCCTACTTGGGGACTCCAAGCCTGTCACCATCTCGAAATTTAACGTTGTCTGTCAGTCAGTCTGTCGTACGACTTTAGGCGCGGTTACCCCGCTAACCAATAACAAAGGCCGGATCGATCACGTGTGCCCTGTTGTTTTACTCAGAATAACTTAGAGATGAGATTTGAACGAAGCATTTAGATTTGAACGAAGCAACAATATATTGTAGCTGCGTTCGCGAAAATGGAAAACTTAACTGAAAAACTTGAAACACAACAGTCTCGCGAAGCTCGTCTTCAAATGAGAAGGGAACAGGCACGAGCAAGGCGAAATCGTGAAACGAGCGAACAACAGCGCATGAATGCCGATCGAAAGCGACATGAACAGAAACGGGTAATGCAGACAACTCCGCAAAGAGAACAGCGCTTGAACGCAAATCGGAAACTTCAGGAGAAAAAGCGGGCCGAAGAGAAGACTCCGCAAATTAAGACAACAGCGCATGAATGCCGACCAAAAGCGACATGAACAGAAGCGGGAAACACAGACAACTCCGCAAAGGGAACAGTGCTTGAAAGCAAATCGGGAGCTTCAGACGCCGTTTTGTGTTAAACTCAGATACTTATTTAGAAAGGACAAGCAACAAAGGTTAGTCAGTGGAAATCGAACAATCACCGTGACAAATATATATTTTGTAACTCGATCACTTCAAGAATGTATTAAAATCTGTATGCTGATCATTTTCCCTCGAAGTATTGTTTTACTACGCTTCTGTCGCCAGTTTCGGCTACCGTATTTGCTCAGAGCAATCGGAACTTGGAGTCTTGAATAATTTAGTCAGATGTCTTATTTTTCTGTAATCTGACACGCGGTGATTGCAGCGAAAATCGTTCACAAGCCCTTAGAAGTATTACTGGGTCTGAAGCCCGTGTATAATTTGAAGTAAACTGTTCAAGTTTTGCTTTGATTCTGGGAGAAATTTTGCTGTTTTGAGTGGGTTCAAATACAAAACAATTCGAGCCTATTAAATATGCATGCCTGAGTCTGGTGCATGCAGTAGTAAAAACAAATCGCACAGGAAGCCTATTTAATTGTACTGCCTATGAATTCGAAATTAGAAAATCAGTGTTCCTTTTTTCCCATACTACGACGGCCGACCAACTTCAAACTTTGAGTATTAAATTTCGAGAACGTGCTTGGCAGACTGTATGAATTAATTTGACGTGCCGACCGTGGGAAATACGTACTTCGTCACGCAATCGATTCTTTTTTCAACGCAAAAGTATAACACACACCATTCTTTTTCTCCTTCCTTTGCGTGTAGCACTTGAGTTCGAAGAAAAGATTGAGTCAACATTTCGGTAAAACAAAGGCTACTCTTATTGGGAGTTACCAAAAGTAAAAGTCCCATCAATGGCAGAGTGAGGGGGTATATGCGATTATCGTATTTCTAGTATTATTACTGCATGTACAGAAGTTTCCACAGTGACGCTTTGTGAAGTATACATGTAATATTATTGTTACAGTCATATTTGAGTATTTCCTACAGTACAGTATCCTGCCTCTTTTATGTAAAGAAAGTTTTGCAGATACAGTAATTCCCACAAAATGTATGTTTGTCTCATTATCAATGAGCTTCACTACAGTACAAACCATTGCTTGTCTTTTGTTAGATACTCATTAAAATAATATTAATAAATACCAGAAACCACCACAGATAATTGCTCACCAGTAGTTTCAACCAGCATGGCAAAGACTGTCTCCTAAAAGAGACGACATCAGATGATCATATATTCAAATAATGTACATGTATGTTTCCAGGGTATATCAGTATGTATTGAATTACAGTAATATATAATTTCTATCTATAGATTTTCAAAGCCTTACTTTATTAAAACTGCAGTGAAACATTTGTACCCTTTTCTCACCTGTAAAGAAAAACACAAGTCCTCTGGAGTACACTCTCCCGTCTCAAGGAGTTTAGGGGCTGTGCTCTGAAGACCACACAAAAATTAAATAAAACTCATTAGTATTAATGCTATAGAAAGTTTAATTGCCTGAACTATATACTCACAAGTAAAAGTACATTATTACACTGTAACAACAAGTCACACAATATTTTGCTATTCCTGTGCGAGAATCAAATTGATGTCTGCATGAGCCAGTTCATTTTACAGGTCTAACAAACTGAGCAAAAGGAATGATGATGCTGCACAATCGTTGAGAAATAGCACAGGGCATATAAGCGTCAATGTGAAATAAAATAAAATATAATTTGAGTAGCAAGTGGATAAGTCATGTTGTAGATCACGCACATACCTCAATGTAGGATAATATCCCAGAAAAAGAAACATCCATTCCCTTGACAGTGTATGGTAGATCTATGAGCTTCTTACCCCTAGCAGCAGCAAAATTAAAATGCAGTAAAGAACTTTAGTCCTTCCGGACCTCAAAAGGGTAAACAACTTTACAAAAAGTGTTACTGTAGCTGCCAAAATATGCTGCAGCTACAGTATAAGTAACCATGTAAAAGCAGGTTACTGGTGCTCAGTCCTTAGCAGATGATCAGTGCATATTACAATATACATGATCATCCTTTAGAGAAAATATACCAGGTTAATATTCATTACCTTTTGGCCTTCTGCTCTATATTGTACCCAGGGCTTGGATCATTTGATAGCTAAGAAGTTGAAAATATGAAAGTCATTGTACAGTATAGTGGGATTGTACAGTATCTTATAGTATCACTAACCTATCAAATATTTATAGTTAGTTTTTGAACAATTTGTCAACTAACAAACCTTCAACACTCTGGCAAATCTATCCAAGCAATTTCCAACAGCAATGTCGATTGTTTCTCCAAATATCCTGTAGCGTTTCTGCGAATAGGAGATCACCTGCGTGTTTCCCCCACTCACATAAAGAACAGTGGGGTTACGTGCACCCGTCACCAGCCGTCCCATCTCTATATGACCGATGCAGTGGTTCACAGCAACAATAGGTTTGTTCCACAGCTGGGCTACTGTCCTCGCAACGATAGCAACAGACACCAAAGGTGCGCCCATCCCTGGACCTGCAACAGATTTCCAGCTCAGATTTCATAGTCATTTTCAGTTGACTGACAATAGTAATCATTGCATTTTATTTAAAAGGCTGGAGATACCTCGGGTGAAATTGCACACTCTGATTGGTTCATATGTTGGTCATTATTTCCTGTAATACCTGTGTGCTCGATTACGGACCAACAGATTGAGCACAAGATTGTGCAGCTCTTTGCTTTCAGTAAATATGTCAGCTACATTTGGCTGAAAGCAAAGCGATGGAACAAGAATGTGTAAGAAAAAAAAATACCACTGTGGAAAACTAATTTGGAAGCCAAGAAAACGGCTGGCAATGAAGGTTTGTGGGCTGGGTTTGTTACATCACAAACAGCGACTCATCACTGAAGGCACCATATTCTGAGAATTGGGTCACGCTTCCCCCTTTCACGGCCACAGTGTCAACTTTTGTTCCTTTACCCATAAGTGGTCACAGGCAACTTTGGTCCATAAGAAGTATTTCTTTTTTAATTGATCTAAACAATTTTGGCAGCATTATCAGTTAATCAGAAGCAAAACAAAACACAACTTTAATCTGCTCATGATGCAATCAAGCAAAAATGATGTTTTGGGGATGTGTTCTCAGTAGTCAAAAGGTCCTGATACCTTGACATGCCACTGGCAGTAGTGATGGATACAACATACCTTTAGTGTAACAAATACAGTCTATTTCATTTGGTTGGATCTTAGCATCCTCCAAAGAACTGCAATAAATTACAAAGCACTTCAAGACTTCATTACACTGTTTATCTGTACCCAGTCCAGTCAGAAATTCAATCCTGTGATTTCTTAAACAAAAAAGAGCGCAGTCTTACCGTTTCAGGATGTATAAGACGTTTTCTTGATGGTGTTTAGCCGTATCGCGAGGTTGGAATCCTTCAAGAAAGAAGTTTGAATTCAAGCGACTTCTGTGTACAGTGTATTCAGCATGTGCACAAGTAGTGCCTCTCCAGAAATATAATTTACCTTGTCCTGGTGGTGTGATATAGGTTTTCCTTACGTTTGATAAAACAACGCCATCTTTGATAATACCTACACCAATCTTGTTCGCACTTCCTTCAAACCCGATGGCAATGGTCATGGCGCCGACCAGAATGATCTGTTCTCTAATACTTCATGTAAAGGCAATATTACGTTAAATTTCTGTTGGCTAATCATCTAGTTCCCAGACCACTGTATTCTCACGCTCTGCCGCTACTGAAGTTCCTTGCGAAAGTGATTACTGTATATATATAACAAATTAGTCTCTGCATGAATGGCTAACACTGATTAGCAATTGTTTCATAATTGACTCCTGTCAATACAATAAACGGCACTATATTTGCCAATATTTGCCACTTCAGAAATGAAAATAGGACTGGTACCGAATGTGCAAAATTATTCAAATTAAAAAATGAACCCCTCATAAGACTGAGCATACCTTAGTTAGTATTTGTGCCAAGTTCAGAAAGTTTGGTGCTTCAGAAACTGAATGACGAGCTTTTGAAAATCACAACAATAAGAGGCTTTAGTATGGTTACAGGAAACGCTTTATGGGTGCCAGGAGTTTCTCGCTCTCCGAAGCTCCTAGCTGTGCGGCCACGTTCGTCCCAGCCCTACGCCACCCATGGTTTCGCCCGCAGCCCTACGCGGCCGCACAGTTCAGAGCATCCGATAGCGAGAAACCTCTGGCACCCTGGTCCAGGAGACGCTTATAGTAGAGCATCTCTTTACGTTATAAAAAAAGGAGTTACAAAGATGATGCGTAGCTTTTTTGCTATCTCCAAAAATCATAATATAATAATCAAATCCATAATTCAGTGCTCAGTACTATGCATGTCAAAAATACACAATGATTTTCGTGCTAAACTAATGATTGTTTACAAAGAAATCCTTAGTGGCACCAGGCGGTAACCTTTTTCATTAAAATCGGCCTTTTGTTTTGTTTTGTTTTTTTTCTTTGTTTGTTTGTTTTGTTTTTGTTTTTGTTTTGGAAACTTTTAGGATTCTCTCCTGGGACTATAATGAAGCTATTCGCATGATATTAAGTATTTTAGACAGGCGGGTGCGAAATATTGGAGCCAATGATCGAGCATCTTTTTACATTCCTCTTTTTTTTACACAAAAGAGGTTCAAAGATGATGCGTAGCTTTTTTTCTATCTTCCACAAATCATAATTTAATACAGTCGAGCCCCGCTATTCTGAACTTGCTTAATTCGAAGTCCCCGTTACTTCGTAGTCAAACCGAATCCCCTTAGATTTACCGTCATTTTATCAGTCATTTACTATCGGCTATTTCGAATTCTGTTATTTTGAACCCCCCGCTATTTCGAACTGATCCTTGTTCCCCTTAACCTAACTTCAATTCCGTTATTTTCGAACTTCATGTCAACTCTTATAGACAAGCCACAGAACACATCTGAGCACAGCTGGAAATATTGAATTTTAATTGAGCTCGTAATGATTTATTAGTCGATGACGTAACATTGCTTGACAGCTTCCAGTGTCCCATCTTCTGCATCTTCATATCCTTTTGTGAAAGCTTGAAAGTTTTTCTTACATACAGTTGAATCAACCCATCTTGCTTACTATTAATAGCAGCTTGTAATTTGGTGCTTGCTTGGTTATTTCGACACCCCGCTATTTCTAACTTTTTTTCATGTCCCGTGCGGGAACCTTTGAAATAGCGGGGTTCGACTGTAATCAAATCCATATGTCATAGCACAGAACTATGTATGTCAACTATAAAGAGTGATTTTCGGGCCAAATTAATGAATGTTTTCAGAGAAATCCTTGTTACCAGGTGACGTGGTAAACTTTCTCGTTAAAATCAGCCATTTTGGAGAAAGAAGCTATAGCTTTTGCATGCATGGTGTTTCGGAAAATGCTCATTTTTGGCCTAATGTCAGAATCGCATTAAAATATTTAGGAAATTTAGGAAACTTCAACAGAGCTGTATCTGTACAATTTTTGATATATTAGAAAGGCGGGAGCGAGAGATTAGAGCAAATCATCGACTAACACTCTTTTCAAATAATGAAAGGAGGTTCAAACTCTGCGTAGTTTTCTTGCTATATCTTTATAAACGTTATAAGTGTATATGCTTCTTAGCTCTTCACAGTAATTGCCAGGCCAAATTGGTAAAAAAACCTTGTTACTAGGTGGTAAAATGATTTGTCAACATAGGACATTTTTAAGAAGAAGCTATAGCGGCCTTTGCACTTTTTCAGAAAATGCTTATTTTTGCCCTAAACGTCAGAATCGTATGAAACTTTTAGGATTCCCTCCTGGTACTATAACATTTTTGGCCAATAAAAAGCAAAAGCAAAACCTGGATGCGATATTCTCACGCAGAAAAGCAATTGGCGCGATGGCGCCGTGTTATCGAGCTGCTGATTGGTTTGTAAAACCAATCGCAATTACTTGGCTTTGATTTTGGTTTTGGTTTTGGTTTTAGTTTTGGTTTTGGTTTTGCTCGGATTTCTAATTGGTCTCAAGTGTTTTTGCTCGCCTCATTGATTGGCTGTGTGATTGCTTTGGTTTTGGTTTTCGACAGTCATTCGAAAAGCGGGGTACAGATAGCGAATCAAGCTAGTTTAACATTCTGACGTCCCACCTTTAACTCCCCCAGAACACCATGAAGTACGCAGGCGATGGCTTTACAGCATTGTCTGCGCACGCGCGAACTTTCAAGGGCTTTATGCGCCAAATGTCACTCTTCCTTTGGCGTGAGATATATTAGTCATTCCGATTCGCTCACCTACATGATCAATATTGTGGTTCGATTCGTGGGATCGTTAACAGTACTATAATTGTCCGCCATCAACCCGCGCTTCATAGTATATTCTGTCGCTGGATTTGTATCATCAAAGGAAAATCGTTTTGTACATTTAACTAATCATTTCTGGTCCTTTTGCACCGGTAAGACGTTCGCGGACGTGTTAATTAGAAGCAGGAAGAGTTTTCAAACAATGTTCCAAAAATACGCATAAAACTGATCGACCTGCTTCGATGACCTTGGGTGTTAGGTGGCCGAGCGGTTACCACGCCGGTCTTTCACCGATGCGGCCCGGGTTTGATTCCCGGGCTCTGACCTCGGCACCGTAAGTGGAAGAACTATGTTCATGCCTGAGCTACCCTCCGTCCTTGGGTGGGGACGTTAAGCCATTTACCTAGTCTTTCAACCTTCAATAATCCAAGTTAGAGACAAAGAACTCACACACTTCTCGAAAAGAGCAGGGGAATTTTCCCGGTGCTGTGAACTGTGTCCTCCATTATAACATATTACTGTTTCAGAGATCATTGTAAATCGCATTTAAACATATACACATGGAATTTGGGCTATATAAATGCATCAACATCATCATCACCTTTTGTAGACGGTCACAGTCCTAAACTCATTGCTCGCGGGGGCCTGGGGCCCACGAGAGCTTAAAAATGGGAATTTTTTTTTTTTTTTTCCTTTTTGTGGGTCGAGGATCAGCACACGGTGATTGGTTCATATTATCACGTGCTGGGCGATGACGTAATTGACTTCGCTAAACAACTCGAGATGCGGGCAGTGAATTGCTCGTTACTTGTGTGTAAAAGTTAACTGCATCCCATCCAAACTCAACACCATTTGGCTCTCTGGAATGCGCACGGATAAACTGGATTTTTGGGAACGATTTTGGCTCGCGTTCACCGCGGAAGCTTTGAGAATAGCCGTAAACAAATATTTGATGGTACCGCTGTCGCCGATAAATATTTAGTCCCGACGAAACTTTCTGTGGCGACAAGAAATACTTTTGGGAAGACAACAGGGCGAAAGCAGAAACCAAAGCTACGGTGAGCTTTAGCCGTAAAACAATGACGCTTTATGCTTTACTCTGTACATGACATCTGTTGCCTCATAAAATTCTTCTGCGTATCGTACATTGCCTGTTGAAGTGTTTCTTTCATTCGATCATGTAGCCTTTGTTTCGCAATGGTCAGTGAATACCAGAAATGAAAAATACATCGAAATAATTCTGAGGATTGAGTTTGCAGTCACAAATGGACTGAACACACTGTGAACAAAAGCGCAATGATATAGTAAACATCTCTCGTGTGACATTCCTCGCTTTCAATTTTATATTTGTTACAGAGCACGAATACTCGAAAGCCTGATAGAAGAAACGTATTGAGTTAACAAAATAAAACACATAAGTAGTGAAGCGAAGGCTGGATTAATCGTGGCCCCTGATTAGAAATATGAGTCAAGGTCAAACTGTCATAATCGATTGTGCATAAAAAGATATGTCACGCATTCTCAAGATGCAGGGTCGCTCAACCTTTAAGAAGCAAGTGTATGAGTGTTGTAATAATAATTTTTAGTTTAATCAAGGTGTCAAAAGAGCAAGGTGTCAAAAGCCAAGTTCTCTATACTGTGTGATATTTTTATGGTGAGAAATTGGAAGTCTCTCTTGGGAGTTCCACTCTTGTCCCCTACTACCCATTTTATATTCTGGTCTCGACCGAACTCACGCCGCGAGCTCACTGGCAAGGCCAGTCTAGTTTTCTTTTGGTACACGGCTGTTTTTGGCTAAAAGAAGCAGCTTCCTTTTATATCCTTAAAGCAAAACGCGCCGGAAACGCAGCCGGCCACAGGCCGCATTAGCCAAACATTTAACTAAACATTATGTAGATCAAAATGCGAAACTAAAATATATGTCCCCTCGGCCTGGAGTTTAGAGATTGTTTTGGAGTGGGAGACGAGCTTTTCCTTTCATGGAGTCACGGCTGAGACTTAATTCAGTTTGTCGAACTATTTCTATTTTGATTGACGCAGTGACTATAAATAATAACACAATGAATAGATGGCCACAAAGCTTTTAATATATGGTTCATATCGACCTCACTCCGCAAGTTTCGATCTCTAATATGGGGGTTCAAATGTTGACTTGAAAATTTATTTAGTTGAAACTTTTTTCAAACGTTGAAAAGGATCTGTTGCATCTCAAAATCGAAAGCCACAGAAATTTGATAATGATTGCGCCACAAAATGTAGTACTTACTAACGCAAAATTTAATACGTTGACAAAAATGTATACAAATTGTTTCATTTCTTGAGTTTCAAGAGCGAGTGAGTGGAATTCTTAGTCAACAATGCCAAGAAAACTCACACGATGTCTGCGAAAACGTCAGTGAAAGTGTACAACTTTCAAATTCAAGTTCATTCAAAGTAAAAACATCTTTGAGTATTTCTATAAAATTTTGATTTTGGTTTTATTGGTCAAAACGAAAATGCCCCTATTAATAAAGATCAGCCTTAAAATTAAAAAAGTCCCTGAACTATGAAAGTTTTTCACTCGAAACCATCAGTCGCAAGTTTCGAGCTTTCACAGTCGAATGTTGACTTGAAAAGCATAACTAACAAATTATATAATGTATAAAAGTAGTGAAGTGTGTCTCCGAAACATAAAGCTTAGATGTTGTTACACCGGTCACTACCATTGACACCGGCCATAAAAAGACATGTTTAACTAATTTTTGTTACATAGGAGCGATTGGCATGAGAAATAATATACAAATGACTTCCCTGTAAGGACCTGCATGAGTTATCGAATTTCACAGAAAGTGTAATAAGGTGTTTTTAACCCCATGTGTATAAAAGGGGTGTGCACAGTCTTCTGTTGGCAGTCGCAGTTGGATTTTTTGGTGGGATAAAAGGTAAGCAAGAAGTGACTGGTTGTGCTCCAGTATCTTACTGCTTAAAAGGTTTTCCATTGTTAAATAGAGTATTGCACACACAAAAAATGTATTCCACGAGAAGCATTATTTTTGTGATAAATTTAGATTTTCTTTCACTGCGTAAGATAGGAATATTTCGTGTGAATACCCGACACTGAATTTCTAATCTTCACTCTGGAGATTGAAAATCCGAGACCAGGGGAAAAAAGGGAATAGATATTTTTTTTCTATTTTAACTGTCTTTTATGCGGTTTGCTGCTTTTATACCAAACAGAACCTATATTTATTGAGCTCTTGGAGTGTCAGTGAAATTGTCATTCTAGTCAGTCAAAGGAAGCAGAGGCACACTGCTGCTAAGGAGAGTATTTCGGGGTTTGAAACTGCAATACTGAAGTATACGGCGATGTTGAAACTCTCGCATTCTCGATTGTTGTGCTCACGTTGTTATATATATTCTTTGAAAGGCCTAAACAGCATCTGATGTTCCGCTCAAATAAAGAAAGCTTGCTTACAACCAAAACTACGGATACCGATAGATTGTCGTTGAGGTAAAAATTTTAAATATGCAATACTTGTTTCCTTTGTTAATTTTCTTCCGGAGGAAAATTTGCTCAAGATTGTTTTAAAACCTTCACGCTATTACTTCAAATTATCTCAAATCACCTCCATTGTCCAAACCAAAAAACATATGATTACCGATAAACATTGCCCTTCCTATTCCGAAATAAACCCAATCGAACGAGCCCTTAATTTTTTAGGTCACTGGAACTTTGTTGACTATAACTGAGATCGAGAACTATAGACCATTCTATATCAAAAAGTACAAAACAGTTATCTAGAAATGAACCTGGATATCTCAGAAGATGAGATTGGAAACCACGGCGAAGGAGCAGCTTATAATAACCTTGGGAATTGTTATCAATCTCTTGGCCAGTACGAGAAAGCTATAAAGTATCTGGAAATGGGCCTGAAAATCACAAAAGATATTGGACACAAGGAAGGCGAAGGAGCAGCTTATAATAACCTTGGGAATTGCTATCAATCTCTTGGCCAGTACGACAAAGCTATAAAGTATCTGGAAATGGGCCTGAAAATCGCAAAAGACATTGGGCACAAGGAAGGCGAAAGATCAGCTTATAATAACCTTGGAACTTGTTATCAATCTCTTGGCCAGTACGACAGAGCTGTTTTAACATAATGAAAATATGTTTTAAAATATGTTTAACATATTTAAAAATAATGAATCGGCCGCCAGAAGAACTGGAACTGAAATCGAAACTTGGCGGCTGTGTATATCGCATAATGGCATTTAGAGCTTCGAATGGAAATGTTTGCACATACGTTACGGTCATGGAAACAAAAGTCTTGCAAGATCATAGTTTTGAATTGGCCGTAAGTTTCGTTACCGCAGAAGGCGAAATAAATTTGATACCACCGAAGGTGTAGCTGTCAGTGGGAGCCGCTGTCAATACCGGGAACCTGGGGCAACCGGGGAACTCATTTTCATCATAAATTATATTTCCTCATTTTCCATAAAAGTTACGTATGTTGTGTAATATGGAAAATCTGAGAACCGCGCAGCGATTTTTTTTCCCAAAAGTGTAATGTAGTTAATCCGTCTTTCTGTAGCCTATTGACTTCAAAGTTGGGCTCCGATAAAGAAAAAAATTGCATCTAAAGGTCTAAGAAGCACGCTTGTTTAAGCAAATAATAAAATTATAGGCTGCTTTGTTTCTCGCGCACGGAGTTTGAATCATACATAAAAAGCTGATCTCCTCACCTTGAAGATGTCGTCCCCCTTTCGTGATCCACCTCATTGTCTCTAAGAATTAAAAATACCCTCAGTGAGTAAAAGTATACTGTGGACGACTCAAAAGGATGACTATTTCTTAGCTTACCCTTCAGTTTGCTCCGACATCGTGCACCATGCGATGATGAAACGAAAGACAGGCGTAATGAGCAGTCACTGGCTTCTAATGCACCAATTAATCACGTGATTTGCCCGTCAGTAGGCGAAGATCTAACCTGATTGGCCAGCTAGCAACAATGACGCTGGTCACCAGATATTCTCTTTTCGTGTGGGGCGGGTTTTTAACCATTTTACCCATTCACATTTGTAACTAGCGGATAAATCAGACAAATTATAGGTTTCTTTATCAGGCGAAAACCGAGAAAAAATCTTCAAAAATCCAGTAATTTGGTTTTGTTCTGATTAAATTCCCAATTTTTGCGTTCCCCTTTCCAGATTCCGGTTCCCGGTTCCCCGTTCGCGATTCCCGGTTCCCGGTTCCCGGTTCCCCGTTCCCGGTTCCCGGTTCCCAGGTATCCGGTTTCCGGTTCCCCGTTCCCGGTTCCCGGTTCCCGTTCCCGGGTTCCCGGTTCCTGGTTTTAAACATAGCCGTCTCGTGATAGAGATCCAATCTTTCGCCACGTTCCTTTTATTCTTTTTTTTTATCTCCGTGAAATCGATCCGGCACACCCGAAGTCCACAAGGACAATTTTCTTCGTTTCATTATTTTTTACAACATGTGAACATTCGGCAGCGATTACCCTATCGTTCTTGAGAGAGTACAATTCATGAACAAAATTCAAGACCCCGTTTAGAGTTTAACTCCCATTTAACACCTTTAATGGACTTCCGACAGGCGCTGTTTTCCGACGATTGGCTGCGATTGAAGACAGATTGAACCAGCATGACAAGAAACTTGCGGCCAGATCAAAACTATTCTCTTGCAAGACTTTTGTTTCCGCGACCGCAAAATTACTATAAACTAGCGGTAGACTGTGGTAAAGTGAGCAAACTTTTCCATTCGAAGCTCTAAATCAAATCATGCGATATACACAGCTACCGCAAGAATGCGCGTGTAAAATTAAATATATATATATACCACCCACATAACAGGTTTGTCACAAATGAAACACCAAGAAATGCTAAGCACGCAACAATATCTCTAGAATTTTGTTGATCCAGATCTATATATATATATATATTCACCATCATTTTACACATAGTAAGGTCGATGTGATACAGGGTATAAATTTAGTCATGAGTCTGGCAAACACGTTAGAATAACTTTTGCTTCAAGATTTCTACATTGCTTCAGTCTTGTGTATTTTGTTTTTCTTCAAGGTAATTTTGTTTCGTAGCAACGTAGTTATGCAGTATGTTAAATTGCTGCGTGCGCATTCAATGACGTCACAAATTACATAACAGACGCAAGGAGTGGCGCAATCAGTTCATTCTCTTCAGGGAGCCTGCAGAGTAAGGCAACTTGAGGAGCTGAGGTAAATATTCTTTTTGAGTTTCTTTTCCTGATGTATTTCCCGTCATTGAGCATTTCGTTGTTGTTATCTCTGCAGACAGTCAAAAACACGCTTCCAGATAGGTGAGTGGATATTCTTGTACAGCCATATAATCCTGACATAGTTGTAAGAGAGGGGAAAGGCTCGCTGTGGCTTGCTTGAGAGGTAACCAGAGGATCAGGAACGGAGGCCTCTTTTAAAATCAGTTTAATCCGAGTGTCAAGGGACAATTCGGAACAATTTTCAATTTTTTCTTCTTTTTAGTCGCCGGAGTCGACTTTACAAAACAGGGGGGTAATGCCAAGGGACAATTCGGAACAATTTGGAAGTTTATTATAAAGAATAATATTTCGGCTATCCTGGAGCGAACTTGTATTTGCAAACGGAAGGACTCAAATTTTACCTTCGAACTTAGGTTTGCAGTAGCCTTTAGGAGCATAGTTCATAAATGAGGTCAGCGAAGCATTTGCGTGTGCAGCACAAACCACAGGAAAGACATGGCGCCAGGTTCGCTACGAACGTGCCTGTCGGTAAGCTTTATCTGCACGATTAGAGCTAAGCAACACCATTTGGCTCTGTGGAATGCGCACGGATAAACTGGATTTTCGGGAACGATTTTGGCTCGCGTTCACCGCGGAAGCTTTGAGAATAGCCGTAAACAAATATTTGATGGTACCGCTGTCGCCGATAAATATTTAGTCCCGACGAAACTTTCTGTGGCGACACGAAATACTTTTGGGAAGACAACAGGGCGAAAGCAGAAACCAAAGCTACGGTGAGCTTTAGCCGTAAAACAATGACGCTTTATGCTTTACTCTGTACATGACATCTGTTGCCTCATAAAACAGGGCTCGAAATGGCGACCGATACGGTCGCCAATGCGACCAAACCAGTACCTTTGGCGACTAAAACCTCTCCAGCAGTCGCCAAATTGGCGACTAGCTTTAGACTAAAACAATGACACAATTTTGCATGCTATTCCTGCTTTGACAGCAAAATTCCGTGCGGAGACACGACAGACGCAGTTATAACGTAACATCGCTTTGGATGCAACTTCATGTAATACCACATTAAATGCGAGCACTTAACATGTGACAGTGCGGCTTCTTTTGATTGGCAGATAAGGAGAAACGTAGATAAACAAGACAGGCCCGTGGCCAGTGCGCTTGTGACGTCATTAGTACAATGAATAGAGACACGCGGGGTCCCGGGAGAGGAACTTTTGTCGTGCGTTTATATGCAAAAGATATTATAGCCGAGTCAGTTTTTGCAAATGACGGATCCAAGAGCTCCCTTTATTTTTCTTGCCCTCTTTTCTTCTAATTTCGGTCAAACAGATATTCACGAAAAAGTGTATTATAATAATTGAGAGAAAACAATTATCGAAGGCCCCGTAGGAATATTCTTCGTTTGCAACAACCCAGTTTTCATTGCTTTCCGATGCACGTGACAGTACTTGTGTGACGCTTTCTATACAACCTGGCAACCTTGTTGAGTGAATTTTCAAGCTGACATGTTTTGTGGAGGAACTGTGTTGTCATTTTGTAATGGGATTGACTGGGGAATACCCGACATCTTAAGTAGCTGTAAGACAGCGTAATAGCCTTATCTCATCTTCCCAGCGTGTGCATCATGTTCAAGTAGCTGTAGCACATTAAGGCCCCGTCCACACTACGCCGGATAAATTTGAAAACGCAACTTTCACTCTGAAAACGCAAGAAATGTTTTCCGTCCACACTGGAAAACGGATAAAATGTTTCCGGGCCCAAATGTATTGTTATTGCTCTACAAACGTCCCTGACAATCTTTGAAACCACTTGACGTGACCACGTGAGTCAGGGTTTTCGAAAAGTTCCGTTTTCAAAATGTTTTTCGTCCACACCAAAACGCAAAGCCGGCGTTTTCAAATTTATCCACTTTGAAGAGCGTTTTCCTAACCGTAAGAATAAAGTTGCGTTTTCAAATTTATCCGGCGTAGGTGTGGACGGGGCCTAAAACATGACACTTCCCATGATGAAATTACTTCGTATGAAAAAGCCATCTCAGACGTTACGCATCCTACATGTACAAGTCTGATCACTAATATGTTCAAGACTGCTATGCATTAAGCTTTAACGCAAAATTCTGGGTCGATACGAAATTAATCTCTATCGGAAGCTGCAGACGTTTGAATACCGTGACAACAAAGGCGTGCATCACGGGCTTGTGGAGCGAACAATTACGGCTCGGATAGTCGGATATCAACCTTGAAGACTTCGAGGTATTCAGTGACAAATATTCTCGATGTAATCGCCTGCCGGTCTTTCCTGCTTTTGTTAAAGCGGCGTGAGTGAAAGCTAAGTAGCTGATGATTCGTGATTCCCCGTTCTATGATATTATGCTCGTGACATTTCATTGACAGATCTTGTATCTTAATCTCGCGTGATATTTGCCTCAATCCTATTAGTAATTCAATATCCTCAGACAATAAACAAAGAACCTTTACTGCACGCAAAACGAAGTTAAACGCCGACTGTTCGTATACGCCGCGCGTTACACAAAGCCGCAGAGTTTCCGACAAAGGGAGACGCTCTGCCCGCAGGGAAAAGTTCAAGTTCTATCAAGTTTCGACACGTCTTCTACTACTTATTCGATGTTCTTTCACACAAATATTGCTCAGAACACAGATACATTGGTTGAAGCGGTATCTATAATCGAGCATTTGCAAAACACAACCCTTCGTACTTTACGGGGGTCCCGCTGGTAACACATCAAGCATTTGTGTACGGCTATTTTCAAGTCTTCCGACGCTTAAAAACAATGCAAGCCAAAATCGCTCTTAAAGTATGGCTTCCGTGCATCCAGAAAGCCAACCGATGATCGTTTTGTTTGGATCAACAACTGAAGGACCGGAATTTTTTTCTATATCCCTTGACAGAGAAAACACATTGTACTTGGTTCTGTGATTTTGATCTCTGAATACGTCTGATCTTGCAATGCCTGTGTTTTAACACATTTTAAAATACAAACGTATCTTAGCACCTCGGTTACTTTTGGCAATCTTCTTTTTGAGCTTCTAGCTTTCTCGCAGCGATGGTTTAGTGATCCTAATTTTCTCTTTCCATTTCCATCTGTGGCTTTTTATTGTTTCCATGTTGTTTACATGCACGTTCACGGAACGCATTAGCATTGTGAAGTACGTAAGCTCGGGTATAATCATGAACTTTTGACGACTTTGGGACATTCTTTGAAATGTATTCTTGTATTAGTCGCCTGCTTTTCTACTCTTGTTCAAAATGCGTGAAAGGTAATTCAATGGTACGTGGCTTGGCTCACGACTTCGTCTTGGAGGACTTCGGTTTTCTTTCACATAAACATTTGTGGGTATACAATAAAACTGAGCGAAGCAAGATCTACCAACGGTCACTTTCTCCTCAGCCATTTCCCAATTTTCAAATAATAACGCCATCTGTTCCACTGATTGTTTGACCTTCATGGCACCGAGCCAAAATGTAGCAACAACAACATAAATGCACGCAGAGTGAAATTTTGATTCCAAACAAAAGTCAGATTTTCTGACGCTTTACTTGTATCAGCAAGAATAATACAAAGTAAAAGAATACAAAGTACCTTCAAGTTCACCCTCATACTAAACAGTTCCATATAATCCGCTATCAAGCGCTTGTCAAGAATCGCCGTCTTTACACAGGTTCTCGTCTTTGTATCTCGAGCGCCTTCGTTCAGCTTGTTCCTTCAAGTTCTCCAGGTTCTGGATATCAGATTCTTCGTACATTTCTGTACAGTTGTGCATAGTTATGCAGTTCATTGATAAGTTCATTGCATTTGCTTTCATGGCTTTCAATATGGTTTTTGAGGCTGAACGGACCGACCCAAGCCAAAACCGCTCAATGAAATTTAGTATGGGTCTACCGCAGCCGGCGTATGCGTTTGTAAGTAAGATGAGCGGTCCATAAAATAATCCACAGAGCCAACTAAGGGAAGCAACTTGCTGTCTTCAAAATGGCGAAACTGCTCGCCCGCCAAGTCACTTGATCACAACGTCATCACAAATCACATGATAATATCAATCAATCATCGCATGCAGATCTCTAACCCAGAAAAATAAAAAAAAAAAAAATCGCTGCATTTTATAGCTTGTGACGTCACAAGCAATTACGAAGCATTCCTCGAATGTTCTTGGCTGTCGCGACGTTGGTCAGTTTTTTACACGTGAAACTTAATTATTGGCTTACGGTGACGTTAGTGTGCGGAACGTTTATTTACCGAACGAGAGATTTTGTAGATCTTAAATTTTAGATTTTCATTTGCTGAACGAAATAAAACTAGTCATGTCCTGTCTGGTGATAAATGATAATGGTCCTTCTGTAAACAGTGGAGTATGCTCACTTCGTAAATTTCCGAATGCCTTGTAATCTTGAAATAACGCAACCGGATCACCCAAAGCTTGGCCCGCCTGTGGTTTTACAGACTCAATTGTCTCAGTTTGTTTCAAAGGCCAACAGATTAAATGCAAATTAGTTTTTGTAGTATGAGTTCCATACAAGAAGTCGCCGATTTGGCAGATTTTAAACAATTTCTTTTAACTGATGCAGTCGAAAATGCAAAATGTTTGATCGCCAGTAAGCAAGAAGTTTATGCAAAGTATGTGAGCAAAAGGCGGAAAATCAAGTTTGAAGGTAAACTGTCAGACGACCTCGCAACAACTCTGATCCCAAACGATGTTGGACAGGGAAAATTGATGTCTGCACTGAGAGCGACAGGAAATGGCGATTGTCTCTTTAACTCTGCCTCCATTCTTGTTTGCGGAAATGAATCACTTACGCGAACACTGCGCCTTCTGGTAGCTGGGGAACTTTACTTCAATACCACGTTTTATGTTAACCACGAGGCGTGTGTAGTCTGTTCAAGTGAGTCACAATTTTTCTCGGCCCAGGCCTCCAATTGTAAAAACATGGCGGACGTGTGCTTTCGGAGATGATTTATCATAACGTGAGGTTATTCTAAGTTGTTGAGGTAGACTATGCAAACTCCAGATCTAATGTAGTTAAAGAAAGTTAGTTATAGTTTCAATGTAAAAATTACATATAAACATTGTCATCGATGCAATATCGGCATATTACGACACGTACGTTCGTACGTTCTAATCTAGTTACGAATGTTTTTCTTAAGTCTTGACATTGCTTGCGATTAAAGGATGAACAGTCAAATTGAAGATTCCAGCCACGTATGATGCTTACACGTCTTTGGTTGCTCGTTTTGAGACATTTTCGACTAATCATATTTTGCGACTGAAATGTACGAATTGGCGACTAAATGTTTGTACCTAGTCGCCAAATGGCGACTGGACTTTTTTTTTAATTTCGAGCCCTGTAAAATTCTTCTGCGTATCGTACATTGCCTGTTGAAGTGTTTCTTTCATTCGATCATGTAGCTTTTGTTTCGCAATGGTCAGTGAATACCAGAAATGAAAAATACATCGAAATAATTCTGAGGATTGAGTTTGCAGTCACAAATGGACTGAACACACTGTGAACAAAAGCGCAATGATATAGTAAACATCTCTCGTGTGACATTCCTCGCTTTCAATTTTATATTTGTTACAAAGCACGAATACTCGAAAGCCTGATAGAAGAAACGTATTGAGTTAACAAAATAAAACACATAAGTAGTGAAGCGAAGGCTGGATTAATCGTGGCCCCTGATTAGAAATATGAGTCAAGGTCAAACTGTCATAATCGATTGTGCATAAAAAGATATGTCACGCATTCTCAAGATGCAGGGTCGCTCAACCTTTAAGAAGCAAGTGTATGAGTGTTGTAATAATAATTTTTAGTTTAATCAAGGTGTCAAAAGAGCAAGGTGTCAAAAGCCAACTTCTCTATACTGTGTGATATTTTTATGGTGAGAAATTGGAAGTCTCTCTTGGGAGTTCCGCTCTTGTCCCCTACTTTCCATTTTATATTCTGGTCTCGACCCAACTCACGCCGCGAGCTCACTGGCAAGGCCAGTCTAGTTTTATATATTCTTAGGAACACTTACGTATGCAACCACAAGGTCTCCCTCCAGATGTATTCTGCCAAATTGTTTTCTTTTTTTCTTCTTTTTAGTTGCCGGAGTCGACTTTACAAAACAGGGGGGTAATGTCAAGGGACAATTCGGAACAATTTGGAAGTTTATTATAAAGAATAATATTTCGGCTATCCTGGAGCGAACTTGTATTTGCAAACGGAAGGACTCAAATTTTACCTTCGGACTTAGGTTTGCAGTAGCCTTCAGGAGCATAGTTCATAAATGAGGTCAGCGAAGCATTTGCGTGTGCAGCACAAACTCCAGGAAAGGCATGGCGCCAGGTTCGCTACGAACGGGCCTGTCGGTAAGCTTTATCTGCACGATTAGAGCTAAGCTGCCAAGTGGTTGCACGGCATCGTAAGGCACAGACACCTTCGGAGTCTTTGTAACCGCATTACTTGCTCCCTGAGCATACTTAACCGCTAGTTTGTAGTGTAGAATTCAGTTGTGACTTGGAGCCCGAGCTCTCCGTTAGTCTCGAAGCTCAAGAGCTTAGCCGTGATTCACGAATAAAGAAGTCATCGAGTCCAGAAGCGAGTCCCCCTAAAATCTGTGTATTGCCAAGCCAGGCAACATGTAAAGTGTAAAGTAAGAACAATATGTAACAAAAAAGTATAGGGAAAAAAAAAACTCGAAAAAAAAAAGAAAAAGAAAAAGAAA
Source organism: Plumapathes pennacea (assembly GCA_964036295.1). Classification (NCBI taxonomy): domain Eukaryota; kingdom Metazoa; phylum Cnidaria; class Anthozoa; order Antipatharia; family Myriopathidae; genus Plumapathes; species Plumapathes pennacea. The sequence continues at coordinate 15,452,965 of OZ038463.1, forward strand.
TTATGTATTTTATGGTTATATAGTCAACTGATGGATGTGTTGTTCCAAATGTGTTCAAAATGCGAACAATGTGGGCAAGATGGTGAAATCACCGCTAACGTTTTGGACAAGCGCCACCGGCCGATTCAAGAAACACTGTCATTAATACGAGAACCACAATTACGCAGTCCTTGCCATGGATAACTTCGTGAAAGTTATGAAACGCCGGGCTGTCCCAGTCCGTCAGCAGCTTGACAACTTGATGGAGCACTAGCAAATTTACAAGAATCGCAAGATCCTATCGCCGCTGTTCAAGACTATGATTTTCTGACTGTTATGACGCTCTCAACTCAATGGAGTCTTGCAAATCTCTCGGTCCGGATGGTTTGCCTGCTGAGTTTTATTTAAGATTCTGGGGTCACCTAGGGCCTGACCTTGTCAGCACGCTGAATTATAGCTATGACAAAGGCGAGCTCCCTGTAACACAGCGCCGAGCGGTTCTCCGACTTTTGTTTAAGAAGGACAATTCGGAATTGCTGAAAAATTGGCGGCGAATCTCTTTGCTAAATGTGGACTAGATAGCCACAAAACTTTTAGCAAACAGATTGCGCTCGGTTATCCAGCACGTGGTCTCGGAAGATCAAACATGCGGGATACCTGACCGCAGCATTTACGAAATCGCCTTCATTTAATTTTGTTTCTCGCCCCTTCGTCAAAAATTGCAGGAAATGGCGTTTCTGGCCTTCTAGATTTTAAAATTTCCCCGGGGGACCATGCCCCCGGACCCCCCTAGCATACTCGCGCCTTCGGCGCTCAATTTCGGAAACTACCCACTAAAAATGCTGGATCCGCCCCTGTGCAGCAGGCTGACGATTTTTCCAAGTTGATCTTGATCTCGCTGTGAGTTGATACGATATTGTTCGCGAGTTCGTCTTGGGTTAATTTAAGGTTTCAAACGGTTGACTCGAAGCAAAACTAAGGCTTTGACTGACTCCTCAGAAGCAAAATCAGGTTTGGATCTGGATGAACCGGTAGCTCAATCGGTCTTGTCAGAATTAGAATCAGCTTCAGAATCAGAGTCGACGGAATCATTTCCTGACGAAATTGAAATAACAGAAAGTTTCATGGCAGAGACCCAACGGCTCAGGCCACAGTACCCTTAACGGCAAAAGATGTTCTCCAGCTATTGGAGGACCAAAACCAGCGTTTTGTCGAGAAATGGAACACTCAAACAATCGCTTTGGCAAAAATTGTCGAAAACTCAAGCAAACCGACTGGGCCTCCCAAGTATAATAGCGTTAAGTTACCCACATTTTCCGGTAGCTTTAACGAAGATGTTAATGAATTTTTGACCAATTTCGAACGGGCAGCCACCTTTCATGGGTGGCAAAACGAACAAAAATCGCAGGCGCTGCCCCTGCATTTAAAAGACAACGCCAGTATTTGGTTTAACACCAGTCCCGATTTAGCCGACAAGTCGTACGAGAGACTGATGGAAGCAATGAGAAATCAATTTCACTCGGCATCCGATAAATGGCTACTCCGCCAAAAATTAAACGGTCGGAAACAACATGAGGAGCCCCGAGACCCACATTCCGGTTTTGCGAGTCCAAATCACCACAGGACGCGTATTAATGAAGAGAAAAGTGTGATGAAATATTTGGGGAATGCAAGATTGTCACTTTTTCAAAACAGTGGGTGCCGTGTGTGTTCCATCACCTGCTGATTTATTTTGATCGGTCTGGTTCCCTCGCAAGGTTTAAAAAAATCTGATAAACATTTTCGTTTCTTCAATAACGTGCGTGCAGACGGAACTCAAGGGTGCTTTATCGAACAGATTCCGGCATGTTTCATCTGTCCGCTCAAAATTGTTTGTGGGAATTTTTTATTGGGCGGCCGGGCCTCAGCTCTGGAAAGCCTCTGAAGTACGGATTTAGTCAAAGTCACAGTGTTCAAACCGTCTCAGCCAGGAAAACTGACGCTTGATTTTCTCAAATACAGCACTGCGTTTATGTGACTACTCTGCAAGGAACATATCAACCGCTGCAAACCATGCCGCATCTATACAATTTCCTGTGCTGCTAAACTGAAAATTGATGAAAATAACATCAGTCGGCATCAATTTTTATGACTTCTTTTTACAGACCATTTTTTTTAAATTCGCAGGAATATTATTTTCTGCTTCAGACATGTCACCCAAGGGGAAAATCTCTTTTATTTTTTGTTAGCAATGAAAAGTAGTCTCGCAGAGAATGTTTATACCCACAGAATTTCAGGCGTGTCACCCAATAATTCGTTTCTGCTCCAGGCGTGCCGCCCAAAACAGGAGGGGAAAACCATAACTTAGTTTGCTGTTAAAATCGAGAAATTATAGGCGCGGAGTATGTTTTTACCCACAGAATCTCAGGCGTGTCACCCAATAATTCGTTTCTGCTCCAGGCGTGCCGCCCAAAACAGGAGGGAAAAACCATAGCTTAGTTTGCTGTTAAAATCGAGAAATTATAGGCGCGGAGTATGTTTTTACCCACAGAATCTCAGGCGTGTCACCCAATAATTTGTTTCTGCTCCAGGCGTGCCGCCCAAAACAGAAGGGAAAAACCATAACTTAGTTTGCTGTTAAATTCGAGAAATTATAGGCGCGGATATTGTTTTTACCCACAGAATCTCAGGCGTGTCACCCAATAATTCGTTTCTTCTCCAGGCGTGCCGCCCAAAACAGAAGGGAAAACCATAACTTAGGTTTACTGTTAAAATCGAGAAATTATAGGCGCGGAGTATGTTTTTACCCACAGAATCTCAGGCGTGTCACCCAATATTTCGTTTCTCCTCCAGGCGTGCCGCCCAAAACAGGAGGAAAAACCATACTTATTTAGGATTAATTTCGCTGTTAGAATTAAAAATTTATAGGTGCACAGTTCGTTTTTGCTCCCCGAACATCACGAGATCAGACAAATATTTTTTGCTGCAGGCGTGCTGCCCAAATAGGAGAGGAAAAACATACGTATTTATACGTTCCACTAATACTCTTGCTTGATAAAACATAATTACATGTTCCTCTCCCAGACCAAAAGGAAAATATTACATACCCAGTATCCCCTGATTTGATCTGGCCTTCTGAGCAGTGGTTCGGATTGCATTTGGCGGGATGGCGGGCTTTCAACCCGATTTTGGCGGGTTATTCAACTTTTGACGGGTTTTCGGTTTTTGCCAAGGCAGTTCGCACATAAACATTGAATAACATGTTCAGAACATTTATCTTCATTCCTAATGGTTCACACGAGTAAAGCAAGCGCAAGCGACCGGTTCACACGGTAAAATTTTGTGAAGCAAGCGCAAACGCAAGCGCAAGACAATGGAAAAGTTTTCATTCTCTTGCGCTTGCGTTTGCGCTTGCTTTACCGTGTGAACCAGCCTTGCGCTCCCTCCCTCCTTATACTCGTTGTGTGTCGACACGCTGATGTGATGACTCGTGTTTCCAAAGTGGCATATTAGTTTGTATTACCTTCGCTTTGAACCCCTTTTCGTCTATCAGTGTATCAACAATGCGCCGATTGGTGAAGTTGATGCATTGACTGTTGCGCAGCTGTCATTTGTTGGCCATTCTCTTTACATATCGAATATGGCGAAGAACAAATCTATTGCCAGCTCTCGGAACAGAACCCGTCTCCCGTCATTTGGACAAATAGATCTCGCGACAGAAGAACTGCATTCAGCGCGCACCAGTGTTTCCGTGTTTATGCCGAGCCAATTCCACAATAAAGAACAATCAGCCACGTCGTAATAACGCGCTCCCGCCGAATGAACTCAAAATGGTTTGGAATTTGATTCTACAGGCACTGTACTTGCTCTTCTCTATATTTAGCTTTCAAGACGTCAAAACAATAACATTGCTGACAGACATTTCGCGGGACCGAAAACCACCATGACTATTAGGTGCAATCTAATTAACGCGTTGGACGTCGCAACCCAACGCCTAGTAGGAAACCCTGTTGTGACCGGAATGCAGGCTCTGGGGCTCCTCGTGATTGCAGTAAATTTTAGTTGTTTCCCTGTAATAATCTCGGTATTAGTTATTACCGTTAATTTTAGTTAATAATTAGCTGTTTCGTTGTTTCGTTGTTTCGTTGTTTCGCTGTTTCGCTGTTTCGCGTTTTAGTAAAACCCCTCCCACTGGGCAGTTTTTACGGTCACACACAGATTTTGGCTAAATCGCGATTAAGCACTGCTAAATCGTGATTTAACTTTCTAGTGTGACCACAGCCATTATAAACACGCCGAAACACATCATGACCAAAATAGCGCCAGCCGGTCCAGTTACACATTCCTGCCATTCAAGCTGTCAAGATTGACAAGTTGTTCCTGTTTACAAACTCCTCCAAGGACGCAAGTGCTGTGAAAACTGACACTTCACAGCTAGCATGATTGACTTGTTATTCCTGTTTACAGATTCCAGTGCATTTAAATCAAGTACAGTGCGGCTGTGTTTCTCTATACCTGGTGCGGTGCAGTTGAAAGGTTCAAAGGTAAGATGCACTCTTGAAATCTCTTAGCGGGGAGGTCGCTGAAGTTCGGATTCCCAGTTACAGCTTTATTACTAGAAATACGAGGGTATTATGATTATGGAAAATATCGTGATAAACTTTATATACATACGCAAAAAAATATTGCCAAAACATCTTGTCGGAATGAACCTTATACTGACAAAACATTTCGCAATTTTCGTTCTGTATAGAGGAGCACAACATTTCGCTGTTAATTTTTCCACCGCCAAAAACCGTCAAAACCAGGAATTACCAAAGGTTACGACAGCGATATATTTACTTCAGACCTCAAAAATATCCCTTGGAATATTATTGAACTTGAGTCAAGCGCGAAGGATGCCTGGAATTCCTTTCGGGATATGTTTATGACAGCAGCCGATAGCCACGCTCAGTTGAAATTCGTCGCGTACGCGGCAAATCATAACCCTGGATAACACCATCAATAAAGGAGCTAATGAAGCAGCGTGTCTACCAGCACAAAAAAGCCATCAGCACAAACAAAGAGCTTCACTGGAGCAGCTACAAAAGAATACGAAATGCGATCACAATGAAAATTCGGAAAGAAAAGAGCTGCTATTATTCGACACAATTATCAGGAAAACAAAGCTCAAAAGAAATGTGGAAAACCCTAAATGAAATCTTGCCAAAAAAAGGAAAGGTGAACACTGGCGCCCCAAATCTTGACGGCTTAACGGCATCCATTTTCAACAAATTCTTTACAACAATAGCTGATACACTTTGCCACCGCTTTAGATCAAATACTACAATGCCCAAGATCCTAACCCCGAGAGTAAGAGTATCAAGTCTGGTTTGGTTCCACGATCATTTAACCACTCGGAATTAAAAAGTGCAGTTTCAAAACAACCTTTCATCTAACTCAAGTGTAAATTTCGGAGAGCAATTAGATGTTTCGCTGTTTCGTGTTTTAGTAACACCCCTGATTGTAGCATATAAACCACAAAAGGATTATATCAAATCGGGAAACGAAGGATAAACCGAAAAAAGGATTATATCAAATAACTAACTTTTAACAAAATGGACAAACACGCTTATATCAAATAACAACTCCAATGGATTTGGACAGCGCGTATTATATCAAATAATGCGAACTTCGATTTCTCCTGCAAAGCAATTGTTTGAAATCAGCATTGTATTATATGATATAAGTGATTTTACTGTATGTGTGTATTTTACATTATTTGATATAAACAGCTAAATAATGACAAAGGACACCTTTTGTTTGTTAAGTAATATATTTACAATGGGCGCCTTATGTGCCCGGTAGACAGCATGAAGCGCAAACACACACCACATTTTTCTCCATTTTTCTCACATCATGACCAAAATAGCGCCAGCCGGTCCAGTTACACATTCCTGCCATTCAAGCTGTCAAGATTGACAAGTTGTTCCTGTTTACAAACTCCTCCAAGGACGCAAGTGCTGTGAAACCTGACACTGCACAGCTAGCATGATTGACTTGTTATTCCTGTTTACAGATTCCAGTGCATTTAAATCAAGTACAGTGCGGCTGTGTTTCTCTGTACCTGGTGCGGTGCAGTTCCAAGGTTTAAAGGTAAGATGCACTCTTGAAATCTCTTAGTGGGTTTAGAATATTCAGTATGTGTGATTGGAAATCTGTTCTTTGATGCTGTTACTTTTAAAAAAAGTGCGTTACAACACTCCGGAAATACCGGAAATAGCGGTGCTCAAAGACAGATTGATGCCAACTTGACGCAACATGACAACGGGCTTGTTTTTTTGAGCAATAGGTTCAATAATCATCCGTCATATATAGGTATTAGCTATTGCAGTAAATTTTAGTTGTTTCCCTGTAATAATCTCGGTATTAGTTATTACCGTTAATTTTAGTTAATGATCAGATGTTTCGCTGTTTCGTTGTTTCGTTGTTTCGCTGTTTCGTGTTTTAGTAACACCCCCACTCCTTTTCGGTCTGATCTCATTAGGTGGGTTCACACTAAGTCTGACTTAATAGCGACTTAGGACGACTTAGCGATAAACACGCGTCTGAACGACTAAGACAAAAAAATAGATTTTCGACTTAGTGCCGGCAAAAACAAAGTCTGACTTGGGCCTCGTAAAAACCTAACTTAGGGCTTACTTAGTTAATTGAATTTCCGGAAAGGTGTAGATTTCGCAGCATGATGAGTTATATGATCAGTTGCGCAACCACGTTCTTGGCACGACTGTACTACTGCACGCGTTAAAGAAAAGATGTACAATCCATGGGACATGGAACAACCTGATGATATTGAATCAAAGTAAGTATATTTTGCATTCCCAATTTGAAGTACTGAATTTTGAATTTTTTTATGAAGTTTGTCATTTTTTCTCGCAGTTCTGAAGTACAACGTGGCGCAAGTGTCTGAAATACAGTACCCAAGGGATTAAAATGCGGGGATGTGTAATGCGTTTGATGACAGCTTAAAAGACGTCTAATATTTCGTCAGGTCGCTTCTATTACCAATGTGAACTTAGCCTAAGTCGCCTTAAGTCGACTTAGTGATCTTGCTATCCAATTTAGTTGTTTACCCAAACGGAAGTTTGTAACCGCTGTACGTGCTCCCTGAGCATACTTAACCGCTAGTTTGTAGTGTAGAATTCAGTTGTGACTTGGAGCCCGAGCTCTCCGTTAGTCTCGAAGCTCAAGAGTTCAGCCGTGATTCACGAATAAAGAAGTCATCCAGTCCAGAAGCGAGTCCCCCTAAAATCTGCTCCGTAACACGAGCGATAACCAAGTTTGCACTTCAGGGACTCTCTCTCTCTCAAAACTAGGTGTGCGCGCCCTTAAGTACGGACGCTAACTCCAGCTCTAATTAGCTGTCCATCAAGCACTAGGAACCAATAAGGATAAGGTAGAACGTCACTACTTAGCGACAGAAAGGCTAAACGAAAAGGGACGCGCACTTTTGACTAACTCAGTCTTCAACAGTTTACAGATAAGTAGAGATGCTCAATGTACTAAATATTACTCTTGTCGGTAGAGCGGTACAACTGGCTGTAAAAACAGAAAAGAAGCGTAACTTGTCGTAAACAACTTGATTAAAGGATTAAGAGAGAGCGTACTTTGTTTGAACGATTAGACCTTTGAACAATACTTAGTTGCATAACCCGAGATAATTGGTAACAAAAGAATTGTACACTTAATTAAATCAGGTTAAAAACTCGATTAGTCAGGCCAGGTAAGATTTGGCCGACCGGATTTATAGATATGCCCGTATATGCTACACACTAAAAGAATCAATTTGAAAATTAGAATATTAAACCACATCCTAAAATTATGAATATTAATCATATTAAATCGTGACTATTAATCAACAAATATTTAATCAAAATCTCTTCCGTAACTTAGTGATGACATTTTCGGTTCCTGATCAACTCAAACACAGGAGTTTCATTAAAAAGCATAAGCAAAGTTGAAAAAACGGCGCGTTGTACTACCTTTTCTAAACGTCTTTCCGTCAAGTCAGTTTGTTCTAGTAAAATGAGAACGCCTGAATTAAGGTATCAGGATACCCTCCGGACTTTGCCAGATTCGAAAAAATTTTTTTTGGCTTAACGAAATTATTACATGTTTTACCTTGTGTTTCTGAAAACAAAATTTGGATACCTATTTTTTTCCTCGAGATATTTAAACGAAAGGATTTTATATTTCTCTTTCTCGCCGGAAGCTACCTGTCAACAGATCGTTAGTATCACCCGTAACTGAGCAGCTCGCGGCTTGCGCGTCAGTCGTGCAAAACAATAAAGTACAAATTTTAGCCGCGCGACGGATAACGCATGACTAACAGCAGATCTGCAAGAATATCGAAATGCCATAAGAAATATTTCCCTGTATGCCTTTGTGAACGCTTTCTTACGTTTAGAACGAGTTTGTCGTTTGCTTGAACTCATTCCGAATTCCAACTGTGGCTGCAAAAGGTTGAATTGGTGTCGAGTGGTGAGTGCAACTGTGAAGCGAAAATAGATGTTGCGAAACTTACCCGAACGAAGCGTTGATGTCCGTAGTTATACACGGCGGCCTTTTGTGCTGCGTGTTTCAATTACCGACAAGATGCCTGGAAAGCCTCTATGCGAAAGCACTAACTGCGGTGTTTTGACAGATTTCTGACAGATGAGGCGATTATGTAAAACAGGTTTCCGGCTCCCTGGTCAGAATCTTTAAATGTGTTTTTCTCGGTGTTTTCAAAACGCGGAAAAGTGTTTCTTTCGGAAACCTGCATTTCAATGGATTTTAATCGATTGGCTTGAAACTTGGCAAATATGTGAATCAATATCAAAGCTACAAAAAGGTGTCTCCGATTTTAATTCTTTTTTTTTTGTTCGGAAGATATGTCCGCTTTTGTCTTGCGCGTAGCTAGAAATATGATCGGCCAACTTTAAAAGTCAATAACTTTGTATATGGACAAGACATCAAAATTCGGAGACACCTTTTTTTTCTTCATTGTGTCAACATTAGGCTGAAACAATAAATAATCAAATCGGGTAAAATCTGAGTGACATTAGGCTTTTTGAATGAGGCAAGGTCAAAATTCACTCGGAAGCTGATAACTTTCTTTCTTTAGCAAATTCAAAAAATATAAAGCTTTACCCTAAATCAATGATTGTTGAGCTTTCAGAAAATATATACTTTATTATTAGTTAAATGTAACGCTAGCGCGAAAAATGGGTTTGAACGCATGTCGTTCACGAGGGTATCCTGATACCTTAAGGTACCAGGAGACGTTCCCGTGAAAAGTTTTGAAAAATTTTTTTTTCTCTAGTGTGGCCCATTTTCAATATATCTGCCCGAATTCGTTGTCCTTTTTCGACCATCTGTTTTATTCCGCGAGAAATTGGCTCGAACAAAAATTTCGATCAAAATAACCCCTGTCGCGACCTGTCATCACTCGTCAACTCATGCGTCTCATGCAACACCGACATATCACGTGAAATCTGGCAAAACACAAGTAGTGCGTGTGCGATTCGGTATAGCGAAACCACGAAGAAAATCATTGTTTGTTGAGCGAAAAAACCGCCGAAAGAAGACGTCTTGGGCTAGATTACACCACGCTGCTTTACATCAACGCGAATCAAAGTGAAATCTGGCTGACAGATTAGCTGGTTATGTCAACAAACACCGTCGGGGCGCCAAAAATCTTCAGGCGCGATTTTCTCTGCATCTGAAAACGCGTTTTGAAGCGTTTCCTTGAAGTTCCAATTCAAGCAGGTTTTAACGGATTGGGCTGATATTTTGCACAAGTCTAGACCAATAATTTAACTTACAAAGTATATCTCCGAATTTTTGTTTTCGCTTTAGAACCCGAGTTATTTTATTTGCCTTAAAAAAGTTCCCCAAAAACACGTCGCCCGACTTTGACTTTAAATATTTTCCGAACCAAACAAAATATCAAAAATTGGAGACACTCTTTCTAAGATCAACATATCTGAAGTACAAAAATACTATCGGCTTCGTTGTCCGACAAATCTGTGATGACTTGGAACTCGTCCTTTGGGGCCATGTCAATTTGCATAATAATACCTAAAACTCGGCGTACGCTTAAAACTTTGGAAAACAAAAGTGTTTTCCCGAGTCTGTGTTTATTAAGCTACAAGAAGACACTATGTTCGTGGAGTTTACTTGTATTGAACGCGCGCTATTGCATTTTACCGCGAGCATGTCACGAACGTCTCCTGATACCTTAAAACCAGCGTACTAGCCCTTCTCTTTCTTTTGTTCCTTAATAATGATTGTCTTTATTTATTTATTTATTTATTTATTTATTTATTTCTTCCATAGTTTGTCCTTTACTTATCTTAGTTACCTACCTCATTGCGTCCCTCCTTCACTTCTTTCACCGAACTATCTTATGTCCTTCCTTTATGCCTTCCTCTTCCTTGCTTGCCCTTTTCTTCCTTTTTTCTTCCACAACTTGTTACGTTTCCGACAATTTTCTTTATTATCGGAACAAACACTGTCCGATTTGGACCGATTGGAATGAAGCGTCGGGAACACTGTGGTCCTTTTCAAAGAGGAACACAGTGATCCTGACCAGTTTTCATATTTCGGAACACATAGGACTAATGTGTCCCGATCCTTGTCCGATTTGTTCCGATTATGTGTTCCGATCCGAGGACCTAAACGGTCCCGATGATTTTCCATTTTTCGGAACATTGCGATCCACGATCGATTTGTTCCGATTTACATGTTCCGATCCGAGGACCGAAACGGTCCCGATGATTTTTCATGTTGCGGAACATTACGATCCACGAACGATTTGTTCCGATTGTGTGTTCCGATTCGAGGCCCGAAACAGTCCGACAAAGAGTTTCGGAACTAATCGGTCCATCGTCTCTGATGTGTCTCGGATAGAACTTCGGTAAGTCTGGGTAGTTCTTGTTGCTCGCACAGTAAAACTATTGCTTTACACTTGCAGATAGATACTTTATTGGGCACAGAATTCAAATTAAACGTTTAAACTTACTTTCACTGAAGCTGTGCGTCTAAAGTATAAATAGTTAGTGAAAGTGAATTAGAGCAGTGATTACAGCCTCTTAGAGTTTCATTGCTTTATCGATTAAGAGCTGGTCACTACTTCGCTTCACTTTCTTAGGCTACATAGCGGTTAAGATGGATAAGACGGATATAGCGCATATGGTTGCCTATGCGCCAATTATTTTATGACCACAGAGTCAACGTGTGGTCGGTCCTTCGTGAAATCCCTCAGTTGGGAAAACTCAGAGAAAATCAACTTTATTGAACATCCGATTGATGAGTGCTATTCTGCGCGGTTTCAGACAGTGTATGAAGTGCGTTTTAAAACTTTCTTATCCAGACAGGACCACTCATGCCTGGTCACCTGGGATTCTTTAACACAAAGGTTTTGCTCACTTGTTCAGACTTGTTCGACACTGACGTTCTTTATTGGTCAGTTTAAAATTGAATCAATAGTGTGCGAGGCAGTGTAGGTTCTTGTTCGGGCAAGAACAAGGCAAGATCACTCGTGTCCGGCCGCCTGGGAGTCTTTAACACAAAGGCTTTGCTTGCTTGTTCAGACTTGTTCGACACTGAGGTTGCTTATTGGTCAGGTTATAAATGAAATGATTATATGCTAGTAGCTATTTAACGGACTGAAGCAGCATTGGGATCATTATGTTCCAAGTCGGTCTGCAAGAGTGATGTCTACAGTGAAGAGTAAAATCGACTGGGCTAATGTAGAAGGCGCAAAAGACTGCAAACGAAGACTCCACTTGGAAGAAGACGAAGATGGCGTGTTCCAGTGCCCTGTGCCCCACTGTGATCACGACGGATTTTTATCGCGCATTCCTGGTACAGTTACTTTGATACGAAACCCTCGAAGTTGTCGAGGAAAATAACGCAGTGTGCTGAACTTCAAACATAGTCCTCGACTGGCCTGCAAGCGTTCTATTCACCTTCCAATGTCTGTTCTACAATCGCAGGGGAACATTTTATGAAGTGGCTTTGTGGTAGCACTGGTGGAGGAAAGCCCCAAAAGCACGCACAACAAACTGCAAACAGAGTTGTGCGATATCCGAGATTTTGCTGTGCAGATGACGACGACGAATTAACGGCAGAGACTATCGACTTTTGCCTTGGTCCTCCTGCTCTCGTGTGTAGATTCGTCGACGCCATGCAGGACGAGCTAAAGATAGGCTACTCCGCACAACTGACGTATCTCAAAGCCATGTCCGAACTTATGGATTACCGGAAGGTCAGTGGTCTGTCAACGAACGTCATCAGCAGTTTTGCCATGACCGAAGTGTACATAAAGCGGGCGCGAAAGACTATCGCCAAAAAGAGGAAAATCAAGTGGGCTAGGGATCTTGACATCGAGAATCTGGAAGCCAAGGGCTGCTCATGGGCATCACTGGAAGACCTGGCAAAGGTGATACCCTATCATCTGCCACGACTGACTTCAGTGCTGGACCGTTGTAAAACTGAACCGAGGAGCGTCTCTCCGACCGACCTGTCATTTGTGACACGCTTCTTGGCCACGTACCTATTTGTGAAGGTGAAGGGTTCTCATCCGATGACTTACCAGCACTTGACTCTCGAGATGCTAAAGAAGGCTAGAAACAATGGAGGTTTCATAGACCAGAAGATGTTCAAGACCGCACAAACGTAATCGTTCGACTCTCTCCTCTTGGAGCCAACCGATCTAGAGTTGATCGAACAGTACCAGCAACATGTGAGACCAATGCTGAAGCCCAAGTGCAATTATCTTTTGGTGACCCGCAACGGTGCGCAGTACAGCAAGCTTTGCGACCTGTTGTCGAAGCAAGTGTTTGAAGCTATAAGGCAAGCATATTCACCCGACTCGTTACAGGCAAATCATCGAGACGGAAAGTGCCAGTCGATTGGACGCAAACGAACAGCAGGCGATCAGCGAAGACCAAAAGCACAGCTCTCATGTCGCAAAACTACACTATCAGAAGCGAAGGTCGAGAGACGTAGCTACGAGAGCCCAAGCGTGCATGCAAAAACTGCGAGGAGAGGAGGTATGCAGAGCAGGGCGAGAGGTGCAAAAGTGTTTGGACTTGCACAACGACGGGGGCAATCATGAGAGCAGGACCAGTGACAGTGATAGTGATCACCCGGCTTGTAGCACTGACAGTGTTGACGACGGCGACGACGACGATGATGACGATGATGGCCGTGGTGATGACGAAGTGGATGATAACGACAGTGGTGATCGCGATAATGACAGTAGCGACAAAGGTAATAACAATAATATGAGACTAATGACCATAATGATAATGATGACCATGATAACAATAATGACCATAATGACATGGTGACCACGGTAATAATAATGACCACAATGATAATGGTGACCATGGTAATAATAATATTAATACAATAATAATGACCGCACTGGTAATAACAAAATTGACACTGATCACAAAAGACCAACGAACTCGTCACAAGCCGACTCGACTTGTCACCGCAAGTGAAGTTTGCGTTTCACTAGTGATGAAGACAAATGCCTGAAGAAGGGTCTCGTAAATCATGGGTTCGGAAGATGGAAATGCATTCTAGAGGATCCGAAGTTGAACTTTCAAAGGGGTAGAACTGCGGACTCGATTAAAAAGAGAGCCGCGTCTGTATGTTTCCGACAGAGGCATACAGCCAGTACATAATGCGACAACAAGAAGTCGACGTCGACTTCATGACAGCAGCAGTAATTTCTTATGTAATGTTGGGGTTCTAAAACGAAACACGGTTTTGGAATGTGGAAGCCGGAGTATTTTGGACGAACCGTACTTTGGTTTTCAACCAGGAACTGGGACTGCCGGCTCTCTCGAATAAGAGCATTGTCGAAATCTGTAAAGTCTAAATAAACGAAAGCGTTGCGATGCAATGTGCAAGTGTGTAACAGAATGCATTCGGCTACGGCCAGGGTACGTTTTTATTCGAGAAAGAAAAAAATGACCGACTCGCCACTGTCACCGTGCAAAGTACAGGAAATACTAACAAAATAAGTTGAGAGAAAATACACTTCAATCAATATGTAATTGCAGTTATTTGTAGCTATAGTCAATTCATGGATTGCTTAATGAGTTCAGCGTTGCAACGAGAAGAAGTCTGTCACCACCCTCTGTCCTTGCATTGCTTGGGACGAAGGCAATTTGGACCGTCCTGCCTCCTTGCGCGGGGTCGCCTGTCTCGCAGCCGGATGAGCGTGTCTCACTCTCTTGAGAGGGTGGCCGCCGTCCCGCCCTTGTTGGCTGGAAGGGGGCATGTGTGGCTGAGGTCGTATTCTTGCTCGCCGTCCGCCCCCTCGGAACTCGAGACTGGATCCGGCAGGGGCGAGACCACGTCGTAAACCATGGCCGACGTTGACTTGGTTAGAAGGCCCAGCTCCAGGCACAGCCGTTTTCTCTCAGCCAGCCCCTCTCCCGTCATGCTGCCGTGCTTCTCGTGAAACATGCGCATCTTGTGGGCGGTGATTTGATTAGGCTTTCAAAAGTGCGCCGCATCTCTACATCCGTGGCTGATGCACTCTTTTGCATGTATTCGGCAAGCTCCCGTTCTTTCTTTGCCAGCCACGGGTTCTGGAATGCAGTCTTAGCTTTGGCCGTTCTCTCTTCTTGGCGCATCGCCTCTTTCTTCTCGTGCACTTTTCTCAGCAGCGGCGAAGGCAGCGGAGCGTCCGGGTCGTTAATCACGTCCTCTTCGCCGTGTTCCAAGACGCCCAGCTCTATTAGTGTGCGCCTGGTCCCTTCTAAGCAGCATCGCCTTCGTTCCAGGAGTCGCCTCCGCGCTTCCTCTGCCTGCTCCAAGAGGTGGCCCAACTGACGACGGCACAAGGATCTGGGGTCCACCTCCTTGATCATCCTCTTTAATCGGCAGATGGTGGCATCTTCCTCTTCGCTCTCATCGCCCTCCTTGTGGTCGGTGTCGAGAGTCACCGTCATTATCTTGGCCAATTCGCTCTTGTCGAGGCCTTCGGCGGGGACCTCGCTGTCAGAGTCTGGCAGCGTCGCCTGGGACTGGGTCGTTCTTCTTGCCTCCACAATCTGTGTGGTCCACACGATGCAGTCCATTGCATGCGTGCTCAACCAGCGGTTGGCACCTGGCACAACTCGGGGCAAACTTTTCATGTAGTACTTATTGAGACGTTTGCCCATTGCATCGTTGTTCTCTGCGCCAAAATCGGGGTCTGCCTAGAACGTCATGAACATCGGCACACGGCTCAGGACCCCCTAGTGATTCTTCCATTTTGTGTCATTGCATATGTAGCCCCCTTGAGACAGCAGCTTCCAGTCGTCGGGGTCCATTAGTCCAACGAATGCTTCGTCCAAGAATATTATCTCGGTGCTCGGGGCGATCATTGCCTTGTTGAAAGCCTTTTGTTTCATCACCCGGGCAACGCGGTTTACAGGCACAATCTAGGAAGACCGGGGAAAAGAGGCTCGTCTTGCCGCCGTTGGCTTCACCAACCAAGCATGGCACAGGCTGCTTGTGTTCTTTGGGGAGAAACAGGCCAAGGAAGTCATCGCAAAACCAGGCGACATCTTCGTCTTCCAGGCTGTTGCGTAGAATGTTCTCAAAGTACCTCGGCTCCGGCTCCTTGGATCATTCATATGGAACAAAGGCTCTTGGGGATGTATTCCCCACATCAGTCTCGCGTATGGCATCTTTCAAAAACGCCCATCTTTTAAAAGCCCACAGCCAGCCGTCGTTCACCTCCACTAGGTCTAACTTGATTGATTATCAATTGGCGGATGACGCAGTTGTCTGGATCACTAAGGATGGGCAAAACACGCGTTATGTGTTTGGCCAGACGATCCTTAAAGGAGTCGTTGCCCATCAGCGAGTGAAGAAAGGTCTTCACACTGCACACGTGTGTGAAGGAGTACTTGGCACTGGCGACCTTCTTGTAGATGTCACCACGGTGAAGCGCGTAGCACGGTGACGGGTGACGACGACAAGGGTTTCACTGGAGCTTCAGGTGTCGTGCCGGCGTTGTCGCTATCTGACTGCAGGTCATTGTCGATGTGCAGGCCAGCCGTTTTCAGTGCTGCCAGAGCCTTACGCAGGGGTTGGCGGAGGGAATGACGTGCTACCACCAGGCGAACAACATTCTCCGAGGCGTCCGTTTCATCATCGGAATCTAGGTCAGCAGCTTCGCCCTCTGTAACAGATGCCTCAAGGTTTCTGCAGCGATCAGTCAATTGTAGAGGCAAAAAAATTTATCATCATCATCATCGTTACTATTCATGGACAGATTAAACTAATGGGAGCGTGTTCAGAATCCTAGATGTGCATATGTGCCTCGAATAATCGACTCACCTTAAACAATGTCGGTAAGACGACGACACGAGCTGCATCATGCAGGGATTTTTGTGATCTTTAATCACCTGGCATAGCTTGTTCAGAGTGTCACTGTGACCCTTGCTGCTGGTTCTCGAAAAATTCACTTCCACATCACATCTCAGCAGGGCTTCCTGAATGGACCGCGTGCTTGCAACTGCACCATTCCTCGTTTGACACGCAATCCAGTAAGAAACTAATGGAATCAATTTCTTATCGTTGCTGAGAACAACATTTGACCCTTGGCTGAGAACGGCGTTCTCCATCCCTTCGTCCTCGTCGTCCTCTAAGGAATCGTCTCGGGGTCTCTTCCGCTTTTTCCGGCCACCCTTGTTGGTGCTATAGTTGGCCGTGCTAATCGCCGAAATAAAAAAACGAAACATCTCGAAGGCCTCCGAGTGCCCGGTCATTCTGGTCTCTCTTTTCGCAAATGAATTTCCACCCTTGGGCGTTGTCTTCGCTGGAAACCCGCCAAACACACTTGACCGCGATCACAGAACACGTGTTCTGAACGATCGGAAGAACTTTACACTGCAGAAAGTCTGAAGTCTCTTGCTGTTAAGCTGGCTGCAAGGTCGCGACATCACTACTCGAGATACAGATGAGACTGAGAGGTTAAGCTTTGAAACGCTACCTCTTTTATATGTGAGTCGATGGCTTCATTTGCACGACAAAGAGTAAACCAGTTTGAGCCCGGTTTTGACCAGTTCAACTCTCAAACGTATAACAGAATTATCATCACTTTTGTCAAAGAGTCATTTTCATTCCCCTGAGCAGCGGATATGCAATAATAGTTGACTTGGTACGTACCGTTGGGAATGTCATCGATATTCGGCCCAACCAGCCTCCAAGGCATTTCAGGGCACTCTTTTGTGTAAAATCCCAAAGTGGCGGGACCATATGTTATTGCTTTGTCTCATTTGATCAGATCATCGTACTTGAAATTCAAATTGAATGTGTGCACCCGAAAATACGCCACACCCGTCATACCCGCCATCTTATGTGAACGAGTGACACTCAATTGTACACCCTGTCCACCCTGAACACAACAACTTGCTTTGAAAAGAATCATTTTCATTCCCCTGAGTAGCTGGTCCGGGCATTCCAGGACACTCTTTTGTGTAAAATCTCAAAGTGGCGGGACCATATGTTATTGCTTTGTCTCATTCGATCAGATCGTAGTACTTCAAATTCAAATTGAAAGTGCGCACCCAAAAATACGCCATACCCGTCATATCCGCCATGCACGCCATCTTGTGTGGATAAGTGACATTCAGGTGTACTCCGTGTCCAGGCTGAACACATGTACTTGGTCTTGCTCGATGGGGATAAGTTATCATCATCATCATCATCATCATCATCATCATCATCATCATCATCATCATCATCATCATCATCATCATCATCATCATCATCATCATCATCATCATCATCATCATCATCATCATCATCATCATCATCATCATCATCATCATCATCATCATCATCATCATCATCATCATCATCATCATCATCATCATCATCATCATCATCATCATCATCATCATCATCATCATCATCATCATCATCATCATCATCATCATCATCATCATCATCATCATCATCATCATCATCATCATCATCATCATCATCATCATCATCATCATCATCATCATCATCATCATCATCATCATCATCATCATCATCATCATCATCATCATCATCATCATCATCATCATCATCATCATCATCATCATCATCATCATCATCATCATCATCATCATCATCATCATCATCATCATCATCATCATCATCATCATCATCATCATCATCATCATCATCATCATCATCATCATCATCATCATCATCATCATCATCATCATCATCATCATCATCATCATCATCATCATCATCATCATCATCATCATCATCATCATCATCATCATCATCATCATCATCATCATCATCATCATCATCATCATCATCATCATCATCATCATCATCATCATCATCATCATCATCATCATCATCATCATCATCATCATCATCATCATCATCATCATCATCATCATCATCATCATCATCATCATCATCATCATCATCATCATCATCATCATCATCATCATCATCATCATCATCATCATCATCATCATCATCATCATCATCATCATCATCATCATCATCATCATCATCATCATCATCATCATCATCATCATCATCATCATCATCATCATCATCATCATCATCATCATCATCATCATCATCATCATCATCATCATCATCATCATCATCATCATCATCATCATCATCATCATCATCATCATCATCATCATCATCATCATCATCATCATCATCATCATCATCATCATCATCATCATCATCATCATCATCATCATCATCATCATCATCATCATCATCATCATCATCATCATCATCATCATCATCATCATCATCATCATCATCATCATCATCATCATCATCATCATCATCATCATCATCATCATCATCATCATCATCATCATCATCATCATCATCATCATCATCATCATCATCATCATCATCATCATCATCATCATCATCATCATCATCATCATCATCATCATCATCATCATCATCATCATCATCATCATCATCATCATCATCATCATCATCATCATCATCATCATCATCATCATCATCATCATCATCATCATCATCATCATCATCATCATCATCATCATCATCATCATCATCATCATCATCATCATCATCATCATCATCATCATCATCATCATCATCATCATCATCATCATCATCATCATCATCATCATCATCATCATCATCATCATCATCATCATCATCATCATCATCATCATCATCATCATCATCATCATCATCATCATCATCATCATCATCATCATCATCATCATCATCATCATCATCATCATCATCATCATCATCATCATCATCATCATCATCATCATCATCATCATCATCATCATCATCATCATCATCATCATCATCATCATCATCATCATCATCATCATCATCATCATCATCATCATCATCATCATCATCATCATCATCATCATCATCATCATCATCATCATCATCATCATCATCATCATCATCATCATCATCATCATCATCATCATCATCATCATCATCATCATCATCATCATCATCATCATCATCATCATCATCATCATCATCATCATCATCATCATCATCATCATCATCATCATCATCATCATCATCATCATCATCATCATCATCATCATCATCATCATCATCATCATCATCATCATCATCATCATCATCATCATCATCATCATCATCATCATCATCATCATCATCATCATCATCATCATCATCATCATCATTATTATTATATAGACAGATCACCACACACGCCATACCCGTTATACCCGCCATACACGCCATCTTGTGTGGACAAGTGACATTCAGGTGTACTCTGTGTCCAGGCTGAACACATGTACTTGCTCTTGCTCAATGGCGGGTATGGCGCGCATTGCGAACATGGCGTGTGTGGCCATCTGTTCATGTGATGACATTAATCTAACATAGTATTATTTGTAATTTCTTATAGATAGATAGATAGATAGATAAATAGATAAGATAGATAAATAGATAGATAGATGGATGGATGGATGGATGGATGGATAGATAGATTTAGTTCGACAATCTTTCTACACAAGTAACATGGAGTCACCAGTCGAATTATTGGTCCGAAAATTTTAGAAATGGCTTCGTTTCTTTCTATATCCTCTATTACTTTTGTTCTTCTTAATATCTACGTTTTACTTGTGATCTTTTTTTCTTTTCTTCTCTTACTTCCTTGTAACTTTCTATTTCGCCTGCTTCCTTCTTTCTTTTTTCGTTCCCTTTCCCTTTCTCCATTGTCATTTAGTCTCACCTCTCAGTTTTTTTTTCTTTCTTTCTTTCTTTCTTACATAACTTCCTTCCATTTTACAATTCATTTTTTTTGGTCCCTCTTTTTTCCTCTCGTTCTCTTATTTTCTTCGATTTTGTTTCTCTTTGCCTTTTTTCAGTCTGTTTTTTTCTTTGTTTCGATTTCTTTTTTCTTCCATTCTTTCTCTTCTTTATCTAATTTCCCTTTTCTTTTTGCTTCTTCATTTCTTCCTTCTTCCCTCATTTTTAATTCCCTTTTTTAGTTTTTTTCTTATTTCCTTCCCACTTTCCGGCACCCTTCCCTATCATGCCGTACTAGCCGGTGTCTTTCACTTAAAGCCAAACTCCATTCTCTCACTATTTTAATTTTTATGCCAGTATAAACCACGGGTAAGCGTGGTTTATACTCTGGCAAACCACGGTTTCCGACCAATCAGCGCGCGGCTTGTATGGTGAATATGTTATATACGTAATAGCTACTCACGCGACATTACTGTTCGCTTTTGTATTTCAGAATTGATAGAAACGCTTCCATTGAGATGTACAGTCCACAGAAATGGGCGCCCGTGGGAGCCTGGTTCCTTGGTCCAAAGGCGGAAAATCACGAAATTTTCAAGCGACTGGAGTCGAAGTCAATTGCAGACCAAGTAGCGTTTAGGGAAGGCTATTTTCCCTGTGATCCTGTGTATATCACAGACGAAATGAAGGCCAACCAAACGTACCAGGACACTGTGAAAAAGTTAGAAGAGCAGCTGGATGAAATGACAAGGGAACTGCAAAAATCAGAGCCATTCTTTAGTTCTCGCTACAAGGTAAGTAATGTCCAGGAGTAAACTATACCACGTTATCGGATGTCGTCTTATCCACCTGTAGCGCCCAAATACAAAAGCCCATAAATTTTTGCGTGCCACGTAGCTCAATTAATCTGTAAGGCGTGTCGGCCACATTGGATTACAACAGAAGTCAAGAAATACAGGTCAAAAGAATGTCAAAAATTTCAAGAGTTTGCAACTATGATATCGAAGAATTGCAACTGTTTAGGCTGGCATGTTTTTTTTCTAGACTGCAAGCAGTTCCTCCTTTTCCTCCGAGATCGTATTGCGAGAGCCCAGTCGCTAGGGCAGAAGAGTATGGCGTGCGGGGAGTAAGGGATGTTCACAGTCTAGTTTTTCTCTCCATGTAAGGGTCACGTAAACTGGGAAACTCTGATGCCGGCTAATTTGGGATACATGGCAGCCTTGTTGTACAATCAAAACAACTGCGCCATAGAAGGTTCGCCGGTCACAACAAAGTACGAATTGGAGGTTGGATCAGGCCTGTGCGAGATGCTGGGTTTTGACAAAGAGAAGAGCATGGGTCATTTGGTCGCCGGTGGATCGATCGCCAACATCGAAGCAATTTGGGTCGCACGCAATCTTAAGTACTATGCGCTTGGTCTTCAAGAAGCCGTGGCCAAGGAACCCAAACTGAAAGTTGCACAAAGCTACCAAGTGGCCATTCCTCATCAGAAAACGGTCCCTCTCTCTACATCAACTCCATGGCAACTTCTCAACCTCAACATTGATACCATCATTGAAATGCCAAAAGGTGTCCTAGATTTGGTTAATGCGAAAAGCAAAACAAAAATTTCGACTGTAGAATTCAAGAAGATGGTGAACAAATACGCTTATGAGACCTTGGGCGCTCAGGAATTTTGCCACCGACACAATATAAAACCCGCTTGCTTCATCGTACCAAGTACGTACCACGTGTCTCTTGTTAAAGCAGCAACAATCCTAGGACTTGGTAAAGACAACATGGTGATTGTTCCTGTCGATGAGTGCGCCAGGATGAAATCCGACGGTAAAGTTTGAGACTAAGAATTTTTGTAAATTAATCCCTTCATAATTTTATTATAAAGCATGGTGAACATCCATCATTATCATCCACACCATATCATCATTATCATCAATTCATCATAATCATATCTTCTTTGATCATCATTATTATAATCATAATCATCATCATCAGTATAATAATCATTATCCTCGTCACCCCATTACCATTCTTATTACGACTAAGCTTGTTGCTACACAGTGTTTTCGATTCACCCGTATCTCTACTTTTGCAGAGCTACAAGCAGTTCTGCAAGTTAAACTTGCAGAAAACATCCCTGTGATCTGCGTCGTTCCAGTGATGGGAACAACTGAAGAAAGCGCAATTGATCCGTTGACCAAAGTTTTGGAAATCAGGGATGACATGCGCGAAAAGGTAAGCACGTGTAGGAAACAAGGAAGTTGAGATCACAGAAACCTGCGACAGACAGACAGACAGACAGATATTTTGACTGCTGCGTGCTTTGCGCCATCGAAAAAATATTTTAAAAGTACCCCCATCTCAAAAATAAAACGTTACTTATTGTTCCACGTTGGTCGTGCTTTGTATTTAGAGAGACTAAAAGTGTAATAACGTGTGTACAAATTGTGAAAATTCTTTAACCTCCTTTTGTACTAGAGTCTGAGTTGAATTTCCACTCAGAATTAATCTTACAAACCTCACTAATTTTAAAATAGTTTACCATACTAACATGATCATAGTTAGGCCAAGATTGAACGTTTTGCGACTACTGTCCGTAAATCACGCATTTTCTCTTCATCTGTCAAGGGTCTCAACTTTTCGATTCACGCCGACGGAGCGTGGGGTGGGTACTTTGCCAGCATGCTGAAAGAGCCACCCGAAGACTGTGTGGGCCACACTGATCCCGCCTTTGTTCCCAAATTGGCGCTGAGTAAATACGTTAAGAACCAGATAGGAGCATTTCGTCACTGCGATACAATCATTATTGATCCTCACAAGTCTGGCTTCTGTCCCTATCCTGCGGGCGGCATCTGCTACAGGGACAAGAAAATGAACGACTTCCTGAACGTCACAGAGAATGGCGAATTCTACTATCATGGGAACGAGAACCTGGGAGATGTGGGACTGGAAGGATCCAAGCCTGGCGCAGCAGCAGCGGGAGTGATGTTAGCACACAGAGTAAGGTCACATCCTAGCTTAGACAGATCACAAAAAAATATCGACTTACTAATCGAAAGCTGGGGTTAATTTTTAATTAGTCGCGCTTTTATGTCCAAATAAATAAAGTGAGCATTAAGGAAACAGAAGTAATAGATATAATGCTAATCAAGTGCCAATTGAGTGCGTTTACAAAACAATCCCTCTTTGATTTTTCGTAGGTTGTTGGCCTTAACAAGAATGGCTACGGTCGTATACTGGCGGAGTGTACGTTTACGGCCAAGATTCTGTACTGTGCATGGGTGACACTGGCTCAACAATCAGACAAGTTTAAACTTGTTCCCCTGCATCCACTACCAGACAAACATACCGACCTGATCAAGAAGAAAATGATCGAAATTCTTGACATGACCAACGAGCAGTTAGCACAGGTAGTTTACACGAATAACACTATTAGTAGACCTGCATTTTTTCGTCTTGCTTTCTCACAGTTTGCTTACGGCATAGAAGCTAAAATAGTTTTAGTAATAGGATTATTTGCATATTAGCACCATATATCATCCCCGAGCTCTGCGAGGGTAATAATCACGACGCTGATGCTGTAGTATCGAGCTTTTTGGAGACACTAAGCGCGTGTCGTCATCTCGAAACCTAGGGCGCTTTCCATTTGAACTTCCGTCATTCCACAATTTCCAAAAATGTCTTACCGAAAACTTGCGGTTCTAGTTGATTTTTCCAGGAATTTCCGGTTTTTTGTTTGTTTTTTGTTTTGTTTTGGTTGAATGGAAAGCGCCCCTAATGTTCTCAGTCTGCAATCAGGCGTACGACCTCCAGGCAAGGTTACTAAGCAGTGTGAAGGTGAGAATCCATAGAGCACGGAAGTGATTTTATACAACGCTTAGTTCTTAGCCGTACAAAGATGCCAAGTAATTCGACCGATGGCTGTAAACAACCCGAATATTTTGCCATTGCATGGGAGGCAATGCTTGCTAGCCGTAGAAGGATTGGCCAGGAGCCGTAAAAGTAGAAGGAGCCGTAAAAATCGGTGTCGAAGATCGACTTTCCTGACAGTGCAAAATTGATTGAGACATGATTCTAATTGCGCTTTTCTTGGCTTGCTAGACAGTCTCGGATGTATTCTGTAGTTGTGTGCATGAAGTTGTCTCAGCGAATTTTGGAGTTTACATTGTCCACGAAAACTTGAAAATGCATCACTGTGCACGTTGTCCGAACTAAACCAGACTTGCTGTGCGACAAACATGATTTTAGCGGCCAACTAGAGACGTCGCTATAAAACCATGGTTTTTAAACTTCAATAATCAATAATCCAAGCGGAAATTAGACAAGGATTCCGCTTCCCGAAAACCCAGTGCAGGGCAAGGGGAAATCTGCGATTATCGTATTTGCAGTAACTTTATAGTCTAGAAAACAGTAATAACCTCGGAAAGATGGTGGACTTTACTTAAAGGAGCCAGTGAAAATGTTTTAAGAACTTGGCCGTTTGAACTTATCCACTTTCAAGTCCAAAGCCTTTTGATAGTGATTCTCCTAACCACTTCTAATTAAAGCATATGTGTTAGTGACGAGGAGATAATTCATCAATTCATCAGCGCAAGCAAATATTATACTAACTATAAGAATAAATGATTAATTTATATAGCGCAAATTCCATGTGCCAATGTGCTTTACAATGTTTAAGCAGTGATTTTATATCTGGTATAGAGGATAGATCACAGCACCGGGGAGATTCTCCTTGTCTTTTCGAGAAGTATGTTAGTTCTTTAAAGTCCCTTGCATTGGGTTAGCAAAGGTTGAGAGACTAGGTCAACAGCGCTTCACAGCCCCACCCAAGGAGTGAGGGTAGCTCATACATGCAGGAACTATAAAATTAATCCTTCTCACTTACAGTCAGGAATCAAACCCGGGACCATTGGTGCCTGCCGTGTTTACCACTCAGCTACCATGACATAATAGTCTACATACCCACAGACATATTCTTGAAGAACAGTAAGAAAACAAAATAAAACAAACGTTGTTTAGAGGAATCGCTTTGAAATGAGGCAGTTGTAGGCTTTGGATGTAAAAAGTAGCAGCTTGAAAGCGAGGCGTTCGTTAATCCTCACTGTCTATTTCAGGACGAGGACTCCATGGAGTTTCTTCGAGAGATCGGTCCAGATACCTTGATGCCTTGCTTCGCTGTCAACCTCAAAGGCAGCACAAGTGTGGAAACATGTAACGAAATCAACGAGGCCATCTTCGAGAATCTGAGTCACATGACTGACGAGGTCACAGCAAAGCGAACCCCGATGTTGGTTACTTCCTCTACACTTGTGAATGAGAAACATCACGATGCATTCAAGCAATTCACACGGCAGCTTGGGGTAACCTAATTATTATTTAGTTCAATTCTTTTTTTGTAAAACTTGAACAAAACTATGGCTATAGCTTTAGTAGGCCCCGTTACTAGTGAAATTGAATGTGGACATTTACATCTTTTCAAGTGTGAATGGCACTTTGTCGCCGACGCATATTTTGTAAGTTGTTGCCAAAATGGTAGTTTGATGGGGGAATGAAAAAGAAGAAAGAAAAAGAAAAGAAAAGAAAACCAGAGAGGGAGGGGGAGCACAATGAAAAAAAAAAAAAGGAAGAAAAAGCCAATGAAGAAAAAAGGACAAAATAAGGAAGGCAGTAAATGAAATAGAAAAACCAAGGAGAAGGGACAACCGAAGGACTCGATTTAGGTTGGCTTCAGTCAATGAGTTCCCTGGTTACCTGTAATTCATTTAACAGAGGCCAGGCTAAACGTCGAGGTTAACAGAAGGTGTCAAAGCGTCTTCACTGTATCAACAAGACCCCCTATCATATGTGAACACTTGCGTGTTAATGGTCTACTGTTATTCCAGAGTATAAGTCAAACAGTAAATCCGTACCTTGCTAAGATCATCTAAACAAATGATAATGGTCGCCTATCAAGACGTGATCAACGAAAATAAGTGTTGCAATACTCGAGCCAAAACTCAATCATTCAATGATGTTTTCTGTCCTTAATTTGTACTATAATCTTCTTTTGTTTGTCTTTTGTTTGTTTTCTTGATTTTAGTTAAATCCGTCCGATCAGGAAGGTGTGAAGTACATTATCACCACCTGTATGGATCCGTGGGCCACTTCAAATGAATTTATTCGCGAACTTGCTGCCGAGATGAGGAATACCATCTTGTGCGCCATAGGCACGGTACGATGAACAAAATATTGCCAACACAAGTTTACTACTTCTGATAATGATCCTGGAACAAAAACAAAAACAAAAACAACTTTATTTCAAGTATTAACAAAGAAGTTAAAAGTAGATAAGTTACAATAACTAAAGCAAGTACAAAGTGGTAAAGCGTTTACTTAAAATGCAGACACCAGATGATTCACGCAGTTCTATACCATATCTCCAATTTTGCACTGGTTCGGGGGGGGGGGCACCACTGAACTAGTACACTTCCCAGCGAGTCAGCCGTCATTGCACAAAACCGAAGACACGCCAAAAAATCCAATTATTTTGCAGTTCGCACAACGCAGGAAACTCGGATCTTAGCTCGATACTGAAGTATAAGTTAATTTAATAGACTTCCAATGACATACAGTGTGCAGAAGAATCAAAGATTCCTGTGAGCCAACTCGTGAATGAGAAACTCTATATATTCTGTATAATAGCACTGGAAAATAGAAGCATTGAAACCAAACAAGCAACTGTGATTTTAGCCAACAGTTTGGTGCAAAAAGGCTTTCAATCCATCGAATTGTAAAATCCAGGTGAAGTTCACAGTTTAGTTTCAATTTTCGAGAGGATGTGCCTGAGAATCAAAAGACTCCAAACGTGATAGATCAGTTCATCACTTTTGTGATTCTCAGTGCCAGCGGTCGAGTATTCTCAGTCGCAAAGGCGGCCATTATATTTACCAGTCAGCGGAACTGACAAAGACCGGAAGTTTACAATCTATTGTCGCAATGCTAATATTTTATTCATTGTCAACAGAGTCGACAGACCGAGTGAAAATTTCCCCCAACTGCTATAACTCGTTCATGCATTCACGAGTTAAAAACGGGACTGCACACAATGTGAAAGGTTAAACGGTATTGCCAATGACCGCGCAACAACGGAGGTGACATCAAAGAACACAATACTTCCACCGTGCCGGAAGAAGGTGGTGTGTCGACGGAAAATTGAAACTTCAACAAATCTATATAGCTGTTTTATGCAGCACGGACCAACCTATAAAATACTTTCATGCCAAAACGTAGGTTAGTCGAAACTCAACTGAAAAAATTAGAAAGATTGTTTTAGTGATCTACCACTCTATTGACGGCAATCTATATTAAATTTATCGCAGGTCACAGACAATAAATCCTACCACGACTGTCTCGCAATGGGGTGGTACGAAAAGGAGGTAATCGTCTACCACGAATGCAATTTCCAAATGCCCGAGCACCAATACTTTGCTATAGCCAAACTAGGTTTTGTGTCAGATAAAGATGCATTTGAGTTCCACTCCATGGCACGTGGTACTTCGTCCTTCGTGTTCCGCAACTCAAAGGAAGCCACACTCCACACTGTTTTGTTTGGTATCAAGGACGGGGAACAGCAGCTCCCACATCTCTTTGACATCTACAAGGGAACGTCATCTATAGACAACCACCCGGTCAAGATACATGTCGAAATGAAGGTCCTGGATGTCCCCCGATTTCATCATTTTGATCCTTTGGCCATGTACCCCACGCACAGCACCTACTTTATGTACGGGGCCATGTTTGGGAAGAAGTACCGGGCGTTCATCTCACACATTCCCACCATGAAGCCGGATTTTGAACAGGTTTGCTTTTTTCTTCATCGTAAGACGCATTTTACTAATATTTTAACTTCTGTGGAATGATTATAGATCAGACCGACAGGTGAAACTTTATATATATATATATATATATATATATATATATATATATATATATATATATATATATATATATATATATATATATATATATATATATATATATATATATATATATATATATATATATATATATATATATATATTTATATATACATGTTTTTATTTATTTTTATTTAATATTGTCTTGCAGTTGATTGAGCTCCAGAAAATCCCAGAGGGGATGTCACCTGTTGTCCTTGAACACGGAGTCGTGGTACACATTTCCGAGGTTCCAGGTGCGCCCAAAATCGTCAAGGGCAAAATCGTCAACAATTTGACAAAAAAAAATTACAAAATCAGTTTCATCGGTTACGAGGGAGCACGCAAGGAAAGTACCATCAAGATCGACAAGCGCATTTGGTTCAACGGGGAACAAATCAACGAACAAGTCCGTCCTGTCTACAATTTTTAAAAGCCGAGAAGACCGTCCTGTCTAGAAGCGTAAAAACCCGAGAAACAGGAGATAAACTGTCTGGATGTAGTAGTCTCGTTTATGCTGTTGCTGTTCTACATCATGATATTTTAGAAATTATACTTTGCTGTTCTTATTCAGTTTGTAGCATGTTACTAGGCCTGTTCAGTATATATGAAGGACAGCCAGAAAGATCGACAGCATTTTTCCCGCTGAAATATTTTTACATTGTCTATCAAGTTGCTTCATACGCCATGATCAGTATAATTTTTAGCAAGTCGTTTTAATTTAACAATCGTTCAGTCATTGTTCTATATACAGCCGAGGAACCTGCCTATGATTCTTGTGTTGAGGAATGTAATTAAGAATACGGTGAGGAGAGTGACTTAATTAACTGCCACAATTCCCTCTTCTTCCTTTCTTAATGAATTTCTGTCCGCTTCGCTGTTAGGCAATTTTTGCAAAGAAATCTTTATCACTAGGTGGTAAAATGTTTTTTAACAATCAGCCAATTTTGAGGAGAAAGCTTTAGCCTTTGCATTTTTTGGAAAATTTTCATTTTTGGCCTAATGTCAGGCTCGCTAGAAACTTTCAGGAAACCTTCCTGGGACTATAACGAAGCTGTTTGTATGCAATTTGTTTGGTGTTTTAGACAGGCGGTAGCGTAAAAGAGCAAATCATCGACCAACACTTGACGCTTTTTAATTAAAGGTTTAAACTATGCGTAGTTTTCTTGCTTTATCTCCATAAACCATATAAAGTTCATAATCAAACCTGTAATTTATTGCACAGAACTATACATGTCAACTATCCACAGTGATTTTTGGGCCAAACCAACGAATGTTTTGCAAAAAAATCCTTGTTTATACTCATAAATTTTACTTTTAAAAGGCTGGAAGAATCTTCATTTTGAGTTTGGAAGTTAAAGGGTTGATCATGAAGATGACAAATCCTGGTCTGCAGGTGTCTTTTCACTCACTGGTCTTTCGCCTTACCAACTAAGTGAAACAACTTTCTACAAGAGCTTGAGGCAAGAGCTTAAAGCCCTGGACTGTAAACCCCACTGTTTTTTTCAGACTAAAATTTGCGGTCTTCGACCCTATGTCAGACCAAAATGTGCAATTTTCGACCCTATTTCAGACCAAATATCAACATCCCCCTCTCCCCCCCCCCCCCCCCCCTCCCGGGGGGACTAGCATAGGGGGCAAGAAGAATCAACCGGCAGCCTCTCTTTCAGTGTTACCATTAGGCCACATTAATGTACATTGTTTATAATGCATTTAAAAGAGCACTGCAGCCAGATCTATGCGGAGTTTGAAAATGGCGTTCAATTTTGTCCCTGAGTTAATGCAAGAATCCAACTTTCTTCCTTTTTGTACCAAACGCGGATTCTTCTTTGAGAATTTCCAGGAGCTGCTTGTTCAGCTGTTTGCCCACTGTTCTTGCTGTCTGAAGTTCAGTAAAACACAAGAGTAGTTTATTGTACAAGAACAACTATTAAAGATTCTCTTTACATTCTCCACAGGAAACTAGACAATCTACTAGACCAACCTCTGTCATTTCAAAAATTGAGTCAGGATCCAATCCTCCAGAGCCAACTTTCTGTTGGCTGCAGATGTTGTTTTTGCCATTTACAGAGACCAGGAGCTGAGAGTCACTACAGGCCTCCTCGATCAAGCTAGCATCAACCACGTGACGATGTCCAATCTACAAAAAAAAAAAAAAAAAAAAAATCCATCCCAGCTAAAAACATAGGTCCGCAAAGCGTACGTGAAGCTATTTGCTAGTTGATGATAGGTAGTTTGTGTTACAACGGGGGTGAGATTTCGAACTATCATCGAATATTATCCCCGTTTGATCGGTGTTTTACACTATATGTTCTACTATGCCACTACGTATTATGCATGACCAAACACAAATGCACAAACATGACAGTTTATTATACGATTATTTTGAGCTTGTATAGCTTGCCAAAATATTTCAAGTCGTTCTGAATTTCTAAATTTTTAAATTTCTGCGAGGTAGGCCAGATTTTGACTCGTTATAATAGTTTCGTATTAACGTAACACACTCTAGCCAAACAAACCTGGTTCTCGTGCTCTTCGAACGGTGGTGAAATAAATTCACAGTAAAATTTCCTGTCGACTTTTCAGTCGATTCTTCATTAGCGACAAAACCCGCTAGAGACAATTTCTGTAAACAAACAACTGACTCAGACATACCACAATCGATCTGGTCGTGAAATCATGTGTCAACAAACATATCATGTGAGGTAAACCAGATTTTGACTCGTTATAATAGTTCGTAACGTAACACACTCCAGCCGAACAAATCTGTTTCTCGTGCTATTAGAACGGTGGTGAAAACGATTCACAGTAAAATTTCCTGTCGATTTTGATTCTCTTGATCAAATAGGTTAATTAATTAGTCGCATTGTGTAATATATCGGTTATCAGATTTCCTCCTCGTGATTCAGCATTTCGCACCTTAACCGGTTAGATCTCCAATTCACTCGCCACCCTCAAGCCTTCACAGAGTTTCACAAATATTCCCCGACACCAAATCTGCAAGTGTGGTCCTGGCACAAAGACTGTCACAACAACCCCTGCTCAAACAATATGCAAATAGCTTCTATGCCGGCGTTTGGGCGATAGTTGAACAACCGTTCGGTCCATCTCATTAGGTCATTAAAATGCTCCCCCTCTAGGTGGCAAAAACTACTGAGGGGGGAGGAGCAAGAAGTGTTATCCATATAAAAGTCGCCGTGGTACAGGTCCTGTGAGAAAGTTTGTCTTTTATTATCTACTTAACACAAAGAATGCACAGAGAGATTTCCAGTAAAGGGTTTCCGTGCTAATGTTATAACTTTGTGACAGAATGTCAGAAGCTAAATTACCTCTCCAGGGAGGGGTTTTCTAAATATAATTGGCTCTCTCGCACGTGGAAATTCAAGGCATTATTTAGGTCCCGTTTACACTTGAAAACTGTTTCGGATTCAAAGTATCCGGATACAAAGTTCCCACTTTCGATTCCGGATTCGTTTTCTCTCCGGATTCACTAAAAATGACACGGGATTCACAAAAGCTAGTGTAAACGCTTTCACGAATCCGAAAACAAATGTAACGAATCCGGATAAATTCGCTCTAGTGTAAACGGGGCCTTAATGGGGGCTGTGAGCGTTGCCGATTCTTTGGTTGCATGTGGAAATCTGCTCCCCCTTCAGCCCCCGGCTGACATATCCGTAGTATCTGGCAAACAGGCGACACAGATTCACATTTAGAGCGACATTTCTGGACACATTTGCGAATATACGCTCCGCTCACAAAAGAAGGAACACAGCTGTATGGTGTGACCATGGCATATGTTTTGGCAAAGGTAAAAGCTTATTTCGAGTTTTTTTGCGTTCGCTGATACGTTTGTTGACACATGATTTCATGCCATAATTGCAAATGCAGATCGACTGTGGTATGTCTGAGTTGTTTGTTTATAAAATTGTCTCGAGCGGATTCTGTCACTAATGAAAAATCGACAGGAAATTTTACTGTGAATCCTTTTCACCACCGTTCGAGTAGCACGAGAAAGAGGTTTGTTCGGCTAGAGTGTGTTACGTTACGAAACTATTATAACGAGTCAAAATCTGGTTTACCTCGTATGATATGTTTGTTGACACATGATTTCATAACCAGATCGACTGTGCTTTGATGTAATACCAGCTCTTAAGAGAACTAGGTTGACTGCGTCGGCGTGGCGGAAGACAAACTGGTGTATCAACTAAGTGTTGATGATCGAGGGAAATAGAACGCCGTCAAAGAGATGTCTCTTTGACGGCGTTCCATTACCCTCATCAACACTTAGTTGATACACCAGTTCGACTGTGGTTTGTCTGAGTTGTTTGTTTACAAAAATTGTCTCTAGCGGGTTTTGTCGCTAATGAAAAATCGACTGAAAAGTCGACAGGAAATTTTACTGTGAATCTATTTCACCACCGTTCGAAGAGCACGAGAAACAGATTTGTTTCGCTAGAGTGTGTTACGTTAATACGAAACTACTATAACGAGTCAAAGCCTGGCTTACCTGGCAGAAATTTACAGAATGACTTGAAATATTTTGGCAAGCTATACTTTCCTCCTTTTATGTCGATCAGCTCAAAATAATCATATAATAAACTGTCATGTTTGTGCATTTGTGTTTGGTCATGCATAGTACGTAGCTGGCATAGTAGAACATAGTGCAAAACCCCGATCAAACGGTGATAATATTCGATGATAGTTCGTGCCCCGTTGTAACACGAACTACCTATCATAGACTATCATCAACTAGCAAATAGCTTCACGTACACTTTGCGGACCTATGTTTTTTTTGTTTTCTGTTTCAACAATCGGATAAGGCGAGTGACTGTTCATCTGTTCTCGTCGACAGATTTAGAAGGAAAGATCGTTTCAAATGTCTATGCTTTAATTAAGAATTGGATGCAGTCCGCAAGTTATACCACTGTTGGAGAAAAATTAATGTACCGCTCTCTGTAGCAAGCCAAAGAGAAAACCGGGCGCTTAAAGGAATTATAGAAAGCTCTTTGCGATCCTACTTGGATATACGGTTCACATTGCAATGGCTTGCTGGAGTCTTTCGTTTTGTAGCCAGAACAAGTACTTGATGGCATCTCAAAAGATTTGTGCGGTTTTCAGGGTTACTTTAGGTATGCTGCACTTAAGAAGGTACTATTGTATTTTGGATCGGTGGCGCCATGCAGTCTACGACTAATATAGCAGTTCCGGGTTTTGGTTTACATGCGGGCTGAACCGAGGACTGCTAGTTTTTACGGTATTTTCCAAGAAGTTTTAAACCAATGAAGTAACTACAGCCTTGTATGTTTTTAGGTGTGTTTTTTGCTAGCGATGCCTGACACAACGACAGCTTTTCCGAAACGTCGAACGGAAGTGTACGCTTGATCGAGTGGGTGACTGTCGCGTTCCCAGCACCACTGACACGGGGTGTAGCGTGCCGAAGTTCGCCAGTTTAACCAATGCGTACAGGTAGCAGACGGACAGCGAGATTTAAGCGGTTTAATTCAGGCTGGGCCGACTTCACAAGTACACAGATACGGTAAAAACTATAAAACAAATAATTACAGGAGTTTAAGGAACGGAAAATACGCTTCTTACAAATCCGAAAGGATCAAAGGTCGACAGGTTATCACTCACGTTTGGTCTTGACTCCTGAACTACGAAACTCCAAAGAAAGCTCCTAAACTCCAGTAAAACTCCGATAGAACTCCAATGACTCCTGATAGTTGTGTGTTCTAACTCCGACTGAGTTGACTAAGGTTTTGTTCTAAATAACACACCTAAATTCCTAAAATTGTGCGGCCAGCAAAACGGATATAACGTAATCAATTGAATCAATGCTCTCTTTTAACAAAACAATCATTCTCTATATATAAACGGTTCCTTTGTCTGTAATCATGACACAAGGATGGACGATCATCCTTGCTATCCGTACTGTCTGCTGTCTACGCCCTCGTAGTCTCCTTGCCGTTGCCCTGCACTGGCACCAACAGAACTAGCTCCTTGATGGGGCGAAGCATGACCTTCTTCTTGCCATCTCTCAGCACTGTGACTGTGGCTTTCCTCACCCTGCCATCGTCGCTCTTGATTGGCTCCGTGACTCGTCCCAATGGCCAGTCGTTGCGGTAGGCTCCCTCGTTCTTCACCAGCACTACATCTCCTTTGACGAGGTTTCTCTCTGGGTGACTCCACTTCCGCCTGGGTTGAAGGTTCTGTAGGTATTCACGTCGCCATCGTAGCCAAAACTGGTCTGCGAGATACTGGACGCGCTTCCAGCGGCGGCGTGCGTAGAGGTCGGCGGGAACGAAGTCACCAGGAGGGGGGCCTGATGGACGTGTCTTCATGGTGAGTAGCATGGCGGGTGACAATGGGAAGGGATCGTCTGCATCGGATGGTAAAGCAGCTATTGGCCGGGCGTTGACAATCGCTGTCACTTCTGCCATTAGCGTCACCAGGAGCTTGTGTGTGAGCTGTGCTTTACCGAGCTCTGCGAGCATGGTGTCTAGTACACGACGGATCGTGCCGATCTGCCGCTCCCATGCTCCTCCAAAATGTGAGGCGTGAGGCGGATTGAACTTCCACTCACATCCCTGCTCTGCGACGAATCTTTCTATCTTCCCATGATCCATGGTGTCTAATGCTTCGTCCAGCTCCGATTTTGCCCTAACGAAGTTGGTTCCGCGGTCACATCTCATTATGGCTGCGGGGCCGCGCAATGCGAAAAAGCGCCTCAGTGCGCAGATGAAGGCGCTCGCATCCATGGACTCCAGCACCTCGATGTGTACTGCTCTGCTGCTGAGGCAGGTGAATACGAGGCCCCAGCGTTTTGAATTGGCTGCGCCACCTCTCATCTTACGTGTCTGGACTGCCCAGGGACCGAAGACATCAAACCCGACGTTTGTGAATGGTGGGCCAACTTCGGTTCTGTCCACGGGGAGATCGGCCATGCGCTGCGTCAGGGGCGGACCCCTCAGCTTTTTGCAGGGTATGCACGAGCTCAGCTCCTTTGCTACCAAACGGTGGCCTCCTTTCAGCCAGTAGCCAGCTTGGCGAACTGCACCATGCGTCATCTGACGGCCTTGGTGGTGGCATTGCTCATGATAGTGGCATACTATCAGTCGCGAGATGTGGTGGTTCTTCGGCAGAAGGACTGGGTGTTTTTCGTTGTACGCTAATACCGCTCGTCGAAGTCTTCCACCGACGCGAAGTATACCGTCACTGCCGACAAAGGGATCGAGCTGATATAGATGGGATCCTTTTAGCGCCTTCTTCCTTGCGATACTCTGTTCACGCTCTTCCGGCTTCTGAGTAGTGACTACGAACTCTTGGCTCTGCAGTTCGTCGCTGAAGGTCTGTTCCTGTGTCGCGCGAACTATAACAGCCGTTGCTTGTTCTAGTTTCTCTGCGGTTGGATGTCTCAGCTTGTCGTCGTGTTTTTCAGGTGCATCACTCTTCAACGCCGTCACACTTATGTCGTTTCTTCGACGCTTGAATTCCTTGACTTTGACTATAAGAATTGCAATTGCACGTCGCAGGGATGAGAAGCTTGAGAACCGCTCAAATCTGTCAGCTCCCAGTCCCTGTCGTGGTTGGTTGTCTATTTTGACTTTGGCAATGATGGCCTCTTTCCGTACTTCTGGGTCATCTTCGCTCGGCGCTGCGATCTCGCTGGCTGGGAGGGTGTTCTCCGTAGTTCTTAGAAAGTCGGGACCGTTGAGCCAAGCGGACTGCATTAGCTTGCTGGGTTGAATGCCGCGCGTGGCCTGATCTGCAGGGTTGCACTCACTCTCTACGTATCTCCACTGTTGTGGTGACGATACGCTGCGTATCTGCTGCACTCTGTTTGCCACGTACACGTAAAAGCGCTTGCTTTCATTTGTGATGTAGCCCAAGACTACTTTGGAATCGGTGTAGTAGGTAACTTGTGCTATCTCCATGTCGATTTCCTTCATTATGCGTTGCACTGCCTGGGTTGCTAGTACGGCGCCGCACAATTCTAATCGTGGGATGCTCGTAGAGTGTGCAGGGGCCAGCTTGGCTTGACCATATACGAAGGGCACTGTCACTCTATTAGTGTCGTTGAAGAGGCGGAGATAGACTGACGCTCCAATGGCCTCTTGGCTCGCGTCTGAGAATGCGTGTATCTCCGCTCTTCTTATCGCGCCAAACTCCTTTGGCTTGTAGCATCTGGGAACAGATACGTCTTGTAGTCCTTGGAGGGAGTTCTTCCAGCATAGCCATTGGTGCATGAGTCTCTCTGGAAGGGGGTCATCCCATGCAAGGGGCGTGTTGTCACTCGTTCGTTTGCCCATGACCACCAGCTGTTGAAGCACTTTCCTCCCTTCTAGCATCACAGGCACTGCTAGCCCAAGTGGGTCGTAGACAGAGTTGACTACCGAAAGAACTCCTCTCCGGGTGAATGGCTTCTCTGGTAGCGATACGCGGAATGTATAGGCGTATTTCTCGAGGTCCCAGTAGACTCCAAGACTCCTCTGGGCTGGAAGGCTGTCACTACGAAGATCCAGGTCGCGCACATCTTTCGCTCTGTCTGCAGTCGGAAAGGCTTCCATGACCTCGATGGA
Source organism: Plumapathes pennacea (assembly GCA_964036295.1). Classification (NCBI taxonomy): domain Eukaryota; kingdom Metazoa; phylum Cnidaria; class Anthozoa; order Antipatharia; family Myriopathidae; genus Plumapathes; species Plumapathes pennacea. The sequence continues at coordinate 15,489,740 of OZ038463.1, forward strand.
GTTGGAGACTACCTTGTGTAGTCGTAAATTTGAGGTAGCGAGCGCTGTCTGAGTGTTGCGAACAAGGTTGACTGCTTGTTGGACCGTAGGTAGCGAAGCTAGGCCATCATCGACGTAAAAGTTACGGCGGACAAAGTTCTTAACCTCCTCGCCGTATTCCTCCTCGCCCTTCGCCACGGTTTCTCTGAGCCCGTAGGTGGCAACGGCTGGACTGGGACCGTTACCGAACAGGTGCACATTCATCCGATATTCGGCCACTGGTTTCTCAGGGTCGTTGTCTTGGAACCGCGAGAACCGCAGGTAGTTCCTGTGTATGGGGTCGACGTGAAACGAGTGGAACATTTGCTCAATGTCGCACATTACTGCTACATTCTCCTTGCGGAAGCGAATCAGGACACCAAGCAGGCTGTTCATGAGGTCAGGACCAGCTAAAAGTTCTTTGTTCAGGGATACGCCCTCGAACTCGGCGGAGGAGTCAAACACCACGCGTATCTGGGTCGGCTTTTTAGGATGGTACACGCCAAAATGCGGTAAGTACCAGACGCGACCAGATTGCACTTGGATCTCCTCGGGTGGTACTGCAGAGGCGTGTCCCTTGTCGATAACTTTCTCCATGAACTCCAGGTAATCTTTCTGCATCTGTGGTTTTCGTTTCAGGGTTTTCAGCAGGCCGTTAAGCCGATGTGCAGCCTGACTACGGTTGTTAGGCATGGCGGCGTCTTGCCGGCGAAATGGTAGTGGCATCTCCCAATTTCCACTTGCGTTCTTGTGGACCCCATTCTCCATGATTTGCAGAAACTTCCTATCATCACAGGAAAGACTGGGCTCGTTATCGCGGGGGCTCGTGTGGAAGACGTCACGTACATCGAGGCTGTCTGTGATCTGGAATTGGTTTGGACAGGGTACCACGTCGTACTCCTCGCCGTCGATTCTTACCGCGGCGGACTCTCCATTATCTCTTGCGTGAGTGAAGTTCGTTGGCGATATACCGCTGTCTACTTTGACGCTCGTCCTACGGGCTTGAATGTGGACAGGTCCATCCAGACGGTAGACAAACTTGTCCGGTCACAGTCCAACCTAACAGGAGCTTCTGGGCCCAGGGGGCTCCCCTAGGTCCGTTCTTAAACGCTCTGACTTTCAGCAGCTCTGGTGCGTCTCTGCCAAGCAGAATGTGGATTGCAGCGTTTTGGTCGAAGGGTGGGATCTCGCTCGCGATATCCTCTAGGTGGGGAAATCTTCGTGCTATTTCCGGGGTAGGAATCTCTCTCACGTCCTCGGGAATGCGATCGCACTCTACCAGGGTCGGAAGACTTGACTGTTTCTCGTTAACAGCCGATCTCGCGACTAAGCCGGAGATTCGCCGACCATACTTGACTTCCTTGTCGCTACTGCAGGTCGTCAGATAGTACTTTTCCTCCGGGCCGTCCGCGCCGAGTAAGTCAGCCAGTTCGCTGCTGATTAGCGAGGTGTTTCTCTGGTCGTCGATGATCGCATACACTCGGCATGTGCTGCCAGGCTTGTCTTTGTTGGAGATGTCCATCAGCATGATCTTGCTACACGAGACACCGCCTCCACTCTCCCGGCACACTGCTGTGCACTTGCTGCCAATGTCTACAGGGGATTTGCTTCCCGTCTCTTTTGGAGTATTGGTGTCCTTGCCTTTATGCAGCAAGGTTATGTGGCGGTTGTCTCCGCATATATCGCAGCTCGGTTTTGTCCTGCAATCTTTGGCTTGATGGCCCTCTGTCAGGCAGAGAAAACATAGCCTAGCCTTCTGGATAAACTCTGTTTTCTCCTTGAGGGATTTGGCTGTAAAGGCCTTGCACTGCGTCAGATCATGGCCGTCTCGTTCGTGGAAACGACACCACAGTTTTTCCTTTAGCGCAGAGCCGGGCTTTGTCTCAGCTGTGCGGGTGATTGTGGCCAAGGCTCTGTGGCTAACAGGTCTCTCTCTGCGTCTGGGTGTGGCGGTGGGTGTTTGTGTGGCTCCCGCCATGATGTTGGGGTGGTTCCTGATCTTTGCTTGATTGTCAACAAGTTTGGCAAACTTGTCGAAGCCTGGGTATGCGTCTTGGTTCCTTTCAGCATACGCGGCAACGTCTTTCTCCCACTTCGCTCTGAGGGGCGCTGGCAGTCTCTCTGCGATCGGCCGGATAGCGTTTGGGTAGTTTAAGCATGCCAGTCCAGGAAGGTTGGCGAGCTGACTATTCACGTCGGCGCAGAGGTCTGCAAACTCTTGTAGCTTGGCGTTGTCGTGGTTACCAAATGCCGAGGCTTCGCGCAAGCGCTCTAGTAGGGCGTTCGTGATAACCGCCGCGCTTCCAAAGCGTCGCTCCAGCTCCTTCCACAGATCTTGCAACAGGGCAACCGGATCGTGAAGTTGTCGCTTCCGAAAGTTGTCAACTACGCGCTGAACGTTTCCGCTGGTAAAGCTTCTGATGTAGTTGATTTCTTGTTCCGCAGATACGTCGGCGTCTCTAATCATCGCTTTGAATGCCTTTTTCCACGGATGAAAAAGAGTTGCGTCGCCTCCGAAGGTATACGGATAACACTTCGGCAAACTCTGTCTGGCGAGCCCGGCGACGTTCTGTCGATTTGTTGACGTCAACGTATCGATTAGCTGAGTTCCGGTTTCATCTCTCAGTGGGGTCGATGTGACGAGTGGCTGACCGAGTGTGTGTTGGGGACTGGGTCCAAGGTTAGTTCCCTTGCCAACAACGTTCGTAATGGCGGTCTTCGATGCAAGTGGAGATTTATCGTGACCTTCTGCTTCGTGGTACGAATGGACCCAACTTCTGGTTCTCTCTTCGATTTGGGCGTTGGGAATGTCCGGTATTTCGACTCTTTCCGGTGTCTCTTCCTCTCCAATCGCTTTTTCAATGGCCCTAAGTTTCGCGTTGGCCACCGCTGCCTTTTTATTTGCTGAAAGTACGGCTATTTCCTTCGCGTATTCAGCTTCGCGCTTGCTTCGTTCAAGTTCTTTTTCCGCGATAGCTCTCTCGTACTCTGCGTTTTCTTGTGCCGCGGCGGCTTCGGCGAGAATGCGTAATCTGACAGAACTGCTACTCGAAACGTTGGAGCGTGACCTGCTGTGACGTGATTGTGATTTTGAGTGTCGTGACGCAGTTTCCGACAGCTTGTCTGCCTGTTGACTTTTCTTTCTTCTCACAATCATGTGCGCATAATTTATGACTTTTTGCTCCTCCGCTAGCAAAGCTTCGTCTAATTCGTACTCCCTAAATCTGTCTTGCTCGTACAAGCAAGCAAGTTCGTGTATTACCAATCTTTACTCTTCTGTCGTGACCTCTAGAGCGTGTAGCTGTTTCTCATTATATAAATCCCCATATTGTTCTAATGATTGAATGAAACCTTGTAATTTGTTACGCCTAATATCTGCCTCTCGACGTTTAGTGTCTATGGCGTTCTGTAAGGCCTTCCTCGTTAGCGTGATTCTTCGCTTCGGCGTATGTTCCAGTTCTTGATCAACTGCAGCTTGACTTGCTGCGAGACGCTCGGCCATAATCTTCCTGACGACTCCGCTAGCTTTCTAAAACCGGTACAATACGGCTTACCTCCAACTCCTTTGACTTTGAACGATCCAAACTTTTTACTGTCGCGTTCCCAGCACCACTGACACGGGGTGTAGCGTGCCGAAGTTCGCCAGTTTAACCAATGCGTACAGGTAGCAGACGGACAGCGAGATTTAAGCGGTTTAATTCAGGCTGGGCCGACTTCACAAGTACACAGATACGGTAAAAACTATAAAACAAATAATTACAGGAGTTTAAGGAACGGAAAATACGCTTCTTACAAATCCGAAAGGATCAAAGGTCGACAGGTTATCACTCACGTTTGGTCTTGACTCCTGAACTACGAAACTCCAAAGAAAGCTCCTAAACTCCAGTAAAACTCCGATAGAACTCCAATGACTCCTGATAGTTGTGTGTTCTAACTCCGACTGAGTTGACTAAGGTTTTGTTCTAAATAACACATCTAAATTCCTAAAATTGTGCGGCCAGCAAAACGGATATAACGTAATCAATTGAATCAATGCTCTCTTTTAACAAAACAATCATTCTCTATATATAAACGGTTCCTTTGTCTGTAATCATGACAGTGACAATGACGCTATATATATATATATATTCACAATCATTTTACACATAGTAAGGTCGATGTGATAAGGGTATAAATTTAGTCATGAGTCTGACAAACACGTTAGAATAATTTTTGCTTCAAGATTTCTACATTGCTTCAGTCTTGTGTATTTTGTTTTTCCTCAAGGTAGTTTTGTTTCGCAGCAACGTAGTGATGCAGTATGTTAAATTGCTGCGTGCGCATTCAATGACGTCCCAAATTACATAACAGACGCAAGGAGTGGCGCAACCAGTTCATTCTCTTCAGGGAGCCTGCAGAGTAAGGCAACTTGAGGAGCTGAGGTAAATATTCTTTTTGAGTTTCTTTCACTGATGTATTTCTGGTCATTGAGCATTTCGTTGTTGTTATCTCTGCAGACAGTCAAAAACACGCTTCCAGATAGGTGAGTGGATATTCTTGTACAGCCATATAATTCTGACATAGTTGTAAGAGAGGGGAAAAGCTCGCTGTGGCTTGCTTGAGAGGTACCCAGAGGATCAGGAACGGAGGCCTCTTTTAAAATCAGTTTAATCCGAGCGATAACCAAGTTTGCACTTCAGGGTCTCTCTCTCTCTCAAAACTAGGAGTGCGCACCCTAAAGTACGGACGCTAACTCCAGCTCTAATTAGCTGTCCATCAAGCACTAGGAACTAATAAGGATAAGGTAGAACGTCAATACTTAGCGACAGAAAGGCTAAACAAAAAGGGACGCACACTTTTGACTAGCTCAGTCTTCAACAGTTTACAGATAAGTAGAGATGCTCAATGTAGTAAATATTACGCTTGTCGGTAGAGCGACGGGCGCGTTACAACTGGATGTAAAAATAATAGAGTCTTAAAGTGCAACTGAATCGATTACTTTTATTGTTTCATATGAAAGAAGATGTATTAACTAAAACCATACAATTGTTCATTCTTTCATCAAATCACATGAATTCCGGTATCTCTGCTATAAAAGTACTTGACGACTAAGGTTGCGTAGTCAACAAAACTATCCAGATTATATTACGTACTGGTTTACGAAGTTTTAACTAAACTCCGCCTTCAGAAAAGAAGCGTAACTTGTCGTAAACAACTTGATTAAAGGATTAAGAGAAAGCGTACTTTGTTTGAACGATGAGACCTTTGAACAATACTTAGTTGCATAACCCGAGATAATTGGTAACAAAAGAAATGTACACTTAATTAAATCAGGTTAAAAACTCAATTAGTCAAAGTGACATCTGGCTGACAAATTAGCTGCTTATGTCAACAAACACCGTCGGGGCGCCAAAAATCTTCAGGCGCGATTTTCTCTGCATCTGAAAACGCGTTTTGAAGCGTTTCCTTGAAGTTTCAATTCAAGCAGGTTTTAACGGATTGGGTTGACATTTTGCACAAGTCTAGACCAGGTTAAAAACTCAATTAGTCAGAGAGGGGAAAAGCTCGCTGTGGCTTGCTTGAGAGGTACCCAGAGGATCAGGAACGGAGGCCTCTTTTAAAATCAGTTTAATCCGAGCGATAACCAAGTTTGCACTTCAGGGTCTCTCTCTCTCTCAAAACTAGGTGTGCGCACCCTAAAGTACGGACGCTAACTCCAGCTCTAATTAGCTGTCCATCAAGCACTAGGAACTAATAAGGATAAGGTAGAACGTCACTACTTAGCGACAGAAAGGCTAAACAAAAAGGGACGCACACTTTTGACTAGCTCAGTCTTCAACAGTTTACAGATAAGTAGAGATGCTCAATGTAGTAAATATTACGCTTGTCGGTAGAGCGACGGGCGCGTTACAACTGGATGTAAAAATAATAGAGTCTTAAAGTGCAACTGAATCGATTACTTTTATTGTTTCATATGAAAGAAGATGTATTAACTAAAACCATACAATTGTTCATTCTTCCATCAAATCACATGAATTCCGGTATCTCGGCTATAAAAGTACTTGACGACTAAGGTTGCGTAGTCAACAAAACTATCCAGATTATATTACGTACTGGTTTACGAAGTTTTAACTAAACTCCGCCTTCAGAAAAGAAGCGTAACTTGTCGTAAACAACTTGATTAAAGGATTAAGAGAAAGCGTACTTTGTTTGAACGATGAGACCTTTGAACAATACTTAGTTGCATAACCCGAGATAATTGGTAACAAAAGAATTGTACACTTAATTAAATCAGGTTAAAAACTCAATTAGTCAGGCCAGGTAAGATTTGGCCGACCGGATTTATAGATATGCCCGTATATGCTACACACTAAAAGAATCAATTTAAAAAGTAGAATATTAAACCACGTCCTAAAATTATGAATATTAATCATATTAAATCGTGACTATTAATCAACAAATATTTAATCAAAATCTCTTCCGTAACATAGTGATGACATTTTCGGTTCCTGATCAACTCAAACACAGGAGTTTCATTAAACAGCATAAGAAAAAACGGCGCGTTGTACAACCTTTTCTAAACGTCTTTCCGTCAAGTCAGTTTGTTCTAGTAAAATGAGAACGCCTGAATTAAGGTACCAGGAGACGTTCCCGTGAAATTTTTTTGAAATTCCGGTATCTCGCTATAAAAGTACTTGACGACTAAGGTTGCGTAGTCAACAAAACTATCCAGCTATATTACGTACTGGTTTACGAAGTTTTAACTAAACTCCGCCTTCAGAAAAGAAGCGTAACTTGTCGTAAACAACTTGATTAAAGGATTAAGAGAAAGCGTACTTTGTTTGAACGATGAGACCTTTGAACAATACTTAGTTGCATAATGCGAGATAATTGGTAACAAAAGAATTGTACACTTAATTAAATCAGGTTAAAAACTCAATTAGTCAAAGTGACATCTGGCTGACAAATTAGCTGCTTATGTCAACAAACACCGTCGGGGCGCCAAAAATCTTCAGGCGCGATTTTCTCTGCATCTGAAAACGCGTTTTGAAGCGTTTCCTTGAAATTTCAATTCAAGCAGGTTTTAACGGATTGGGTTGATATTTTGCACAAGTCTAGACCAGGTTAAAAACTCAATTAGTCAGAGAGGGGAAAAGCTCGCTGTGGCTTGCTTGAGAGGTACCCAGAGGATCAGGAACGGAGGCCTCTTTTAAAATCAGTTTAATCCGAGCGATAACCAAGTTTGCACTTCAGGGTCTCTCTCTCTCTCTCTCAAAACTAGGTGTGCGCGCCCTAAAGTACGGACGCTAACTCCAGCTCTAATTAACTGTCCATCAAGCACTAGGAACTAATAAGGATAAGGTAGAACGTCAATACTTAGCGACAGAAAGGCTAAACAAAAGGGACGCGCACTTTTGACTAACTCAGTCTTCAACAGTTTACAGATAAGTAGAGATGTTCAACGTACTAAATATTACGCTTGTCGGTAGAGCGACGGGCGCGTTACAACTGGATGTAAAAATAATAGAGTCTTAAAGTGCAACTGAATCGATTACTTTTATTGTTTCATATGAAAGAAGATGTATTAACTAAAACCATACAATTGTTCATTCTTTCATCAAATCACATGAATTCCGGTATCTCTGCTATAAAAGTACTTGACGACTAAGGTTGCGTAGTCAACAAAACTATCCAGATTATATTACGTACTGGTTTACGAAGTTTTAACTAAACTCCGCCTTCAGAAAAGAAGCGTAACTTGTCGTAAACAACTTGATTAAAGGATTAAGAGAAAGCGTACTTTGTTTGAACGATGAGACCTTTGAACAATACTTAGTTGCATAACGCGAGATAATTGGTAACAAAAGAATTGTACACTTAATTAAATCAGGTTAAAAACTCAATTAGTCAAAGTGACATCTGGCTGACAAATTAGCTGCTTATGTCAACAAACACCGTCGGGGCGCCAAAAATCTTCAGGCGCGATTTTCTCTGCATATGAAAACGCGTTTTGAAGCGTTTCCTTGAAATTTCAATTCAAGCAGGTTTTAACGGATTGGGTTGATATTTTGCACAAGTCTAGACCAGGTTAAAAACTCAATTAGTCAGAGAGGGGAAAAGCTCGCTGTGGCTTGCTTGAGAGGTACCCAGAGGATCAGGAACGGAGGCCTCTTTTAAAATCAGTTTAATCCGAGCGATAACCAAGTTTGCACTTCAGGGTCTCTCTCTCTCTCTCTCAAAACTAGGTGTGCGCGCCCTAAAGTGCGGACGCTAACTCCAGCTCTAATTAACTGTCCATCAAGCACTAGGAACTAATAAGGATAAGGTAGAACGTCACTACTTAGCGACAGAAAGGCTAAACAAAAAGGGACGCGCACTTTTGACTAACTCAGTCTTCAACAGTTTACAGATAAGTAGAGATGCTCAATGTAGTAAATATTACGCTTGTCGGTAGAGCGACGGGCGCGTTACAACTGGATGTAAAAATAATAGAGTCTTAAAGTGCAACTGAATCGATTACTTTTATTGTTTCATATGAAAGAAGATGTATTAACTAAAACCATACAATTATTCATTCTTTCATCAAATCACATGAATTCCGGTATCTCGGCTATAAAAGTACTTGACGACTAAGGTTGCGTAGTCAACAAAACTATCCAGATTATATTACGTACTGGTTTACGAAGTTTTAACTAAACTCCGCCTTCAGAAAAGAAGCGTAACTTGTCGTAAACAACTTGATTAAAGGATTAAGAGAAAGCGTACTTTGTTTGAACGATGAGACCTTTGAACAATACTTAGTTGCATAACCCGAGATAATTGGTAACAAAAGAATTGTACACTTAATTAAATCAGGTTAAAAACTCAATTAGTCAGGCCAGGTAAGATTTGGCCGACCGGATTTATAGATATGCCCGTATATGCTACACACTAAAAGAATCAATTTGAAAAGTAGAATATTAAACCACGTCCTAAAATTATGAATATCAATCATATTAAATCGTGACTATTAATCAACAAATATTTAATCAAAATCTCTTCCGTAACATAGTGATGACATTTTCGGTTCCTGATCAACTCAAACACAGGAGTTTCATTAAACAGCATAAGAAAAAACGGCGCGTTGTACAACCTTTTCTAAACGTCTTTCCGTCAAGTCAGTTTGTTCTAGTAAAATGAGAACGCCTGAATTAAGGTACCAGGAGACGTTCCCGTAAAAATTTTTGAAATTTTTTTTTCTCTAGTGTGGCCCATTTTCAGTATATCTGCCCGAATTCGTTGTCCTTTTTCAATCATCTGTTTTATTCCGCGAGAAATTGGCTCGAACGAAAATTTCGATCAAAATAACCCCTGTCTCGACCTGTCATCACTCGTCAACTCATGCGTCTCATGCAACACTGACATATCACGTGAAATCTGGCAAAACACAAGTAGTGCGTGTGCAATTCGGTATAGCGAAACCACGAAGGAAATCATTGTTTGTTGAGCGAAAAATTTACATCAACGCGAATCAAAGTGACATCTGGCTGACAGATTAGCTGCTTATGTCACCAAACACCGTCGGGGCGCCAAAAATCTTCAGGCGCAATTTTCTCTGCATCTGAAAACGCGTTTTGAAGCGTTTCCTTGAAGTTTCAATTCAAGCAGGTTTTAACGGATTGGGTTAATATTTTGCACAAGTCTAGACCAATATGTTAACTTACAAAGTGTATCACCGATTTTTTGTTTTCGCTTTAGAACCCGAGTTATTTTATTTGCCTTAAAAAAATCTCCCCAAAAACACGTCGCCCGACTTTGACTTTAAATATTTTCCGAACCAAACAAAATATCAAAAATTGGAGACACTCTTTCTAAGATCAACATATCTGAAGTACAAAAATACTATCGGCTTCGTTGTCCGACAAATTTGTGATGACTTGGAACTCGTCCTTTGGGGCCATGTCAATTTGTATAATAATCCCTAAAACTCTGCGTACGCCTAAAACTTTGGAAAACAAAGGTATTTTCTTGAGTCTGTGTTTATTAAGCTACAAGAAGACACTATGTTCGTGGAGTTTACTTGTATTGAACGCGCGCTATTGCATTTTTACCGCGAGCATGTCATGAACGTCTCCTGATACCTTAAAACCAGCGTACTAGCCCTTCTCTTTCTTTTGTTCCTTAATAATGATTGTCTTTATTTATTTATTTATTTATTTATTTATTTATTTATTTCTTCCCTAGTTTGTCCTTTACTTATCTTAGTTCCCTACCTCATTGCGTCCCTCCTTCACTTCTTTCACCGAACTATCTTATGTCCTTCCTTTATGCCTTCCTCTTCCTTTTTTATTCCATAACTTGTTACGTTACCGAAGATTTTCTTTATTATCGGAACAAACACTGTCCGATTTGGACCGATTGGAATGAAGCGTCGGGAACACTGTGGTCCTTTTCAAAGAGGAACACAGTGATCCTGACCAGTTTTCATATTTCGGAACACATAGGACTAATGTGTCCCGTTCCTTGTTCGATTTGTTCCGATTATGTGTTCCGATCCGAGGACCTAAACGGTCCCGATGATTTTCCATTTTTCGGAACATTGCGATCCACAATCGATTTGTTCCGATTTACATGTTCCGATCCGAGAACCTAAACGGTCCCGATGATTTTTCATGTTTCGGAACATTGCAATCCACGAACGATTTGTTCCGATTTGGGTGTTCCGATCCGAGGACCGAAACGGTCCCGATGATTTTTCATGTTGCGGAACATTACGATCCACAAACAATTTGTTCCGATTGTGTGTTCCGATTCGAGGCCCGAAACAGTCTGACAAAGAGTTTCGGAACTAATCGGTCAATCGTCTCTGATGTGTCTCGGATAGAACTTCGGTAAGTCTGGGTAGTTCTTGTTGCTCGCACAGTAAAACTATTGCTTTACACTTGCAGATAGATACTTTATCAGGCACAGAATTCAAAACGTTTAAACTTACTTTCACTGAAGCTGTGCGTCTAAAGTATAAATAGTCAGTGAAAGGGAATTAGAGCAGTGATTACAGCCTCTTAGAGTTTCATTGCTTTATCGATTAACAGCTGGTCACTACTTCGCTTCACTTTCTTAGGCTACATAGCGGTTAAGATGGATAAGACGGATACAGCGGATATGGTTGCCTGTGCGCCAATTATTTTATGGCCACATAGTCAACGTGTGGTCGGTCCTTCGTGAAATCCCTCAGTTGGGAAAACTCAGAGAAAACCAACTTTATTGAACATCCGATTGATGAGTGCTATTCTGCGAGGTTTCAGACAGTGTATGAAGTGCGTTTTAAAACTTTCTTGTCCAGACAAACTCCCTCATGCCTGGTCACCTGGGATTCTTTAACACAAAGGTTTTGCTCACTTGTTCAGACTTTTTCGACACTGACATTCGTTATTGGTCAGTTTATAATTGAATCAATAGTGTGCGAGGCAGTGTAGGTTCTTGTTCGGGCAAGAACAAGGCAAGATCACTCGTGTCCGGCCGCCTGGGAGTCTTTAACACAAAGGTTTTGCTTGCTTGTTCAGACTTGTTCGACACTGAGGTTGCTTATTGGTCAGGTTATAAATGAAATGATTATGTGCTAGTAGCTATTTAACGGTGAAGCAGCATTAGGATCATTATGTTCCAAGTCGGTCTGCAAGAGTGACGTCTACAGTGAAGAGAAAAATCGACTGGGCTAATGTAGAAGGCGCAAAAGACTGCAAACGAAGATTCCACTTGGAAGAAGACGAAGATGGCGTGTTCCAGTGCCCTGTGCCCCACTGTGATCACGACGGATTTTTATCGCGCAGAGGTTGCAGAAAACATGTACGCAGCAGACATTCCTGGTACAGTTACTTTGATACGAAACCCTCGAAATTGTTGAGGAAAATAACGCAGTGTGCTGAACTTCAAACAGAGTCCTCGACTGGCTTGCAAGCATTCTATTCACCATCAAATGTCTTTTCTACAATCGCAGAGGAACATTTTATGAAGTGGCTTTGTGGTAGCACTGGTGGAGGAAAACTCCAAAAGCACGCACAACAAACTGCAAACAGAGTTGTGCGATATCTGAGATTTTGCTGTGTAGATGACGACGACGAATTAACGGCAGAGACTATCGACTTTTGCCTTGGTTCTCCTGCTCTCGTGTGTAGATTCGTCGACGCCATGCAGGACGAGCTAAAGATAGGCTACTCCGCACAACTGACGTATCTCAAAGCCATGTCCGAACTTATGGATTACCGGAAGGTCAGTGGTCTGTCAACGAACGTCATCAGCAGTTTTGCCATGACCGAAGTGTACATAAAGCGGGCGCGAAAGACTATTTGGACCGGGGTCGCCTGTCTTGTAGCCGGACGGGCGTGTCTCGCTCTCTTGAGAGGGAGGCCGCCGTCCCGCCCTTGTTGGCTGGAAGGGGGCATGTGTAACTGGCTGAGGTCGTATTCTTGCTTGCCGTCCTCCCCCTCGGAACTCGAGACTGGATCCGGCAGGGGTGAGACCACGTTGTAAACCATGGCCGACGTTGACTTGGTTAGAAGGCCCAGCTCCAGGCACAGCCGTTTTCTCTCGGCCAGCCCCTCTGCCGTCATGCTGCCGTGCTTCTCGTGAAACATGCGCATCTTGTTGGCGGTGTTTTGATTAGGCTTTCAAAAGTGCGCCGCATCTCTACATCCGTGGCTGATGCACTCTTTTGCATGTATTTGGCAAGCTCGTGCTCTTTCTTTGCCAGCCACGGGTTCTGGAATGCAGTCTTGGCTTTGGCCGTTCTCTCTTTATGGCGCATCGCCTCTTTCTTCTCGTGCACTTTTCTCAGCAGCGGCGAAGGCAGCGGAGTGTCCGGGTCGTTAATCACGTCCTCTTCGCCGTGTTCCAAGACGCCCAGCTCTATTAGTGTGCGCCTGGTCCCTTCTAAGCAGCGTCACCTTCGTTCCAGGCCTCCGCGCTTCCTCTGCCTGCTCCAAGAGGTGGCCCAACTGACGACGGCGCAAGGATCGGGGCTCCGCCTCCTTGATCATCCTCTTTAATCGGGAGATGGTGGCGTCTTCCTCTTCGATCTCATCGCCCTCCTTGTGGTCGGAGTCTTGAGCATCGACGTGCTGCTTGCTCTCACTTTCGCTCTCGGTGTCGAGAGTCACCGTCATTATCTTGGCCAATTCGCTCTTGTCGAGACCTTCGGCGGGGACCTCGCTGTCAGAGTCTGGCAGCGTCGCCTGGGACTGGGTCGGTCTTCTTGCCTCCACAATCTGTGTGGCCCCACACGATGTAGTCCATTGCATGCGTGCTCAACCAGCGGTTGGCACCTGGCACAACTCGGGGCAAACTTTTCATGTAGTACTTATTGAGACGTTTGCCCATTGCATCGTTGTTCTCTGCGCCAAAATCGGGGTCTGCCTGGAACGTCATGAACATCGGCACACGGCTCAGGACCCCCTAGTGATTCTTCCATTTTGTGTCATTGCATATGTAGCCCCCTTGAGCCAGCAGCTTCCAGTCGTCGGGGTCCATTAGTCCAACGAATGCTTCGTCCAAGAATATTATCTCGGTGCTCGGGGCGATCATTGCCTTGTTGAAAGCCTTTTGTTTCGTCACCCGGGCAACGCGGTTTACAGGCACAATCTGGAAGACCGGGGCAAAGAGGCTCGTCTTGCCGCCGTTGGCTTCACCAATCAAGCATGGCACAGGCTGCTTGTGTTCTTTGGGGCGAAACAGGCCAAGGAAGTCATCGCAAAACCAGGCGACATCTTCGTCTTCCAGGCCGTTGCGTAGAATGTTCTCGAAGTACCTCGGCTCCGGTTCCTTGGATCATTCATATGGAACAAAGGCTCTTGGGGATGTATTCCCCACATCAGTCTCGCGTATGGCATCTTTCAAAAACGCCCATCCTTTAAAAGCCCACAGCCAGCCGTCGTTCACCTCCACTAGGTCTAACTTGATTGATTGTCAATTGGCGGATGATGCAGTTGTCTGGATCACTTAAGGATAGGAAAAACACGCGTTATGTGTTTGACCAGACGATCCTTAAAGGAGTCGTTGCCCATCAGCGAGTGAAGAAAGGTCTTCACACTGCACACGTGTGTGAAGGAGTACTTGGCACTGGCGACCTTCTTGTAGATGTCACCACGGTGAAGCGCGTAGCACGGTGACGGGTGACGACGACAGGGGTTTCACTGGAGCTTCAGGTGTCATGCCGGCGTGTCGCTATCTGACTGCAGGTCATTGTCGATGTGCAGGCCAACCGTTTTCAGTGCTGCCAGAGCCTCACGCAGGGGTTGGCGGAGGGAATGACGTGCTACCACCAGGCGAACAACATTCTCCGAGGCGTCCGTTTCAT